>JAVDPK010000784.1:23088-50650 GCA_034780415.1 Cichlasoma orientale | reverse complement strand
GAATGAAACCTCACGGTCCGCGCTCAAGTCCTTCGTTTATACAGATACAAATAAAAGCAGGGTGCAAATGATTATAAGGAGCCTACAAATGACCGAATGACAAACAGGAGAGCCAAAACACAGCCGCGCTGAATTAAAGTGAGTGCAATAAGTTTTAAATTAGCTGGAAACTACTCGCTCGTGAACACGTCAGTGGCTATAACACTGGAAACTGTGCGGCAACTCACCTTGAGGGTACGGCACGTGTCAGTCTACCTGGAGAGATGAAATTTCCGTTTGTTTGTTTGTTTTTTTTTGTTTTGTTTTGTCAGTGGCGGTAACAAGCTTCCACAGACAACAAAAACCTACTATTATCTAAATATTTTTAAACGATAAAAGACATTTTAACTTAGCTGTTCACGTTCAAATTTCCGTAATGGTTACTCTGATCATGCGAAGAGGTCACGAGAGGTCACGAGCCAAAGACATGTCAGAAGTGAGATATCACAGGTACAGCACAGGTTTTCCCTTCTGTGGCTAAATGAATGAATTAATTTAAGTGTAATTAATGTGTAAACTTAAAAAAATAAAATAAAAACACACGCTGGAAGCCTGTAAGGTGAGGTTAATATTGGTGGGTTTTCAAATAAAACTTTATTTTGGCCTCAATTTGTTCTTATACAAGATAAAGAGTAGATTTTAGAGACAAAAAACAAAACAAAAATAAAAAAATAAACCCAACATTTAATATCACACTTGTAATAAATGACTATAAAATCTAAGTTAATTTTAAAAGAATACTCCTTTATTCCAATCATTCAGAGTCTTTACAAGTCTTCGTGCCTACACAACAAACAATAGCAAGAGAATAAGTCATAAATGGTTTTGTTTGTGCCTTTGAAAGTCCTTACTGAGGTTATCTGTTTAAGCAGAGATGAGCTGCTGAGAACCTGAGGGTATGCACGCTGGGAGCCAGTGTAGAGAAGCTAACAGTGGTTTGTCTCACTTTTCTTATCCTGGCAGCGTTGCTGTAGCTGTGCTCACTCAGACTTTCTTAATACTCAGCCACTAGATGGCGACATGGAGCTGCAAATTGCACAGTGGTCTTGAGGCTTTTTAATTAACTTTTTTTTTTTATGTGCATCTCTTTACCTACACTTTGTTTAGATTTGAAGAGTCATAGTAAATCATCTACAGCTTGGGCCTTCTTGCTAATACCTTTGTAGATATTTTTTTATATCTTATTTTTCTGTGGTTTATTTCATTTTAGTGTACTGCACTCTGTAAACTTTGATTGGTGGATTTTACTAAAAGCTGTCCCATCGCCAGCAGCCCTCCTGCCACACACCTGCAACGGACACTGCATCACAAAGGCAGCATGGGCCGTGGAATTAAAGGAGGGAAATTGAAAACGTGCTAAAAGAGGTTCAATTTTGCCAAAATATTGATCTTCTTATTTATTTGACTAGGTGCATGGTGTGATCATGGCTCCGGTTGGTGGCCACGCCCCAGAGTAATCAGTCAGCCAAAGCACCAACATTGGGCAAACCTCATGCTTTGTGCGCATGTAAGAGGGGAAATAATCTAGTCTAAAGGATGTAATTTTGAGCTTTCACACTCTGCTGTGGGTTCATATCTCTGAGCACACTGGTTCTTCCTGAAGATATAAATCTTTAAATAAAAAACAAACATGCTGTCAACCACGCTTTTTCTGTCACTTTAGGTTTCTCTAACGTATCACCCGAGAAGTCTTTGGGTTTTAGTGTGATGGAAACAGGAAGATTAAGTTTGTTAGAAGCTCAGAAAGTCTCAAATATGATTTCTACAAACAGCTGCAGTTTTTTTTAGTAAAGCCAAATATGTGTACATGTGTAGTGTATATTTGCCACCTTTGCTTGAGATTATTCAAGTGCAACTCACAAGTCAGTTTTTTCAAACTTCTCAAAGCCTGACAGCAAAATCTGTGTTCATTACACCAGTAAAACTATAAATATCTAGTATACTATAATACAAAATGTGTAGGACAGAAATGTCTTTGGAGCTACATGAAAGGGAGTAGAGTCACGAAAAATATATGAATGTGTTTTCACAGGCTTTGCTTAGCAACAGGATGAAACTGAAGCAGCATCAATAAAGTTAGAATTTAGTCCGTTTCATGGTCCACTGTTCCAAATTCTAGAATTATGCATATTATATGTTATTACTGTATAGCTCTAAGATTTTGGTTTATTGAACTCTTCACTAGCTGTGTTGTTTAGTCATCATATTTATTTAACTTAGTTGAGTTGTTTTTCATGTTTTGGCTGCTGTAGAACACTGATTTCCATTTTTTTTTGGATAACACATTTATCATCTTATTATTTTAACTTTTTTCTTGACATAACATTTGGCTACATGTATCACCATGTGTGCACCTATTGGGACCTGTACTACAAGACATTTGAGCTTCTTGACTGTCCACCTGGTGCAGACCCAGCAGTCACCTACCTCGTGGCTTTGAGGTGCCTCTGTCGGGCTGTACCTGCACCTGCACCATGCAGAAGTCAGCTGCAAACCAATTTCTGCATGAAAAACATAAATTTCTGCTAGTAGTCACAGCCTGTCTGGACATTTGTTAATAAACAGCTGTGACCAACACTTTAAAGAGGTTTATCTAAAAACACTGTAACATCTTCTCTATTGCACACGGCCCACAGAAGTGTTTTCTGGCTGCCTGAAGAACACATTGAGCTTTCACAGCATGAAGGGTTATACTATAGACTGTATATAGAAGATGGACTTAGTGTCATAGTCCGAAAAAAACAACTAAAAAAAATGTGTTTCTTTTTCAAATTGTGGATGCAATCAGAGGACAAGACGACAGTTCAGACAGATCATCACAGGCTTCTCTCTGAAACTGTCTGAAACTTCAAGATAAAGACTGCTAATCATCGGCGTCATCAACCACCAAAAGCATCCACTAAGGGATACGTTTATTCGTGGTGCTAAATGCACGGGAGCAGGGTCTTACTGCCAGTGCTATCAAAATGAATGTTATTGTAAGTGCTTAAAAACAGCAGATAAAAATGGAACATACGAATAACTTGATTTTCTTTTTTTTTTGTTGACATCATTGGCATGAAAGACAAGAAAAGTTTTCTTTCAGGAAGTTCACTTTCCCTTCCTGTTATGTTTAGTTTCATCTAGCTGCTTGGTTATTTTTAGGCAACAACATTACTCAAGAAGTCTCAGAATGCCAGCATAGTGGAGAAATGCTGACTATAACTTAGAGGGCCTGTCTGACGGAGAGCACGGAGGAAAAACTTCACCCGAAAGCCCCCAACGGGTGGATGTGTTCACCCATGTATGAAAGATTTGAACTCTTTGGAGGAATTGGATTTACAGAAGCTTTGGGTTAGGCTGCTGTTTAGGTTGTGTGTGTGTGTGTGTGTGTGTGTGTGTGTGTGTGTGTGTGTGTGTGTGTGTGTGTGTGTGTGTGTGTGTGTGTATTTGAGAGTCAGGGGTGGGGTGTAAATTAGTCTACCACAACTTCCTGCTTCAAGACAAGCTGAAAAATGTTACATCGCAGATTTTACTGACTAGATTCAACCTGAGACAAGTAAGTACAATAATTACACTCATTCACATCATTTATTGACGAGTAGCCATTTACGTCTCATACTGAGGCCCACTGAAGTCGTGGCACTACCTGCTTTTCATCCGAACTTGTTTTTGCATAAACGCAGTGAATGTAAACGTGTGCACTGATAATACTCTAACTGTACTGCATTATGCTACTTAACAGAGACCTGATGACTGACCACTAACGTGACATTGGAGTTTTAATGTCATTTTTTTCCAATTTAAAATCGTTGCTATAAGAATAATTATGGACTGTTCTGTTCACTCGCTGGGCTGTAAGTAAATCTGAGCAGGATGAGTGAAAAATTTTGCATTAAGAGCAAAAAAAAAAAAGTTTTTGAATTGCAGCCTGTCTCTTTCATGTCATGTTAAAGCGATGCCTTCTCTGCTAGCTGCTATCTCAAATATTGGTTCCTTTTTTTCGAAGAAAAGAGAGCGGAGCTAGAGATGGATCCTGTGGCTTTGTTGATGTGGAACAGCATCTGTGTCTGCCTTTCTTTGACCGTTCTTCTCCTCTGTTGGGCGTGTTGTTTGGTACGTAAATCGGTCATCTCTTTGTGTCTGTCAGTGTATGTGAACAATTTCAAGTTTTACCCCCCCAAAAAAAGTGTTTGCCGCAACCGTAGCGCGCATGTGCCAGTGCCCCCGTTTTCAAAAAGAAGCGTTTTCGCCCATTTTCACGGAACCGGAGACCGGAGCATTTCAAAAACACGAGTGAGGGGAAAGGAGAGTAGGAGAGTGGGAGAGTGGGAGAGTGGGAGAGTGACAGATGGACTGGGGCCACAGCTGCAGTGATGCGGACGCTGCATCGGTCCACTGTAGTAAAAAGCAAAGCTGTTGATTTACCAGTTAATCTACGTCCCTACCCTCACCTATGGTCACCGACTTTGGGTAGTGACCGAAAGAACAAGATCACAGATACAATCAGCGGAAATGAGCTTCCTCAGAAGGGCGGCTGGTCCCTCCCTTAGAGATAGGGTGGGGAGTGCAGTCAGAGTAGAGCCGCTGCTCCTCCACATCGAAAGGAGCCAGTTGAGGGGGTTCGGGCATCTGACTAGGATGCCTCCTGGGCGCCTCTTGGGTGAGGTGTTCCAGGCATGTCCTACTGGGAGGAGGCCTCGGGGCAGACCCAGGACACGCTGGAGAGATAATATCTCTCGGCTGGCCTTTTGGGTGGTTTTGGTTTTTACTTCCTGTCTGATTGTCTGTCACCTGCGGACCTTAAATTAAATTAGTTACTGCTTAATTTTGGTCCATTTTTTCTCTGCAGGTGCAAAGGGGTCAAGCCCCTCTCTTCTATTACGCAAACCTCCTCATCTCCAATCTAATCCAGGCCTGCGCTGTCATCATTATAATGGCAAAAGGCCTCACGACCTTCAGCATTGCTGCTGCTATTAACTACATCGGTGTGCTGGCCAGTCTTTACTTCAAGCTGTGGATTGTTTTGGACAGGTACCTGTCTGTGTGTGCACTTGCATGTGTCTGACCATCACACTGTGCTGTGAAGCATCCTTATTGTCTGAAATATTCTGTCTGTCTTGTGTTGCAGGTATTTTTATATTGCCTATCCACTGGCGGACTTTATCAGACAAACTAAGGGTTCTGTGCTGGTCTGTGTTCTGGTCTGGGTCCTTTGTGTTATTACTGCCCCTCTTGCGATATTACTGGATCAGTTTTTACATATCCTCATTTCTGCCCTCCTCCCTGCCCCCCTGTTCATCTTCTGCCTAGCCGGGACCATCAAAATCCTGCCTGTTGCCACCTCGGTGCCCGCTGAGGAAAAACGAAGAATTTTAGGAATGTCGGTTCTGTTGCTGCTGAATTACTTTCTGATGACCCTTCCTGTAATCATCTGTTACACTTTACATGTTCGTCTCTTTGACATGCTATGGTTTGTGTTTCTGATCAGTCCTTTCATGGACTTAAGTCTGTTTTTTCTCATGGGGAAAGGAGTTTTTGACAAGCTGCTAGCATGTCTGTGCTACTCCAATATGGACGACGCTGCGGCAGATGATCATTTTGAGTGATGGTGGGTTCATACCAGCGGAGGCAACAAGGGAGAGAAAAAAGGAGAGTAAATGAGAGAGATAGAGAGGAGCTAAAAAGAGTGGGCATCTCTGGGTGTCGACCACCTGAAAGCCGGTTCATAGTCAATCCAGGAAGCATTATTTTGTTGATCAATCTGATGAAATGTTACATTTTTTCATATATTAATCTCTGAATACTTCATATATTTGCATAATAAACACAGAAAGCGTATCTTTACTCTCTTTTGACCTTTTAGTAGTTTAGCAAGTTTCCTGCTTGAATATAATTGATAACACCACTTCATATTTATATTGCTTTATTTTTGTGTTCAGAAAATATTCTCGGTTATATTGAAGTTAAATGAGTTCTTTGTTTACTCTCGGTCAGTTTAAATCCATAGACAATCTGAAACCAGTTAGCTTCTGCTGGGTCACTGGGTTTGGTCACAGTGAACAGAACATTAAGTCCATTTATTAAATTATGGTCATCCTGCAGGTCAGGAAGGGGAAGAATCCAGGATATGATTATTGGCTAACCTGTCAATTACAATTAATCAATCACCCACCGATTGCTCGTCAAGGCTTCACAGCTGTACTAACCAATGAGTGATGTCATGGTCCTGGGCCAATGTGCCCAGCTTTTTGAGTTCTTTTAAGGTTCTGTTTTCATGGAGTTTCTTTTATGTTTCCCAGTTTGCATTTGGTTTTGATTCTTTGTTCATTACAGGTTCTTGTCCTGTTATTAGTTATTGTTATTTGCACATTATTCCTGTTTCCCTTTGTGCTTTTCATCCCCGTGTTTCTGTGCTCCGGCGTCTGTTTTGTCCCTCTCCTCTTGTTTCGTGTGTTTTGTTCCCGATGTTGTGACGAGTCTGCGTCTCTGTCCTTGTGCTTGTGTGTTTCCTGTTTTACTTTGTCAGTCTTCGTCTCTTATGCCGCGTTTAGTTTTACTTCCTGTCTCTTGTGATTCCCTGCACCTGTGCTTCCCATCTGTTGCCTGTTCCCTTGTTAGTCTTTGTGTATATATTGTCTGCATTTTTCCCTGGTCCCTTGTCGTGTTGTTGTCAGTGTTTCCTCGTTGTGCGTCACCCCGTCCAGCCCCAGTTTTACTGTTATTGTTTCCTTGTCATTATTTCAATAAATCACTTTAAGTTCAGTCCTGCCTCGAGAGTCCTGCATTCTGGGTCCAACCTTGCCTGCCACACAGCTCACCATGGCAAGTGCTATGAAATGTCCTATACTGATGCTAACCTGATCTTAGTTATGTAGCACCATGATCAAGGTACAACTACTAAAATTTTAGTTTCAGCCTCCAGTAAATAATTGCAATAAATATCACCATACCGCCCTATCACCATTTATTTTAACGCTCTGACACTTAGGATTAGGATTACTTCTCATCATCAGTGATGACCTTTTATCACTTGCACAGCTGCCCAAGCAGGAACCCTACGAGCTGAAAACTACATTTACATATTAGTGTGAATTTAGGCAAATGGAAAAAAAAATAGAAATGAAAGTACCAACCAAGAAAAGGATGCCTTTCTCATAGATTTGTGACATTAATCTCAGAAAAAATAGCATTTTTAATTAACCCCATTGCCCAGCTCCATAACTATAAAATAAAATTCTAAAAATAAATATTTTTTGCCCACAATTAGCCCAACAGAGGCACACAGAAAAACAATATTTCACTGCTCTCCCGTGTTCCACTGCTTAAATCTGTCGCTCCTCTGGGTAAAACCGAAATAGCATCTTCTTTGAAAAATTAAAGCAACACAGTTGCCAAAAACTGCGCTTGTTCCTCGAGTGGCCACTTGAGGCTGTATGTCCAACCAAACAGCATTAAAAACCACACTTAAATATTTACAGTTTTGATTTCTATGGATAATTTCCCCTTCGATAACATTATGGTTGGTGAATCTTTATAACTCGCTGTAGCATTTCTGCTGCTACAGGAACCCCAACACATGCACCAGGACACAATGTTGCACACAGCTCTCACACTGTTCTATACGCAGTCAGCCCATCCAGCTTTAGTCCACTGCAGCTGCTGCCAGCTCCAGTCTCCTTCTCACTCTCTCGTCCCAGTACGCTACTGCACATATATAGGGAGAGATGTCATTAGTCAGCCAGCCTCCCCTGACACCGCCTTCCTGAACCCACTGCACCACCCCATCCCTAGCAGCTGTGCCGCCAACCCCACCACCACACTCGTCCATATGGATGGCATCAAGGCTCAAAACTAGGGGCACAGACTGCATAGATGCAGGTATAGATGTCAGCTGTGTGCTCCGCTACATGATAGAACTAAACCTCTGTTCAGCAGGTCATGGAATCACCCCAAACAATTATGGCATCACTTCCAACCAGCTTTGACATCGCCCTCAAAGGCCCTGGCATTACCTCTAAACATCCCCAGGATCACCTGCCAAACTGCCATGGCATTACCTCCAAACAACCATGGCATCACCACGGGTGCCACAATGAATTGCCAATGCCATGATCTGAGGAAATCCCTGTTGTAGAATCAGGTGCCATCAAGAAGGTGTGTCCTGTAGTAAATTCTTATGGACCAATCAGCATAGACTGGCAGAACTCTAGCTTTTTATGGGCGAAATCAACTTCCCTGTTAGAAAAGCTAAAGGATGGAAGTGTTGCTTATCCTATCCCAGCTGTCACTGGGCGAGAGGCAGGGTACACCCTGGGCAGGGCACCAGCCTGTCACAAGACTACGACAGGGGGACAGAAAACCATTCGCACTCACATTCACACTAATTAGCAATTTAGAATCACCAGCGAACCTAACCACAGTGAGTGCATGTCTTTGGACTGTGGGAGGAAACTGGAGTACCCAGAGAAAACCCACACAAATGCAGGGAGAACATGCAAACTCCACACAGAAAGGTGGATTCAAACCCAGGACCTTCTAGCTGTGAGGCAACAGTGCTAACCACCATGCCACCATGATGCCCTATAATACATTTCTGAAACTACAAAAAAGTGGGCATTTTTATGCGGAAGCAAGCGTAAATAATTATTTGACAATTTGTTAATTACTAACTGACGAGCACTTTCTGCTGCACCCCCACAAGTGAACTGCAAACACTTTCTGTACAATGGGATTAACAGGAAGAGGAATGACTCTACTAGATCAACTGTGGAGCCTCACGATTCACAACAGAGTTGTTCTAGAGCCTCATTGCAATTTTAGCTTTTTGAAACCAGACACCACAAGTCCAGTGCACATCTGACTGTGAGACTAAGGGATATAGTCCCCTCGTGGTCTGATGCCCTTTCAGTCACATGGTAAAGTATACCATGACTCTAAAGTGGTGTCCACAGACAGAAGAGTCTGGCGCTGATGTTGCATTCAGGAAACACGGAAAGTCTTGTAGCCACAGCAGGTGAAATAACAATTGGCAACACAAAATGGGCAGGTCTCAAATTAAACTTTGTTCAATTTTGAGGTTAGTGGCTGAAGCAACTATCCATTTGGAGCAAAAGAAGGCTCTGAATAACATGTGGTAAAGATATTTACTGTTATCTACGAAGCCTTGAATGCCTGTGGGTGACCAACTATCAGCTTCAAAGCAAGGTAAGACATGTATGGGGCCTAATGGGTGCCATAATTTATGAAATTAACTTAATGCTATATTACTCATGACCTGAAAGCAGTGAATGACCTCATAAACTCATCAGGAAAGTGTTTATTCAGGTTCTAGAGTATGGTAATTTTCTCATAGACTTTTCTAGACTTCTTTTTGCATCAAACAAGTCACCCCCAGCTGACTATTAGAAAGAACACATGGCCATTACCAAGAAGAAACAGTAACTTTATTCCTACACATGTCGGGGTCAACTTGAAAGAAAGGCAGATGTGAAATGTAAAAGTGAGCTCAGAGGTCAAATGTGACATGATATTTAGATGCAAACTATATAGTGATATTTAGAATCCACATATATCATTCCTGATATGCCTATACTGTACAGTATGTTGTCAGTATAAACAATGGCAGCAAGCATGTTTAAAATGTTAATTTAAAAAAAAGAAAGAAGGAATGTAGGGATTTGCAAAGATATCAAATGTTCATACTGATCAAATGTACCATTTGAAGAATATTAGCCCATTTTGAATTTGAAGGCAGTAACACGTTTTTTTTTTTTAAAAAAAAGTTAGGATATGGCTGTGCTTGC
Organism: Cichlasoma orientale; assembly: GCA_034780415.1. NCBI lineage: Eukaryota > Metazoa > Chordata > Actinopteri > Cichliformes > Cichlidae > Cichlasoma > Cichlasoma orientale. Next base: position 40,826 of record JAVDPK010000784.1, on the reverse strand, counting down.
CACTGTGTCACCCCCTCTTCTTTTAACAACAGTCCACAAACGTCCTGAGGAGCGCAGCTGCTGAGGAATGCTGTCCCATCCTTTCCTAGCATAGGATTATAGCTGCTCAACAATGAGGCAAAAAGGGCGAACTCACTATAGATGACATTTTGCAGACCTTGTATTATAATTTAAGGAACCTTCATACGTATGAGATGATGGATATGATGAAAAATGTTAATTAAAAATAGCAAATAACTGTTATTAAACAAATGTAGCAGAGAAAAGTGATATAATTTAAACTGAAACAATCATAAAATTGAAATATTTTAGCAAAAACATTTGAAAATTAGGAGTATTTGCGTAAAGTCAAACATAGTTTTTGTATTTTTCTCGCTCGTATCGAATGGGCGCTGCGGGACTCCGTAGGGAAGCTGCTGGTTTGTTGATATTTTTCTCCATCAGCTGAGTGGCCAGAAGTTAGCTGTCGAGTTTCCGAGCAGCTCAGAACAGATCAGCACCGCGGCTTTATTTTTACCCGCTGACGCTGCCATTCAGCACACGCAAACCACAAACACTTCACTCATGTTTTACAGAAGCAGCAGCGACACAGAGATAGCGACAGGTCACGGCCAACGTTAGCTACAAAGCTAGTAGTCTGTTCCAGCTAGCCTGGCAAACGAGAAGGCTAGCGACGTTAGCCGATGTGAAGCGAAGACATGGAGGGGATACTTTACAAATGGACGAACTACATGACAGGTGACTCTTCCTAAGAACCGATTTAACCTAACCGTGTTAGTGTTGAATAATGGCAGCTAATGCTACATATGACATAAGCGTCTAAATTAGCAGGTTAGCTAACAGGCTAATATTAAAATCAAATGTACGTGTTACTGTGTGGCTGATGGTTTTGGTTGTAAGTTAATGTAATATTGGGTTTAGTCAGTCAGAATTTTACAACTGGTTAGTGTCATGTTAGTACTGAAGTACTGCTAGCAAAATGTACTTGAAGCAATAAAAGTCACAAAAGACTTCTTTGACGTGTTGATCTGTAAGACATCAATGGATTGTAAATACTGGAAAACATTAAAAGTAATTAGACGTGGACAAGCACTTAAAAACCTCTGTTTCTAAGTTTTAAAAATTGTAATTTCCACAATTTTGCAGACATGTGGGCCTTTAGCTGCATGCCAGGTTATTGGCAAAGATTATAATAATTCAGCTGTAATCGTCAAACAGATTACAAATGTGTTTTGAATATCTATATTAAACTGATTTCAGATAAGTGGAAGAAGATGGATGGATGGATTTCAAAAGTTTTTGCTGGTGGTGTGTGTGTGTGTGTGTGTGTTGCCAAAGCAAACAAAACAAGATAATTTTAGTGTCAGTCTTAGTTCTTGTAGAGCACCAACCTGTTTCTGGCAGCATTCTTTAGGAGCCTCAGCCCGTTCCTCAGAGGCAAAGGTACGGTTAATATTTCTGAGTTTAGCTTCTGCAGCTTCCTTCTTCAAATGCCAGTAGAGATTTTTAAGGGGATTTAAGTAAGCTGACTCTGATGGCCACTCTGGACTTTTTAATGAAACCAAGCTTTGGTAGGTTTTGGTGTTTGCTTGGGGTCAATGTCCTGTTGGAGGGTCCATCAGTGCCCAAGCTTCCTACTGATGGCATGATGTCTTCTTCCAGGACACCTTGTAGGTTTCCTGTATCTGGTGAAATGGCCTTAAAGTATCACCATACTTCACTGTAGGTATAGACGAGTTATAGGAAAGGTGGGTACATGCCCAGGGTCCTGGCACCAATAGGGGCCCTTTAACAAACATGATCAATGATTTTTCTTGAAAGAAAGCTGTCACAAACTGGGCAGCACAGTCATGACAAAAACAGAGATGCATACAAGTGCCAGTGAGGAGAGCCACACAGCAACTAAGCTCTAAGGGTTTTAGTAGAGGACTGGCACACCGGGTCCAGGTGTTGCCAGGGTTGCTGATTAGAAATGTGCCACACAGACAGACTGAAAGGAAGTCAGGGTGGAGTGGGCATCACAAAGCCAGGAGAAAGTTGGTGCATAGTTAAAAAAGGACTTTTTTTTAAAAAAAAATTGTTCTTAAGATATTAGAGAGGCAAATCTGAGATGGCTTGGACATGTGGACATGAGAAGGGATAAGTTAGATATGGAGATATGGAGCTGCCAGTTTAGAAGAAAAGAGGGAGGCCACAGAGGAGTTTTGTGGAAGGAGTGAGGGCTGGTATAACAGAAGCTGATGGTAGGAATAGGGTGATATGGAGACAGATGATCCGCTGTGGTGACCCCTAAAGGGAGCAGCCTACTTCTTAACACGTATAATTTAACAGTTCAAAATGGTGAAAATAAATTCACAGTAAAATATGCTATATTTGTAAGTTGCCTTTTATTATTGTGCAACCAAACTGTGGGCTTAGGAAGTGCACATGCACGTTTTTGCATGAGTAGGTAGGAAAACCGTGGCAAGCTTGTGTCCAGGGCCCATGGCCGTGACAATCAATCCATTACAGTAGAGGCTGTGTTCTTTTCAGCATAAGCTTCCTTCTTCCTCCTCTAGACGTATAGCTCATCCACAGCAAAAAAAAAAAAAAAAAAAAATTAAAATAATGTTCTGCATGGTTCTGAGCGTACTAAAGGTCAGTTTTCTTGCGCTTTTGTTTTAGCAGGTGTGTCCATCTAGGACACACCTGGAGCCTTTCGATGTGTACATCATTTTATTTATTTTTTGGTCACCTGTGTGTTCAGGAATCTGCTGGCAGCCTCCAATAACTTCCTCTCCCTGACACACCCTTTGACTTTTACCCTGCAAAATAGGTTTTAACTGTATCTCTTCTGTATCTGTTTATAGAATAATTTTGTCTCCAACTGTAAATGTAGTAAATGTTTAGCACTGTACAATAGTTGACCTTAAAATGAAATGGAGTAAAGTAGCAAATACCTTATACGGGACTTGAGAAAATTTATAGCACTGACTTATATGCTGCTCAGAGGAGAACTGACGGCCACATACAACCACTGAGGCACATTATCTCTGATGGAAACCAGCTGCATGGTAACAGGAACTGAAGTGATGTTTGACCTTAATGATGCCAGCATAACATGTCTATTAACAATAGTGGTAGAGGACAAACTATACACAGCTCATGACCTCAAACACTCCCACTGTCATCTGCTTTCTGTCAGTGGGAGACTGAATGTCATCAGAACAATCTGCTCTGTATGAAGCGACATTTCTTTTTCCTACTTTATTACATGATCCCTTGGCCTAAAACACTTATAGTCAAGCTAAGAGGTTAAATCAATTCTTTTTCAAGTCCAAACTCTTAAATGTTTCCTGCTTCCAGTGTCTGAACTCTGAGCATGTGCTCGTATGTTTGTCATATTTACTGATAAATTGAATATCTTTGGATGTTGAATGACTGGGTTAGGGCTTTAGGAAGCTTTCATGGGTTGGTCAGTATCTTCTAATGTTTTAATTTTTTTTTTAAGGAAAATTAAGTAATTATAAATAAGAATATATCCCGCTGGGCAATAACTAATTAAATCATTAGGGATATACCAGTTATCAATTTCCAATGTTGGATCATAGCAGATGGAAATACCAATGTTTCAGTCTTTTCTTTTCCTTTTTAATTTTGAAATGTAAATAACTGTTTTAAAGCCGTTTAGCTCATCATAACACTTTTTTTTTTTTAAATTTAACCTGCACAAAATTGATACAACACATAAGTAAATGCAGACATCAGCCGACATGACCAGTACTGGGTCATATAGAGGTTTCTTTTGAGATGTAATGCACACATTGCTCGAAAGTTGTCTACCACACTGGACGTGATAAAACCACCGGTCATGAGGGGAAAATGTGTATTCCCCGGCTGTGTGGTGCATGCTTGCTGGAGGATGCTGGCTGCCACTGGGTGAAATCAGCCGCAAAGAGGCCGCTGCTCCAGAAACCTCCTCCTGGTTGATTTCATCGCTAGCAGATTGCTGTGGTTGCTCGAACTCTTTACAGTTACACTACCACTGAAGAGTAGTTGGTGAGTGTTTGTAGGTTTCTAGATTTGTGTTACCGGGGCCTTATTCACCTGATTCTATCTTGTCACACGGCCAAAATGGCAGACAGTCATGTGGTTAGCAGTAATTTGATTGCAAAACTTGAATATCTGTGTATTCATAATAATTCCTAAATGCCAGTTGATTACAGCAGGAAAAGGAAGCACATAGGCAAATAGGTACCTTTTTACAAAGCTAGAGTAACAAGTCACATCTTCAAATTGATTATTTTACCAGACCGTCAGGCTGTTGATTTTTGCATTAATCGTGTCTGTTTTTTGTCATCAGGGTGGCAGCCTCGCTGGTTCGTCTTAGAGAACGGAGTCATCTCTTATTACGACAGTGAGGATGATGTTGGCAAAGGAAGCAAAGGATCCATCAAGATGTCTGTGTGTGACATTAAAGGTTAGCCCCCCGTTCTCTCTCGTGGTGTCGCAAAGGCCAGCACATCCATCAGACTAAAGCCTGATTTAGACTTCTGCGGGGAATCTTTGTAGAGACTACAACGTAACCTACATAAGTGGCCGAGATCGTTGCTGGCATTTATGCTTGTGCTGCTGCATTATGTGCTAATTAACGCGTGGTCGTGTCCCTGTGTTTTATATGCAGTGCCAGCTGATAGAAACAAATAGAATGGTGGGACTTTGTTCCCTTCTGGGTCCCCACTCTTCTTTGTGGTCAGTTTTTTCTGATGGCAAACATATTTGTTCTTCTAGTTTTCTTTGTACATTCTCTCACATCCATTTCGATAGTTTCAACAATCTCCTTCCAGGAATTTTCTGACAGTTGTGAGTCCTTATATTGATGCTATGATTATTATTCCTTATACTGAGATGACAATCGTTATTCTCTCCCTGATAAATTTAATAACTGTGGTTAAAAAATGGCCATAAATGAACAGGCGGAATCACAGTAGTCGTGGGCTCAATCAACCCAAAGTGTACTTACATTTCTAGGAAGGTGCACGTCAGGTTACGCCGTAGGTTATGGCGTGAGGTTCAGAGGGGTTTGCGGTTATGCTGTAGGTTACGATGCAGATTTGCTGCTGAAGCATAAATCCCCAGTAACACTCCTCATATTTTATGTCTCAGTTCATCCGACAGATACGACCCGTCTGGAGCTGATAATCCCCGGCGAGCAGCATTTCTACGTGCGAGCTGTGAATGCTGCAGAGAGGCAGAGGTGGCTCGTGGCTTTGGGGTCATCCAAAGCTGGAACGCTGGACAGTCACAAACACAAAGGTAAGTCTGCGATGTGTGCGTCTGCTCGTTTTTCCTCAGGATTGACCTGTGGGACAGTTGCTTCACACAAACTGGAAGGAAACTGCTTGAAGTAGTCCACAGTTTAGATGGAATTCCAAAGAAAATGGATTTTTTTTATTAATGTCAGTATAGTAGAGTTGAGTTGATGATGGACAATGATCTCGGGGATCAGCGATGGTCAGGTAGATTTTCAGTAGTCAGTATTTTTTTAGCTTGTTATCCCATTAACGGCTTAAATCAATTTGATTAGATTTTTGTTAAATTCCCTCTGCCAGATCTCCCAGAGGAAACAGAAGGGCCCTTCCTGGGTTTGAATTTAGGACCCTCTTGCTGTGAGGCAACAGTGGTAACTGACACCTACAATGTAAACTTTATCATATGACTGAAAGGAATGTGATTGTAAGGAGCAGCTATGTATATCTATCATCATCAGAAGCACACAAGGAGAATGTTTCTGCCAGTTGGATGGATTTTAAATAAGAGCCTAATGTAACAATATATTTAAAGAGAATTATAATTGATGTATTTTCTTCAACTTTTTGATTTACTGGGTGTGTGTGTGTGTGTTTGTTGGTAGTAGATTTCTGGGCGAGAAGAACGAAAAAAGTAACTGAAAAATATAAACCGGGTATCACGGCAGCGTGCCAACGAGCAGCCCGATCTGATTAGCTCTGTGATATTCTGTGTTTACTTCACCAGCCGTGGGAAAGCTGATTTAGCGTGGAGGAACCTAAGAGGAAACGGTCAGCAGTTTGTAAATATTTCACAGCTGCTATAAAGTGGAAGCTGGTTGGGAAATTTTGTATTGCACTTACAGTAAAAACTTCCTATAATCAGCTTGATTAAATTTAATTTCAGTTCCGCTGGCTGTTGTCAGCTCCGCAGGTGATGTGTGTGCTTAATGAGGAGGTTCAGAAACTGCAACTGCAGATGACAGCAGGATGCAGAAGCCTAATGAGACTACTGCAAATAAATTCGATTAATAACCCCAGCACATATTTTATATTTATCTTGCACCTGTTGTCATTTGTTGTCTTACTAATATATTAGTAAAATTTAATTCAGTAAATGGATGTTCTTGAGTGCATTTAGTTTTATTTTATTTTATAAACTTAGGAAAGCAATGTTTAAGTCAAGCTTGATGTCAGAGGTGGGTAATTAATTTTCCCAAGGGGCTACATGAGAAACTGGGACTGTTGTGGAGCTGAACTCAGTTGTGCTCAATATGATTTTTTTCTCTTTATAAACTGCTACTGGTCAAAGTAGATGTTACAACGAGGGAATGAAAATGTGAAATGAGCATAGTAAAAGCTCCAGAATTTTATCACTATTTAATCAGCATTCCCCCAAAACCACTGTGAACAAACTGTGCATGTTTTTGCAAAATTTTGGCCTCACGTTTCTTCTCACAAAACTCTCAAATATCTGCTCTCAGGTGTGTGGTAAGGGTGGATGAGTCCCAGGGGCCGGACAATGCCCAGGTCTGGCTTAAGGCAGCTCCTGGGTGAGATGTTCCGGGCATGTCCTACCAGCAGGAAGCCCTGTGGTGCACCCAGGACACCCTGGAGAGATTACATTTCTCACTGGCCCGGGAATGCCTCAGTGATCTCCCAGTTGAACTGGAGAAGGTGGCTGGGGAGAGGGAGGTCTGGGCTTCTCTGCTTAGGCTGCTGCCCCGTGATCCGGCCAGTGACAGAAGATGGATGGATGGACCTTAACACTGGTATCAGAATGGTACTGATACTGGCAGATACCAGATTCTGAGGTATCAGTACAGAATCCATCCATCCATCCATCTTCTTCCACTTATCTGGAGCTGGGTCACGGGGGCAGTATTGAATCAGAAATGGAAAAAGTTGCATTGGTGCATCCCCAGTTATGACTTAGTATTATAGCCATTTAGATGCTATATGTCGACTTATGGTCATTAATTACAGGCTCAATCATTTGTTTTTGCATGGTTCTCCTGCTGGTACAGCGTGCATTACTTTTTCTTTTTGCTGAAATTGGAAAATAAACTCCTGCTGTTTTTCTTCCTGTGAGAGACCACTGCTGTGTTTTTTGTATTTGGGCCACACAGTGTGCATTATGGAGCGTGGATAGGGCTACGTTAACATTAAATATACACTGACAGTGCCCGGCTGCGATGGCATTGGCTATTTATCTCAGAATGGGATGATGCTGTATATAATCATGGAAATCTAGTTAATATACAATATTTTATCCTAAAACAGAAGTGGTGCAGTTTGTGTTGTGTGAAGTGAAAAGTGAACGGTGGCATCGTTTAGCAGTTTCACACACACGATTCGTCAGACTTAACTGAATGCAACATTTCGTCTGTCAGGTCCGGACTGTTTGAAGACAAAAATGTCTGAACTCCGTCTGTACTGTGACCTCCTCGTCCAGCAGGTCCAAACGATCCAGTCACAGTACAGTGCTGACTCAGAGACCACACCCACTTCTGAGGTAAAATTCACATAGATTTTTTTAATCCTTCAAAGTTAGACTCACAACTATAAGGGCTTTCCCTTTTTTGTTAAGTAGGAGATGTACTTAAACGACATTATCCTGCTGTAAAATGTTTAGTACGCACAAAAATGCTGTCAGGCAGAAAGATTACATCTAAAATTGAATAATTGCAGTTTGAAGCTTTTGTAAACACTTTGCAGTAAGTGATGCAGGTAAATCTTAAGGTGACTGGTAATCCGTCTGTCTGTCTCCAGGCCTCGCTCCTCAGTGCCACATGTGCCACTTTCATCAGGACTTTGGAGGAGTGTATGACACTGGCCAACCACAGTTTGACTCCTGACCTCCGACCTCCTGAAAGGGTAATTTCACCTTCTCCGGCTAATCCAAATTCTGAATGTTAGGTTGCTGATCTGGGATGCTTCAAGGCTGACGTGTCAGATTGTTTTTCTATTACTTTCCTCTGGGTTGTGTGATAGCCTTCACAGTGTGATGTTGAGCAGTGCAGAGCTGCTGCTGCACAAAAACATGTCAGAGTGAGACGGGCAGCCCGTACTGCCCTCTTTGTACAGATAACAGACGCCTCACAGTCACTGGGACCACTGTCTGTGATTGGATAGAAAAATTGTGTAGTTTGAACTTGGCAAATAACGGCATCCTCTCAGTGTGACATAATTGGTTTACTGTAAATTTTATTTTTGTGCTTTCTCATTTAACAGCTCAGCGAGCGGTCAGACATATTTAAGGTCTTAAAATCTTCATCATAGTTTAATAGAAATTTTTTTAACATAAATGTCTGAATGTCTCTCATTCTGTTCAGATGAAGCGATCAATCAGTCACCCAGGAACGTACAGCTTTGACAGGTGAGCAGAACACACACAAACCATCACAGGGATGCATCACTATATATGCAACTGTTATTTATTATTTGCTCATATTGATAAATCAGCAAAGACATTTATTATTTTCCGTGCCCATGTTACATCAATTGTGTGATAAAGAGCTGAAAGGCTTTAAAAACAGGTCAGTTATTTATTAAAGAAGATTTCTTTGTTTCTCTGAAGCGATGAGGGAAATAAATGGAAACAAAAACAAAATATAAAGTCTGAAAAAAACTTCAGTGTTAGCCAACTGGCAAATTCTGCATTTTTACAAAAGAATATTGTTCAGAAATTAAAGAAATAAAGTCAGTAAATAAAATACAACAAACAGCAGAGATGTGCTAAAGCGTCAGGGTTAAATATTACTCCACGCTGTCAGATTAAATACATAGGTGTTTATAAAGCTCACCTTTCTGATAATAAAAGCCTGATTCAGCTGTTGTTTCTCAGTTTACTCGAATGCGTGACTGAATCCCTGCTGAGTTTGGCCTCTAGGAGGCAGCAGTGCAGCATCCTAGATGCTTCAGTCTGAACTCAGTTTAGGCTTCACCGCGGTGGGTAATGAAGAGAGCCCACAGTGTGCTGTAGGTTGGAGACTTCACAAAGTGACTGAGAAATTTCTTCCTGATTTTATTACTGTCACATTCTGGCATTTGATTGTCCTCGTGCAGTGCTTTGAACACAGTTCACTTTGCAGCAACAGCGTGTGATGTCAGAGCAGAGAGTGAGCATGTCCGCCTGAGATCTCATTCATCAAAACAAGCTGTTATTTTTAAGTGTTTCCTTGTTGGATTATGAGAAGAAGTGATATCTTGTTTTAATGGCTGAAGAGTGCGAGGGGCGCGGCGGGACACTTTTTAAGATGAGGCGCCGCATGTATCTGCTACAGATGTTACACAGATGTTAAAATTACTGATAACTGCTGCAACCCAGGAGGGCCAGTATGGAAGATTCATCCTTAAACTGTCACATAAAAATGAAATGCATGTTAGAATATATTTGGATTGAACTTTATTTGTTCACTTGAGTAATTTAAAATGTGCAGATGTTACTGGTGAGCAGACAGCAGGTGTTATTTAAGCAAACCCTCAAGCGATTTCTTTGCCACTAAAATGACTCCATTATATTTTAAACCCCGATCTTTTGAGCTTTATGTGTGTTTATCATACCTATGCTTCCTACGTTTTCCCATTACAGACATTCTAAACCCTTCTAATATTATTAATTATTGTTTATTAATATTTTTTGTGCATAAAGGTTTTAATCCCACTAAATGTCAGTTGAGCTGTTTTCATCATGACTTTGGGCCTTAAGTATCTGCTACAAATAAATATTGCTACTCCAGGCCTGTGAGTGACAGTTCACTGCAAAACATTACTTTAGGTGTGGAAAATTACAATAGAAATCAACGTCTGCAGTGTTAAAAATATGCATAAATGACCCACACAGCTTTCCATGATCGCTGCCACACCAATGGGCCAATTCCTGTAAAGACAACTATGAAAGCTCCACTCTGTGTTCGTACCGTCACCCTGCTTTAAGACACACGTTTGTGAACTAAAAGTGTCTTTCAGTAGTTCTGGTTACATTATGTTTGTAACAGTTTGTATTGAGATCACTTGTCCCGACTGCCTCTTTGACCTTTCGACCCTGACATTGGATTTAAGAGTTGTTCCTGTTTCTGCTCCTTTTGTACTCGTGTGTTGGATTTTTTTCGGGAAGCCGTTCACACGACTCGCTCAGCACCAGCTTCGGGCACACCAAACAATTTCTGTGACTTTTCCTCCAAATGTTTTCTTTATCTCAAATGTGCTGAATAAAAAGGACAGGGAGGATTTAAAGGTGCTTTCATTTTCGTTGCCGGTACGTTTAACTTTCAGAGGACGTCATTCTCTGGAGAGAAGACAGAGAGACAAATGGTTTGATGTGCAAATTAGCGCACACAAGACATCAGGTACTCACTAAATATTTATAGCAAGATGTGCAGGGTGAAAAGTGATGTGCTTAGTCACATGACTGACTATTGAGAGTCTCTAGTGCAGTAATATTTACAGCAGTTAGTGGCTATGAAGCAGCCTGGTGGTCAGAGTGGAAAATATACAGCGTTACAAAGATTAAAGATTGCAGGTATTGAATGAGTAACAACAGCATGTTTATGTTCTGGAGTCTCATTGCGTGATCATAGAAACGTCCCTGAACCTGTTAGTTGATGAGGAAACGCTCCTGCATCGTCCTGCAGATGGAAGCAGGACTCCAGGAGCAGGTTTAGGACAGCGTAAACCCCGGGTCACCTGACCTGCTCGCCGGCAGCTTTTCTTAAAAAAAAAAAGCCCTGAATTTGTCTGACTCCTCCCTTCATGCTGCACCTGAAGCTGTTGGCTGACTTTCAGTTTCCTTTCCTCGTTCATACGCTCGAAATGAAAGCACATAACAGAACACGTTAACCTGCAGGAGTTAATGAGTTTAAAAAGAGCTTGATGAAGAGTTTGGGTTCTCTCGTTGGCCATCAGGGGCAAATATTTGTGGGTTGTGAACAGTCAGAAACTCTTCTAACAGCTTTGATTGTTGTGTATTATGTTACTGTTAAGATATAGCTGAAGTAAGGTAAGAAAGTTTACTGTTTTTCTCATTCTTTTTTTATTCCTCCTCCTCAGGTCAGGTGTACTAAAGGAGTACGTGAGTGGAGGTCAAAGGTCAACACAGCGCAGAAACCGGACATGCTCCGACAGCTCCGTTTATGATACAGAACGTAAGACAGAATATCTTTTATAGTGTTCATAAGTAACACCATCTGCATTTTAAAGATATATATAATAAGTATAAGTAGGTGTAGTTACATTCAATGTTCTGTAAATATTGGAACAGTCTCACCAGTATGAGCTGAAAACCTGTTTTATATTCACTATTGAGCATTAAAACGCATCAGTATGAGCCAAAGGTAATTTCAGTCAGTGGTTGAATGTCACTAATTACATTTATTTAAGTGGCTACATGTTAAAGGATAGTCAGTTCATTTCAGCCAGGCATTTTTCCTGTAATGTTGCTACAGTGTCTCTTTGTAACTCTGCGCTCTCCGCAGACTAACTTGATTTTGGGGATCCTGAATGAAAGCCACCCACCTGTCAATGCTGCTTTTTGTCGTCTCCCAGGTTTGCTGCCCACCCTCAACGGTGACTCGTCCTCCATTCCCGAGGAGAGAGCAGGCAGCGTGAGCCCAAAGACCACGCCCACCGACACAGACACCGACCTGTCCATCTGAAGACCCCAAACCCGGATAAACTATGGAGGATGTCAGAAACACAAGATCATTATTTGCTGAGATACTGACACCATTTCACCAAGGATGAACGTTTTCCCTGTAGGAACGTCCTTCATGAGCTTTTCTCAGCTGATTGCCAAACACGAGCACTTTGGAGTCATTAATCGTTCATTTCTTTAAGTCTTTCAGTTGCATGGTACACACTGGAGAGAAGGCATTTCAGTCCTAAGCTCAACTTAAGTTTGAGACATTGTGAGTATAAATTATATGAAGCTTTAACCTGATGGGATGAGAGCTCTCCATGCTGTTAACCTTTCAGATTTACCCATGGATACTTTTATAGTTAAAGGTAGCTTTTTGGGCAGAAGACAGTGACTTGAAGTCCACAACCTGGAATGAAGGAAAATTGTTAGTAACCCAAGTTGATCCAGCGAATTTCCTCAGCTGGACCCCGATGATTGTATCAGGCAGCTCCATGACGCAGTGTGAACATGATGAACTGTGAATTCCTGGTTTCTGGAAAGATTAGATGCCAGGGCTGCTTTAAACAGAATGTACTGAGAGTTTGTTGTGTTCTGAGGTTTGTTCATGCATCCAAAAACTGACTGCAGAGCCAAAAGTTTTGTTCAGTGGCACTTTGACAGGACGCTGAAATCCAGCAACTGTGACGCAAAAGCATCTATTTTTCTGGCTTTTCCTAAAGAACCCCAAATTGCTTCTTTCCTCCCTTGTCTTCTGTGTTCTTCTTCCAGGCCTCCAGCTGAGCTCATTTGCTAAAAGTAAAGGCAAAGGAAGGGAAAAAAAAGACAAAGGTCTCCATCCTGCTCCCTGCCTGCTTTGAGGGAGTCTGCTTGTGTCTTCAGATGTTTGCCAAAACGTAGTCATCCACATTAAAGCTGCCACCTTTCTTTTTCCAGGCAGCTGAAAGTGGCAGCTCTTTGCAGTTTCTCCTCGTTTTTTAGCTGGGTTTCACCTGCACTCCTAAGACAGGTGAACAGAAAAGCGAAATTACAGCTGAATTAGGCGGGAATGTGTGCAAGTTGCTATCTTATAATGTTTCTGAAGTATTTCCTTGCAGATGTGACCCTGACTCCACTACCGTCCAGATTAAAAGACTTTTCATTTCAGAGTGAATATGGGAAACAGCTTTTTTTTTTTTTTTTTTTTTTTTTTTTTAGAAACCTATCACTGGCATAACTAAACCAGCTGTATAAAGAAATGTCATGCTGAGCTCAGACCACACCATCATTGTGTCTGTCAGATTAGGAGATTATAGTTCTAGACGGTACAAAAGATGGATTTAATGAGGCGGACGTGCCTTCAACCTGCATTCCTTTTATTTGCCAGCAGGGGGTGACACTTTTGGTTGCATAGAAGTCTTTGTGAAACCATTAAGGTCGTTTAAAATTGTGGTCATTACTAAAAAGAGAAAGGAGGATCATAAGTTACTCGTCCTCGGTTTCTCAGTCAGATCCATCCTCGCTCATCAAAACCGGTTTTAACAGAATGGTGGAGATGAAAACACTCAGCTCAAGGGTCTTCACATCACTGTAGCCATCTCCTCATACTCGAAAATGTCTACTAGAAAATCTCGTCGTTTTGTGACTGAGTCACGGCGGAAGTCACACTCGTCAATCCAGCCATTTCTAATAAGAGCAACAAAGTGTATGAAACTGGCTTTTCACAGCTCCACGTTTCCTGCGCTGGCAACATTGTTTCTCTTGTTCTTCGTCGTGTTCACAGTGGTACACAGCTGAGTGGCAAAAAGCAAATCAATGGCCGGCATTTGGCACTGTGCTCATTCCGACCAGCCTCGCAGAAGCTGGCCGAGCTTCATGGAAGACCCCAAAAGGTTCTGGAAACTGAAGGGTAAAAATCAGAAACCTTATCTGAACCTCACTGTGGCTGATCTCCTCGTTAAGGTCATCATCTTTGGCACGTCCAGCTTCCAATACAGCTTTTTTAATTTATTGCTTTTGTTCTGATCACTCTCACTGTGTGATTTCACCGTGGACCTCAAACTTGTGCAAAGAGTAAACATCAACTTTTGTTTTAAACTGATCCGAACTTCGTGGATGAGCATCGCTGGTGATGACGGCTCGACCAACGTCTATCAGGTTGTGCATCGTGGATTCGTTCCCCAGCGCGAGACCGTCGATGCAGAGTTCTGCTGTAACATCCTGGGGTGTCAGAGGGAGAACGTTCGGACGCAACGATCTGAGCTGTGGCTGCCTCCTCGCTCACCAGATTTGCCTCCCTGTGACTGCGTTCACTTCCTGAAAGTATAAAGTCGTGTGAAGTGTAACTGTTTAGAAACACTGGAGGCGATCCAGCAGAGGAGCAAGTGAAGGGGGACACAAGGAGTTATCTTAAAACTGCAGCCACGCTGAAAAAAAGTTTAAACTAGGTCATTTTTTTGATTTTCACACGCTGATTCCCAAAACTTTAACACACCTTAAAAAAATATTTAAAAAAAACCCCATAACGCATAAAGCAGTGCTATCAGGAGATGATGGATGGTTTGAAAATTGCTGCCTTTGTGAATTTCTTTGTGAGGAGCTGCAGGGAGACAAAGTGTATTTGTGCCATTTCTAAGTCTGCCTGCAGAAAGTATCCACAGCGGGTTCAACAGTGTTCATCACCAGATAAATCAAAAATAAAATAACTGTCATTTTCTGGAACAGTCTGAAGGTCAAAGGGACTCAGCGAGAGGAGGAAGACTTTTAAATTTCTGTCCTGTGCTTTGCGTGACAAACAAGCTCGACCCAAATTTGTGCGTCTAATTTCCCCCTTCATAAAACACCTTTGAAGCCTGCGCGCTGTTATGTCATGCCACTCTTGTGTTGCTGTTTAAATACACGGAAAAAGTGTCATGTGAACGCAAAGTAAACACAATGACTCACGCTCGGTGACTTTCTGTTAATACTGAATTGAGCATTGGCCAAACCCCCCCCCCCCCCCACACTCACACACACACACATTTGACGCCAGAGTACGTTTGTGTTTACCTTAACGTCACTCGTGCCTGTGGAATTTAGATGGACCACATCTGTTGTATCCCAAGCTTCGTGTATTCTGTGGAAACAGAGCAGTTTTATCAGTAGCTCCGTAGTACTTCCCCCTAACATGCAGTTTGTAGATGTGGTGGTTGTGCACTACAAAGTGGTTTTTTTGAAAATCTTTGTGCACGATTATAAATGGACTATAGTGGCAAAGGTACTGTGTGTAGGAAACAGTGATGGCTGTGAACGTTTAGGAGCTGCAGCAGCCTTAAATGTATGAAAACTTCCTTTAAGTTTTGCTCCTGTGTATTATTCTACCCAAATGTCTGTTCGGTATCTGTGACAAATGCCCAGAGATGTATTTCCTTCACTTCTTTTTGAAATGCTGTGAAGCCTTTTTTCAGTGTGTAATCAGAGCTGCACAGAGTTCAAACTTTGGATGTTAGTTTCACGTCTTGTTTGCAGAAAGCTGGTAGATCTATATTTAATCATTACACGTGGGAACAGTTCTGTTTTTTCAGGGGACCTTATTGATGTAGATAAAGTAGGTGAAGAGCCATATACTGGATAACTGAATTAAAACATTTTAGTTAGCCTGCATCTTGCCAAATTTCAAACTCGATAGCAAAATGTTGCCACGTCGTGAAGTTTTGTTTCTCTTTCGGAATGACTGAGATGAGATTTGTCAAATCACTTACAGGAACATTTAATGGAGTGAATACAAATTTTTAAAAAGCTGTAGAGTTCCCCTCACCTGTGGCCACGAGCTTTAGGTAGTGACTGAAGGAGTACAATAGAAGCAGCAGAATGATCTTCCAGTGAAGAGTGAGTTTGGTCATTTGTGGGGGGGAGATCAGATTAGACACACTGCTCCTCTGAATTGAAAGCAGCCAGTTGAGGTAGTTCGGGAATCCAGGGGCAGATCCAGGACACGCTGGAGAGATTGTGGCTGGCTTGGTGAACCCCCAGAAGAGTGGGAGGAGGTGGCCAGAGAGAGGGAGGCCTGTGACCTGGACCCGGATAAGCAGCAGAAAATAGATGGGAGGACAGTGAGCTGGTGAACGCTGCAGAGAGAACAGATCAGAATCCAGTTATGCTATGTAGAAGGAACCTTTGTTGCAACTGTCACTCCAGATACATTAACTCTACAATAAATATAGAAAATGTTTAAGTTCATGAATGTTTTCTTGCTGTTGTTCTGGTAGTGTTATGATTTTGAACACTGCTGTTTCTGCTTCGCCTCCAGATATTAAGATGCCTCCCATAATAATCTTTGAAGGCCTGATTTTGTTACGTGCAGACGGCCCTAAACTAAGCTAATCATCTCCTGGCTGTTTGCAGACATCTTCTCACTTGATTCTTTGCAAGAAAGTCATTCACATATTTCCAAAAATGTCCCTGAACGCTTCAGTCGACAAACAGCTCTGACGTGGGAGCTCAGATATGATATTGCTGAATTATTTTCTCTCTCGTGCATTATTTTCTGTTTATTGTGGCCAAACCAGCGGAGAGATTTTCATGCCTTAACTGTCTCTGCACAGTGACGTAAGTGGTTGTATCAGATTAGATTTTCATTGTCTAAATAAAGAAATCGTTGAAACTTTAATGCGCTGAAGGGTGTGTGTGTGTTTGTTTCACATTTAAAGGGTTATACAGGCCTTATCTAACCTGCCTATAAAGAAATTAAGACTTGTGTTGACTCAGCTGGTGGGAGGCTGCGGAGGGGCCTGGAGGACGATCCTGCTGCGTGTTTACAGAAGGTGTGCACACGTGTGTGTGTGTCGGTTCTTTATTGTATTTATTTCCTGACAGTGACGAGCTCGGTGGATCCCTGAACTCAAACAACATACATTAAGACACGCTCACCTGACGCTCATTTGCACGAACGCACACAGGTGCGTGAAGCAGAAGTCGAGCGTCGGTCCGCGTCCTGGCTCCGAGGGCGAGAACGGGGAAGTATGGGTGAGTGTACTTTCTGATAAATGAATAACTTCTCGGTGTTACGGAGTCTGACAGTGATGCAAACGTTATGCAGAGTTAAGGCTGGAAATTTGATAGGACTATTTTCCTCATCGATTAATCCGCTCAACCCGTGCTGCCAAAAATAGTGAGAACATATTTTGTTCATGTGACAGAAAAATGAGCCTAAAACAATCCGGATTATCAAAATACTAAAAGATTATTTTTCTCCCGATAGACTGATTACATTCTTTAATTATCCACCTGTCAGACTCCACCGAGCCGGTATGTGTCAGGTTTGGACGGTGTTAAGAAGAGCCAAACCGAATCACTTCGCAGCCAGCTTCTGGTCCAGGTTTACTTTATATTTAGATGAACATGGCCTCGTATAGCAGGTGTAAATTAAATTTAATCTCAAAGCACTTTAACCCAGATTCACTGCAACAGTTCACTAAAGTGAATACATTTAAGATTTCTCTGGTATACTCTCTGTGCTCAGATCTGCTGATTTTGTAGGGGATCATTAATGGGCTGATGGTAATTTTGAGTGCCTGGATAGGAAAATCTTACCTGCTGCAAGTGTGTTGAAGGAGTGGATGTGGAATGAGAGACCTCAGGTGGTGGTGGGAACAGATTCCCTCCTACATCCTGCTGCAGAAATAACCACCCATCTTTCTTTTTTGTTATTTATATATTTGTCACTTCTTTCCTTCATGTTTTCTTCTCTACCTGATTTTTAGACCCGTCTGGAGGACGTCAGTCTGATTCTGGAGGAAACACTGAGGAACAACGTGAAGGCCGTCCAAAACAGTCAAAGGTGCTGATTCATGTTTTATATGATGACTTAAAAATTA
>JAVDPK010000783.1:304893-315546 GCA_034780415.1 Cichlasoma orientale | reverse complement strand
ACTGACTAAAACTAAGAAGCATTTTCGTCCAAAAGACTAAGACTAAAACTAAAATGGCTGCCAAAAACAACACTGCTAAACAGAAACCTAAATGCTCTCCACCATGAAAAATACTTTGTGTTTTTAGTGCAGTATTAATATGCAGACTAATAATCCTGTTTGAGCTTTATCTCCATGAAGTGCCAGATTTACAGTTACTGTTCCTTTTTATTTATCATTTAAGTCAAATTTAATTTTGTAACCCCATATCATTTATTAAACAGTGTTATCACGCTCTTGGCAGATGTATGTGTACCTTTCATGATTACAAGAACCAGCATGGGTGAGCATAAATTTATCATTTACAGCTGCTGAGGTGGAGCTGCACACTTGTGAACACCTACGGTACTTCTTAGTTGCTTGCAATGCTAAAGAACATTGTTTTTGCATAAAGAGATTGGTACACATTGTAAGATAGCTGAAATCTGGGTCAGATCTCAGCTACACACCTACAAAGTTTCATGACTGTATCTTTGCAAAGTGATTGCACTGACTAATCTGTCCAATGAAAGACAGAGAAACAGCTTTCAAAGTACTCAGAAAACAACCTTGCGGTTGTTTCAGCATCAGCAGGGGTCCCCAGGACTACAGTTTACCATGATGAAGCAAACACAGTCATGCAAGGTGAAAACAACACCAGCCATAGTGTCGCAGCTGGTAATGAAATAAAATATATAAATTTTGTAATAAATAAACACTGATTGATTTCTACTGTTGCAAATCCACTATACCTTTTACAACACGTTAGAAACATTGTTGCTTCAGGGTTGGTGCTTTCCCACATTCAATCTGAAATTTAAAAAAAATGGACAAATAATTAGAGGAACTTGATGAGATGCCCTTTAATCACTCTTGTGCCTAAGTTACAGGTGTTCTATAGCTATTGGACACTTTTCTCAATGTTTCTTGGACAACTGTGTGTTGTAAAGCAAAGCATCCAGTGGTGTCTGTGAGTCAGAGATTTCAGGCAGTGGTTGACTGCAAAAGATTTTCCAATAAAATAATACATGTATTTTTTTCCCATGTTGATGTAAACCCATTCAAACTAAACTGAGACTTTGGCTTCAAAAACAGAATAAAATGAGAAAAAGACATGGACAGACTTACAGAAACAAGACAAATCAGTAAAAACATGCGAGTTTGGTGTGGAACAACTTGACTGGCCTGCAGAGTCTTGACCTCAACCTGATAGCACACCTTTGGGATGAATTAGGGCGGAGACTGCGTGCCAGGCCTTTTCATCCAACATCAGTGTCTGACCTCACAAATGCGCTTAAAAAATCCCCATAAACACTCAAAAAAAACTTGTGGAACGCCTTCCCAGACAAGTTGAAGCTGTAATAGCTGCAAAGGATCATCATATTAAACCCTATGGAATAAAAATGGGATGTCACTTAAGTTTATATGTGAAAATGTAAAAGCAGAGTTAATATTTTTGGCAATATATGTATGTATGCATGGATAACAATAATCATCATATATACATCAATTTCGTCACTTTTCGTTACAAACTTGGTTACAGCGCTTTCAGAAAGACTTCTACTGTAATACAGTATTTGTAGGTTTTGGCTAGAATTACAGCTCTTGGTTGCCCCCAGACCTGATTAGAGGGAGCCAACCCAGTGCATGACCCCAGCCAAAACCCAGAACATAAGGAGGGGTCCTGTTTACCAGATAATCTGCAGTCATTTAACTTCAGTGTTGTGACACAAAACAAAAGAAACTCTAAGTGTTTATTTTTTATGTAATGATGATAATTATGATAGCTCTCAGTTGGTCTTCTAATATTATGTTATAACTGTATGTGTTAATGACAGGACACAGCAAACACTCCCCAAATTAATAATAAAAATAATTAATGAGCTTAATTTCTCTCATCAGTCTTTACTCAAAAGACTTGATGACAGACAGGAGCAAAGTGGAAGACATTATAGGATAGCATCTTTTGGGGTGCCCATATTGAAATGCATGTGACAAAAGCACATGAACAGAAGAGGGTTTTAGGTGCTAAATATATTGCATTGTATGTGATGGAGGTCTCTTTTTTCCTCCTCCATCCAGTGGAACCAAAGGGTTTTTTTGTTTTGTTTTGCCGTTTTTGGGATATGCTCTTTTGATGGTGATTGTTTACAAACCTGTAACTCGAGTGATGAAATATCTGTGTTTGTGTGTGTACTCCCCTGGTACTTTGGATTTTGAATTTGCTGTGCCTCCAGCTTTCAGGGGGAGGGGGGGGGGGGATAAATCATAGAACAGAGCACTCTATAGATAGGCTGCTATAAATAATGCGCCTGCACGGCTTATAACTGTATGTCAATTGAGCAAATATGCCTGTGTAAGTATGATAGGTTTCACTTGTTTACAGCCAACAAGGGCGCGGATTTATCCCTACTTGATATGCGCCCGCCGAGTTCACTTAAGTTAAATAAGTACACACACGGCGTACTTTTCCCCAATTCCATAGTTCATATGCGAAGAGAGAGAAAGAAAGAGAGAGAGAGAGAGACCCAGACTGCTCTCCATGCAGGCTGCTGCTGCTGCTGTGCCAATGCGCAAACAGTCTACGCCGTGGGATAGGTCTCCCCAAATTGAGGCTGCGCTCGAAACGATCATGCGATTGAATGACGAGCGCGTCATGCTTGTCTTCCTTCTCTGCTGTTCGCTGCGATCAGTGGCTCTGTGTTCCGCAATCCCCTGGGATACTGTACCGCCCTCGATGGCTCTGCTATCGCCGTTTCGCTCACACTGAATGGCTGCCTGGAGCAAGGAAAAACGGGGAGAGAGAGCGCTGCGTCTCCTCCTTTGAACCAACGCTCTGCATCAGCTTCCCAGCGCGGGGGTGAGTTGTCTTGTTCAGCGTTGCGTGAGGCATCCCGTCGGGGTCGTCTGATGATCCACCGGCGGCGGCAAGAGGAGGAGGGGGTGGGCACCCGTAGATTTTTAGGGCTGATAGGGAACAGTCCAGCAGCAGCAGGACATGGGACAATTAAAGTTTGGGATAAGTGCGCGACTTAGGGGACGGGTCCGGGTTGGCACAATCTAAACTTTCTTTCGCCTTTTCCAACCTAATAAAAACAGTGATCGGCGCGGAACACTGTTTGTTTTCATACATTTAAGTTAATGAGGTTCGCAAAATACGCGAAAATGCAACGGCAGTCAGGTTTTTTTGGCACGGCAGCTCTTGTGAGCGCCGGCTGCAAAGAATTGTGCCTTGTTGTGCTCCCACCCCCCGCTCCGTGCCGCACTGGTTCCGTCTGGCTCGCCCTCAGCTGCTGCGTGTCCTGGGATGACCTGTTGATGTCGGTAGAATGGAGAATAGCAGGGGGAGCGATTTCCCCCATCACCAAAATATTTAAATAAGCAACATTTGGGCCTGACAACCGGCGTCGCAGCACGGCTACCTCGTCCGCTCGGCCAGTAAGTGCTTTGTTTATCTTTTGAGTGCGGAAATGCTTGACATTGTGCAGCTGGGGCTGACTGTGCGTGAGGTGGATGGTGCGCCGGGGCGAACCCAAAATATTTAACAGTGGTGTTAGCTTAGCCGTTAGCCACCTCCTATAGGCCCTGCTGCGGATGGAAGAGAGGGCATCAAACATTTAAGCGCTGACAGCCACGAGGGAAATAGGGGCACGTTGGGAGCGCCTGGGCTTCTGAAACTGCTTTACATTAATGTACCCGAATGCCATTTGAGGGCACGTAAGCAGTCGCACACCGACGCCCTCAGAAGGGGGTTTGCTGCCATCCTGGGTTCCCCTTAATACATCCATGCTGCCCCCACCTTCCAGTCGCCTCCCGGCGGGTTAGACACGGAGCGGTCACCCCAGTTGGTTAAACAACTCCTTATCAATTTCAGAACAGAGACACACGTGTGGCATGTTTTGTTGTTTTTTTTTTAATCAAATATATGTAGTTAAGAAGTTCTCTCTGTAAAAATCAGAGTCTCCTTGTTATGAGAATAACCAAAAATCAGGCCTATGAGGAGCACAGCTATGGAAGCATGGGCGCATATAATGAGGAAATGCCTATAGAGGGAATTGTGTGCCAGCTGCATCAGGGGACTCCACATACCAATCTAAAAGCCCATCCAGTTTCCAGCAGATCTGGATTAACTAGAAAAGAGTCTGCCACAATAAGTTACAAAATATGTTGTAGACCATCCCATCATCATAACATAAGTAAATCCTCTGAATGCAGGCAAAATATTCTAAAGGCTTACTATTAAATGTCTCAGGTCTTTAGTATGTTGTATGTCTGACCTACTTTACTCTCAGGGCTGGTTGGTATGAGATCCAAGCCACCGGGTTAGTTGGGGTGAATTTCATTTGCTCTCACTGCTGCACTCTACTGTATATATTTAAGGACCTGAGATTATTCTTCTCATCCCTGCAGGCCCTGCTGCCCCTCCTTAGTGCATAGAGACACACACACATGTGCGCACACACACACTCACATTCTCTCTCACTGTTGGGGCAAACTGTGCAAACACACCCCTGCTCTCAGCCCAGTGTTTGTGTGTCTTTATGTGCACGCATGTGTGCTTACTGTGGCTCGCCAAACTGTAAACAAGCAGTATTGTCTAATGTCTGTGTGTGACTCAGTGTGCCTTTTGTGGGTTTGTTTGAGTTTGTGTGTGTGCATCTGTGTTTTAGTATGAGGGAGAGGGAGCTTGAGTGAGACAGAGACAAAGGGAGCATTTCTCTTTACCCTGGAGCTTGGCGAGGTCCCAAATGAAAGGCTTTGGATATGATGGGGTGGCTCACTCCAACCCTCATCAGTCAGTCACACCAAAGTTGCTTTTATGTCTCTCGCAGGGTGGGCTTCAGTCACTCAGCTCTCACATTATCAGATATCTTACTCTGATATGCTGTGTGGGTGTGTATGTGTGTGTGTGCATATGTAGGTGCAGCAGGCATTCATGCAACACTTTTAAGTGGTAATGTCTCTGCAGTGTAGGCCTATACCCTCATCTGCCTATATAGAAATACTTATGACTGGACTTGTTCTTTAAGTAAAGCTTTCCGAGCAGTGAAATGCCATGTGGGCTGATCAATGGATCTGTTGTTTTCACAGCTCTTATTGAGGGTACAGACGGCATTTACATGCATGTGAATGGCACCAGCGAAATCGCTGTGGTAGAATGAGCTATCACAATGGTGTAATGCCATCATGGTGTGTTTACATACCCTCACAGTATCAAGAAGTAATGTAATATACCCTGCTTATAGTCCTCATAGCCACAGCAGAGCAAGCACTGGCTCATTTTAATTTAATATCGACAGGCATAATCTATCAGTCTTAGAGCGTGTACAGGGCAAAGGGGGCATGTTTGCCTCTGCCTGTTGTCTGAAGTGAATGGAAACATGCTATGTGGTTTTTGTTTAGGCCACACACACACTTTTGCACATAGAATACCAGAACATGACCCAGTTATCTGAGGACACGGGATTTTATAGCTCACAGAAGACACAGAAAATAAAAAGGCTTTTACTGAGCCTGCCCCTGGCACCTGCAACTACTGCAAGGCTGAAGTGACGTATAGGATTAATGAAATGTAGATTATCCTGTGGAAGTTTCAACAAAACTTAGGTTGAAATATCAGCGCGCTGCGAGGCTGCCAAAACCATTCGGTAGACTGTGAAGCAATAAATGTGGCGGATGTCGGTCGGGTTTTCAAGGGATATATTGCTTTAATTGAAGGGTACCTTCCTTTTAAAATAGAGGCATTTCATTATGAATCCTTTTTGGCCTCGCAGTAATAAAACAGACCAGTTAGATTTAGTCATCCATTTTATTGTATTGTGTAAGGTTCTGACATTCCTCATATGCTTAGCTGTTTAGGTTCTCTGTGCGTTCTGTCTTTTAGCATGACTGTGTTACATTACACCTTCTCCTCACACTGCCTACGGGGGTGGGGGTGGGGATGTGTGGGGGGGTTCTCACTCCAAAGAAACAGAACACGATGAAACTGTTTTTGTCAATGTTGTGAATGTGTCTTTCACAGCAATCCCACATGTGACAGCGATCATGAATAAAGCAGTCTAACCCACAAAGTTTGTTATGTATCGGAATGTCACCCAACGAGCTGCTTGACAGTTTTCATATAAATATTCTCATTCCGAGTCCTTCGGCACATCAAAGGAATCCTTTTGACGTGCTGTTTGAAGAAAAAAGAAAATGCCGACATATCATTTGTAGTGGTTCAATCAGGTTCTCCTAAATGTTACTAAGTGCAAGTTTAGTGACAGCCCTGCTCGGTTCTGACCGCATCACAGCGGGGCCACCAGGCCCGAACTCGTACTTGGTAAATGACAGCAGTTTTCACACGTGATCATACCTTCGCCCATTCTCGCTTGTAGCCTAGATGAAACACGCAGGAGACACTCCACTTTCTTACCGTGAACTTGCCAGTTACCTGTGCTATTCTCACACGACAGCCAGCATTACACACCAGGCTTCCTGCCGTGGAGCTGGCAGCGTTAATAAATTGAGTAATTGTGTCTGCAAAAATTACTTCTACTAATTGAAGGTTCCGTAACAGCCGGTCTCTTTAGTGGAGATGCCTTTAGTTAAATATCCAGTGCAAAAACAGTGTTACAGCCCTCTTTAGTTGGGTTCCTTTCGTAATGGTTGTAGGCTTCTTCTTTTATGCTAAAAAGTTTTGATTCTACACGTTTGAGATTTGTGTTCTTGAATATCATTGGAAAAAAAATTCACTAAAGGAAAAAAATATGTGGGGTGGGGAACTTCTTTGGGATAGATTAAAAACAAAAAACACCCACTTTAAAAGAATGATTTTTTTTTTTTTTTCCAGCAACAACTCAGTATTTCCACATAATAAAGTCAGTCCTATTTTTTCAATAACCAGCATTTGGATCTAGTTGTGTGGATGAGGTGTAACTTATTCACTTCTTCTCCTCCTCATTTGTACTCTGTTTGTTTCTATCTGTCTCTTTTCTTTCCCAACAAGACCTTTTGGTGGTGTGCGTAGGCGCACCATGGCCCAGACCCTCCAGATGGCGATCCCAAACTTCGGCAACAACGTTCTAGAGTGTCTGAATGAGCAGCGGCTGCAGGGCCTCTACTGCGATGTCTCCGTGGTGGTCAAGGGCCATGCTTTCAAGGTACTGACGAGACATCGCGTTCCTCTCCTTTTCAGAAAGGCAGTTACACTTGACTGACGGAAAGTTGTGGTTAAAATGAAGAAGAAAAGATCTGCGTGTAAACCAAAAGTCCTGTGGCAGATGTGTTGCATGGGAAAGGAAAGCCATTATTCTTCAGAAGAACTGCTGTTTGGACAGTTTTCGGGGGGGAGATGTTGCAACATGTAACTGCAACAGAGGCGGATGATGCATCATTCAGTGTTGATGCAAGTCTGTGCAAGTTTCCATCTCTTGCATATAAGGTGTTATTAATGTTTGTCGTAAAGATTACTTTTAGTCTTTGCGTCATCGTCTTCCTGTGAAGGTGATGATGTAAAGATTTTTTTCTGGAGGAAACTCTGCAGGGCCCTTGGTTGGATATCTTTCCTCACTCATGCAGTTTCTAGTGAAAACAAATACCCAGATTATAATTTCTTTGGAATTTTCTTTTACTTGCTCAGTAGTTTGTCTTTCTCATTGACAGGAAAAATCAATGTAACTCGTGCACTGGATTCATTCTTCAGTTAAAGATTTGCCTAATGAGTTTTTTTTTCTTAACCTTCATTGAGATCTTTCGCTTTGAATAGGGCCTTCTATTAAAGGAACATGGAGAAAACTCAAAATCAGTATTTTAACAATGAAACTACACTGAAGCCATCCATCCATCCATCCATCCATCATATTCTGCTTTTAGGTCCTCTTAATGTAATTTGCACTTATGTCAGTTTTAAACAGTATTACAAGTTCTGTTGCATACGGGCAAGAAGGTGTATTTTATTATGTGTTGTTTTGTGAGAAAAGAACATATATCACGAGAAAAAAAAAGATCAAGAACATCCCACTTGCCCTCGGTAAATCAGTGTATTATTGTATGTTAAATTATTTTTAAATGATTCTTTTAAAACGTCTTTTTTCTTAGGCTCATCGAGCAGTTCTGGCTGCGAGCAGTTCTTATTTCCGGGACCTTTTCAGCAGCGGCAACAATGGCGGAGGTGCCAGCAGCAATGAGACCAGCCCAACTGTAGTGGAGCTCCCGCCAGCTGTGCAGCCCCAGAGCTTCCAGCAGATTTTGTCTTTCTGCTACACAGGCCGTCTCAGCATGACGGTGGGGGACCAGTTTCTCCTCATGTATACTGCTGGCTTCCTGCAGATCCAACAGATCATGGAGAAAGGCACTGAATTCTTCCTCAAGGTAAAGCCATTTAGTTCTGAGTAGAACCTTTTCGAGCAATGAAAGTTTATCGTATTACTAAAATTGAGGTTGAGATTTGTTTTTTTTTAAGCCTGGCTGCTAGATGAGCTCTAGCACATTTTATATTACCTGTATGCTGACGCAAAGGTGATGTGTGCATTTATTGCTAGGTATCCTCCCCCAGCTGTGACTCCCAGGGCCTTCATGGAGAGGAGGCCCCGCCTTCAGAGCCCCAGAGCCCGGTAACGCAAACCAGTAATGGTGCAGCTCGGCCCGCCTCCTGTCTGACGCCGCTCCCACTGGTATCACGAGTTAAGATGGAGCAGCCAGCGAGCCAACCAGAAGCAGCCACTCCTTACTCTGTGGTTTGCACTCCTGTAGCCAAGCGACTGTGGGAGGGGGGGAGCACCCGAGATGGAGGTGGCGTAGGCTCGGGAGGAGGAGGGGCCAGAAAGGCAGCCCGTTATTCCCAGGAGGCTGTGCGGGGTAGTGCTATCCAGAGCCCAGGAGCCCTCGGACTGGCTGTGGGTATGGGTGCCACCACAACCAGCCTCGCGGGAATGATGGCCAGTGGTGGGATTAGTGGTGGTGCCAGCACCAACGGAAACTCTGCGGCAGGGCTTGTCATGTCAGAGGGCGCCAGCCCTGGCACCCTCAGCACCTACGCTAGTGACTCACCTATCAGCTACCACGATGATGAAGAAGAAGAAGAGGGGACAGATGAAAGTGCTGAGGAGCAGTACAGACAAATTTGCAACATGTACACCATGTACAGTATGCTCAATATGGGAGCTGCAGGTAATGGACGTAATAACGCATGTAAATGCAGTTGAAATGATGAGTAAATGGGTTATGTGGTCCAGGTATTATACTAAGCTTTACTTGCCTTAATGCGAAAACGTAGTGTTTTATATTTTTTAGTTTGTGCAGCCATTGTGACGAAGGTCGTAATTATTTCTGTCGTTTATTCTCATTTTTACATGTGGTGGTTTTCTAGCTGCTGGCGAGCGCGTCGAGGCTCTACCAGACAACGCAGAAACACGTGGTCGGATGCGAGGCCGAGATCTTTCATGTCTTCCCGCGGAACTCATTGCACAGATAGGCAACCGCTGTCATCCCAAACTGTACGAGGAAGGAGACCCTGCTGAGAAACTAGAGTTAGTCTCAGGTATGTGTGCGCACTTAAAGACGCCGACATTTACAGTAACAGTACGGTTTGCTTTACAACTAGATGAAAAAAAAAAAAAGATTAAAAACATTATTTTTGGTGCCCAAATCTGTCCAGTTATCTTCTATTATCTTATATCTCCCTGTCTACTAATGTCACACTTAACATCAGAAACCTGCAAATGAAAGGAAAAACTTGAACTCTTGACCCTTACACTGAAGGGAGTCCTGCAGCTCTGTTATACTGTGGGGAGTGTTTTGCTGTCGTGGTTTAGGTCCACTTGTTCCCATAGAGGGAAGCGAGGGAAGAGGAAAAAAAGTGGCTGCGAATGATCTCCTTTGTCTCACGACGAAACATTTCTGTCCTGATGGGAGCGCTCTCTTCCTTGTGCACCCGTCTATAGAGCACAAGGGGTCAGTGAATGGTTTGAGTATGAAAATCATGAACCATATTATTTGGCCTTCAGTCACCTCGTCTCAATCCAGTTGAACAGCTACAGGAAGACCAGCGTGTTAGACATTCTCTACAATCGTCATCAAAACACCAAAAGAAGGAAGATTTTTGGAACGTTATTTTCATCCCTCTAGTGAAGTACCAGAGACTCTGAGAATGAGTGCTAAAGTGCATTACAGCTGTCGTGGTAGCCTGATATGTTTATGTGGGTTTTTCTTCTTTAATTTGTCACTAGTCTGTAGGTGTCATATCTAGCAGCGGCATTTTGCTTCAAAAACAAAAAACACCGCGGTGGTTAGCGCTGTTGCCTCACAGCAAGAAGGTCTGGGTTTGAATCCGCCATCTGGCCGTGACCTTTCTGTGTGCAGTGTGCATGTTCTTCCCGTGTCTGCGTGGGTTCTCTCCGGGTACTCCGGCTTCCTCCCACAGGCCAAAGACATGCAGTTAGTGGGGTTAGGTTTATTGTTGATTCTAAATTGCCCCCATACGTGTGAGTGTGAGTGTGAACGGTTGTCTGTCTCTCTGCGACAGACCAACCTGTCCAGAGTGTATCCTGCCTCTTGCCCTATG
This sequence comes from Cichlasoma orientale, assembly GCA_034780415.1. Taxonomy (NCBI): domain Eukaryota; kingdom Metazoa; phylum Chordata; class Actinopteri; order Cichliformes; family Cichlidae; genus Cichlasoma; species Cichlasoma orientale. Next base: position 304,985 of record JAVDPK010000783.1, on the reverse strand, counting down.
GAAGCTGGGATAGGCTCAAGCCTCCCTGTGACCATGAATTGTATAAGCAGAAGAGGATGGATGGATAGATGGATGAATAGATTGGGGGGGGG
>JAVDPK010000783.1:290274-304818 GCA_034780415.1 Cichlasoma orientale | reverse complement strand
GTAAAACAGATGAAGTCCAAAATTTATGCCCTTTTTCACTTTTTCCAAAGCTGTCCATTGGGCCGGATTAGAGTCTTCGCTGGGCCGAGTCTGGCCCCCGGGCCTTATGTTTGACACCCCTGCTGTAGACACTCACTGTTGTACCTCTCTTGACCTCCTCCATACACATTGACAATTTAAACCAGAAATATCATATATGTATTTGTCAATCTGTAAGACCTGTTGCCACTGATTTTCAGCCTAGTTCTTGTGTAACTTGACGTACCTCAGCCTTTTCTCCTGCTTCCCTTCCTTAAGAATGGCTTTTTGACAGCCACCCTTCCACCGAGACCACTTCTGATGAGGCTTCAATGAACAGTATATGGATTAACTGGCTCCTTGGAAGCAACATATAAAAGAAATTAGGGGATGGTCAAGAGTTTTGCACAGTGCTGTGTATACTAGAAATGTTAGTTTGCTAACATATTTTTGATGCTTTATTTGAATCATTGTCGCTGCTGTTTTTATCTCGTTTGTCTTGTATATTTATTATTGTTTGATGTTATTGTATATTTTATTTTAGTGTCTGCCAGTATTCCATGAGGTCTAAATAGGACAAGCCAAGTAGCACTGATGCTGTCCTCAGATGACTGGGATTGGCACTGGCAAGCAGGGCCGTATTGCACATGTGACTCAGTTTGTTTATGTCAAGGACATACTGTGACTGTGTGTGTTTGTCGCCTTACCAGTGGGGGTTACACACTTCACTTTACAGCACCATGTGCCTCTGACAGAAGCAAGTGTTTCAGGGTGGTGTTCTAGCACATTTGTAAAAGGCAAAAAAAACTACCACAACAAAAGGAATCAAAGGAATAAACTTAACTTTCTGCCCATTTACAGGACCTGTTTCAGTTTGATTCACATTCAAATGCAAGACAACAATTACAAACAATAGTCACATGCAAAACTTGCAATTAAGATTAGCAGAGAAGCCAAATCAAACCTCAAAGCTATGACATTTAACTAGAGCGCAGCCTCCTTTCTCCCCACCCACAGCTGCAGTGTGATATGAATCAGAGCTGTCACTAGATAAACAAGCCCTCCATTCCAGTAACCGATAGCGAGGATCCTGACTGTATCATTGCTGTGTATGACCTACAAAACGTGAAGAAGGGAAATGTCATAAAGAAAGATAAGAAATAATCTCAGTAGATAATCAATAGTGATAATAAATGCTTTCAATTGTTTGCAGGTACTTCTGTGTATATATCACGAGCTCAGCTAATGAACTGTCATGTGAGTGCAGGGACCAGACACAAGGTGCTGCTGAGGAGGCTGCTGGCTGCCTTCTTTGACAGGTTTGTTCAGTCTGTGTCTGGATCTATTTATGCAAGTGTTTCATGCAAAGTTTTAATATAGAAATTAAAGTTGTTTTATTTCTTTTTTTTTTTATCTGCTGGCGTGAGAAGCATAAATCAACTATTTTTGTATTTCCTCTGTTCTGTGCATCTCTGATTTTTGATGTATCAGGAATACTCTGGCCAACAGCTGCGGGACAGGCATTCGCTCGTCCACCAATGACCCGAGCCGCAAGCCCCTGGACAACAGAGTGCTCCATGCGGTCAAATGTGAGCGTACATGTTTTGTCTGTCTGTGGGTGTTTTGCACACAAGCATGCAAACAATTTGCACATGTAAAGATGGAGGGGAATGTACATGCAGTCAGACTGTACACAAACACATTGTGTGTTTACACTATAAACGAAAGCACACTGTAGCCAAATTCACGCCTGGCTGTGTAACGTCTCAGTTCTTCTTCTCAGGTACATTTAGATAATAACAATAATGTTCATCTTTATTCGTACATGGTATTTTTCAAGATCCACATTGCGAAGTGTTTCACATGAGCAGCAAAGCACAACAAATGCTTTTTATTTATTTTATTTTATTTTTTTGAAAAGCATACAAGACCACTAAACTGCAGATTGGTAAACAGGAGATCGCGTGCACCATGAAGGGAAATGTTGACAGCAGACAGACCAGAAGGAAGATATTGTGCTATTTATAATTACACGATTACCTGTTTACATGTTTTAGGAAACCTTTTTTTTTTTTCTGCAAGCCAAAGCGCAGAAAACTCAGGCTGCTCTTGACTTGTTGCTCATTAGCAAAATGAGTGGCAGTTGGACATCTTTTAAGCGATCTGGCCCTGCACATGTGCAGATAGGACAACAGCTGTCTCTTTTCCAGTATCTGCTGCAGTTTTTTTATTGTTCTTAAAACCAAGTTCACCCCCACCCCCCTCCTATTTGTCTTCTGGCACATTTAAATAAAAAAGCTGACTCATTTTTCTGTGAATGGAGTAGCTTTTAGCGTACTCCTCCTTTGTTTTCAACCTAACAAAAGTTAGTACAGAATGTCAGGAAATTTGTGTTTGGTTCATTATTTCTTTGTTGTAACAGATGCTTTTTGGCAATAAGTCTTATACCGTTGGAAATCCTGTTTATTTCCCCTTAAATGGTGCCACATTGGTAAGGAAAATACATTTGTGGGTTGAGCAGCAGAGTTGAGTGTGTGGGTTGCGCCCATGAAAAACTTGCCAGATTTTCTCTGCCGATGCCAAACAGCTTATTCTGCTGTTGACTCTTGTTTTGAGTTATTAGATTAGATGATTGAAGTCTGAAGAAACAAGACATATTGGCAATTTAACAATTTATTAATTAAACAAACGGGGGCTTTAGTAGCACGGGCAGCCCACATGCTGCTCAACCCACACATGTGTTTTCCTTACAACTGTGCCACCATTTAAGGGGAAACAGGCTTTCCAACAGTATACGATTTGTTGCCAAGAAGCATTGTTGCAACAAAGAAATGATCAAACACAAATGAACTTATTTTTGTGCTCTGTCTGTCTGTAATCTTGTATTCTATGCTCATAGAAAGATCCAAGAAAGATGGTTATTGTCTCACATAGTAACTCTGCCTGGAGGTGAAAAAGTAAAATGTTGAACTGTTCCTCCAAAATGACTATAGTAACATTTTCGTGGATATTTTTGAGGACGCATGCTACCTCGGCCAGGCAGCACCTGTTCTTTAATGCGGCACTTGCAGTAGCTTTAACCTTTCAGATTGCTTAAAGTTGCCCTTTTTTCTGTACAGCTGTTTTGCACAAAAAGACTGCAGAAAGTGGAAAATGTGTCTTCTCACTTTTGACATCACAACTAGTTTGAAGCCTGCGTTGCACATCACACACATTATGTTGTGAAGCCATGGCGTTTGCTAACTAGTTGCTCTGCCCCGTGCAGCCTTTTTCTACTGTGATGAAATGAAATGTGGCTGTTTTGTCCTTGTTGACTTGGAAGTTTATGTTTTGCTACATTTTCACATATTTTATTGACTCCATTGGTTTTTACCGTTAGAAGCCTGACTTCATTAGAATTTCTAACAAGGTAACAGAACTTGATTTTTATTTTATTTGGTTTTTGTTTTGTGTTTTTTTTGCAGAAAAAGATGTCACACTCAAAATATTATTGTAGTATTTTTGTGTGTCTTTGAACATGCAGGTGATATGTAGGTGATGTGCAAGAAGCACCACGGGGAGAAAAACAACTATACCACACATTACATAAACCGAGTGATGTCTTTTCCAGTAGTGAATATTAAAAACATTCCCCAGAAGTAGATTTTAATCAAAAATCAGTCAGCAAAACAACCGTTGCTTTGTTGAGGTCATGCCACATGGGCTGGGGTTTTCTGTTGTATTTCATGTAATGTAACTTTAGTCGGGGTAACAAACATCGAAAACAACACAAGCGACAGCTGGATAAATTAATTTCCTGATGTTTATAAAATATTATGATTTATTCTCTAAACCAAACAGTTGTCTCAAGTGTTTGAGTTGAATTTTAAGCGAGAACATAAAGTGTTGATTCAGATATTAAGTACACTTCCTTTTGTCAGACATGAGCTGTTTTCACATGTGCTCTGCAGTCCTGAACTTTTCTAGGACTTACTCAGCCGAGGTGCGCGTGAGAAGGCAGATGTCCAGTGCAGTCCAATTGGACCGTTCTTTCCAAGACACTGTAATGTCAAAATTGTGCCAGTAAGTGAATAGCACAGGTGATATTCTGGGGCACACAAGCAGTAACACAGGACTATTACCTATTCTGTATCATGTCTGCTGCCTCTGCACGCTCTCTATGGGCTTTTCCATCGCCTACGCCACATAGAGTATTTCCAACACCTCTGAAGCAGACTGTTTCATGCTGTGTACACATAAGCAAGGACAACTATGGAAAATACATCCTGACCTGTTTGCCTTCACACGCAATTGGAACAGGAAGGGGCCATCCCCAAAACAACCCACAAAGTTGGAAGCATGAAATTGTCTAAACTGTCTTGGTATGTTGAAGCATTAAGAGTTCCTTTCACTGGAACCAAGGGACCAAGTCCAACTCCTGAAAAACAACCACACACCATAATTCCCCCTCCACCAAACTGTACGCTTGGCACAGTGCAGTTAGACAGGTACTGTTCTCGTGGTGTCAAGCTGGCCCTCAACCAGTGACAAAGAGGGGAGACAAAATTGGTTGTGTTGCCAATCATTATTTTATTTACCACAAAGGAAAATAACAAGCTTTAGCTGGGAGAAACGAACCAAGAGCCGGAGGTGTCATTCTTTGGAGGGAGGAAAAAAAGCTATGTGGTAGCCCAACACAGGTGTAACCCAATCAACCTGCAACACTGAACCTCTGCAGGAGAAAACCCTGCAGAGTATACAAAAAGGGGAGGGGCCGTAACACTGGAACCGCCATACCCAGACTCGTCTATTGGAGATTGCCAGACTAAGAGGCGTGATTTGTCACTCCAGAGAACACAATTCCATTGTTCTAGTCCAGGGCCGGCATGCTTTACACCACTGCATCTGACATTTTGCATTGCGCTTGGTGATGTAAGGCTTGGATTCATGGAAACCCATTTCATGAAGCTCCCTACACACTGTTCTTTAGCTAATCTGAAGGCTACATGAAGTTTGGAGGTCTGTAGTAATTGAGTCTGCAGAAAGTTGGCGACCTCCGCGCACTATGCGCTTCAGCATCCGCTGATCCTGCTTTGTGACCTTACATGGCCTACCACTCTGTGGCTGAGTTGCTGTCACTCCCAATTGCTTCCACTTTGTTATAATGCCACTAACAGTTTACTGTGGAACATTTAGTAGTGGGGAAATTTCACTGCTGGACTTGTACCTCAGGTGGCATGCTATCACGGTACCACACTGGAATTCACTGAGCTCCTGAGAGCGACCCATTCTTTGTAGAAACAGTGTGCACGTTATAATAACATGGTCCACTCCCATATTTGTTTATTTATTTAAACATCTACCAACCCTGTTTTATATATATATCAGTTTGCCAACATCATGATAGAGCCAACAGTACATGTAGCACGGGTATGTACTTGTAGAATAAATCCATATTTTGTAAAGCATCAGCTGCAGGTGATGCATGGGTCTGTTTTGGGTAGAAGAGAGACTAAAGGATCTGGGAGTACACACAACACTAGTTCTTGTCTCCATTCGCATCATCAAAGTGTGATCGGCACTAATTGTTTTCCTTCTTCTTGCCAGTTTATTGCCAGAACTTTGCAACCAGCTTCAAAGAGAGCGAAATGAACGCCATTGCAGCCGACATGTGCACCAACGCCCGACGCGTGGTCCGTAAGAGCTGGATACCCAAGCTAAAGCTACTGATGGCGGAGAGTGACGCCTACTCTGCGTTCCTTCCCGATGGTGTCAAGACAGAGGAAGACACCCTCGGGGCGGATCCAACCTTCGACCCTGCCTCATTGGAGTCCGCCGGTGGTGCTGGCATGGAGTCGGGCGGCTCGTCAGGTGAATCATTACCTGGTGTAGGTGGGGATGGAGGACCGTTATTTTGAACAGTTGGTGACGCACATACCAGTATCCCCCAGTTGCGCTTGCTTCCTCACTCTTTGGCCCACACTGATCTCTCACATTTTGACTGTCTATACTACACTGTTAGGGTCAACAGTTGTTGCCCTGATGTAACCAGGACTTGAAAACCTAAATTTTTGCTTTATGAGTGTATAATGGACGTAATCAAGGAAAGGGAGGGCATAAGAGGGTCTTTAGTTGTCTCCTAACTGCCCTCTGCCTCCCCTTGTCTTTTTAAGGTGTGTAAGCGCATCCACTGTTGCATATTAAATACATTCCCTGAGGTGCTGGTGGTTTTGGGGCAGGGGAAGGGAGTTACCGGTGCAGCCTGGGGAGGAAGAGATGGCTGGATGGACCGATTTCCAGGAGTAGAAGTGACGGGTATATTGAATGTAAGTGTCGGTGGCATTTTTCTCTATGCAAACCTGACAACTTGTGTTCCAGCCTCGGGAAAGAAACTAAATTTAAAAAAAGGAAAAAATAGATACCTTATTAAAACAAAGTAACACTACCTGTTCTTCCTCACCTTGCATCTTTCACTGATCACCCTGCGAGTATTCTACAGCCTCACCTCACCTTTCTTGAGACCAGAGAATCTCACCCGTGTTTCACTGTGTGCTGTCTTACAGTAATATCTCATTCTGCCTCTGTTTTTCTAATTTCCTTTGCATGTTTCTCAGTCTGTAAACTGAAAAGTGATCCAGAAAGAAGGTGAAAGCTTTTTACTTAGAAGATTGTAAAGAGAAAAAAAATAAATAAATCGAAGGGCAACAGGTAATCAAAGATGGTCATATTTTTAGAAGACAAAACTATATTTATACAAGTGCCCATGCCTGGAAGGGTGTGAGCAGAGAGAGTGAGAGGGATTGTTTTAAAATCTCAGTAATCAGCTTTTATTGAAAGAGGGCTTGTCAAATAAGGAAAATTGCTATTTTTGCAGGAGTATAATAATAATGAAAGGAGTCTTATCATAGGAGCCTCATTTATTTTTATCCTTATTTTACAGTGGAAGTGATGGAATGAGCAGTTGAACTGCTAAATTTGACACATTTCATCTTTTGTTCACTATCTTTAAAGGAATAATAAGACTGCTTCCGCTGGCACGACTGTGACTGTGATTACCGTTTCTTGTAAGGTTGTGAACCTGCAACATTTGCCTCCTTTGATAAAACATTGGCCCACAATTTTGAAGATTACATTTGGACATTTATAGGTTACATTTCTCTGACAGTTCTGCTAGTTTTAGTCTTCGAAGTGAAATGATTAAAAGGAGAGGGGGGGGGGGAGAGGAAAAAAAGTGACGTTTGCAGAAAATAATTGTTAAATGAGACAGCGCGTCTCTTTCAAGTCTTTACATTGGTAAACAGAAACTGGTGGGCACAGTGAAGTCATAAGGAAGCAATGCTGCTTGACGCAAAAAGGTTTTATGGTACTATATCTGTGTGTGTCTGTCTGTGTGTGTGTGTGTGTGTGTGTGTGTTCTCTGGTAAGAAAGCCAAGTCTGTACTGTGCAGATGTGTCTCTGGTGTGTGGCTTATTCATGTATGCAATGCACCACCTCTTTAACCAGGAAATTCAAAATGAGTTTTATTTTGAAGTTTGGAATGATTTTGCACCTTCCACGAGCGATAAGAGTGGTGGTTTCTGCACCTTATTGAGAAGAACTAGTGGTTCATGCACCTTTTTGAGAAGTGTTGTGTAGCAATCAAACCCCTTTAGGTGGAATTTTTGTCTATTTTTTTCCCCCCATGCCTGCCTGTGTTTGTTGTTTTTCGTAGTGGCACAAACTCCTACTGTAAATAATCAAGAAGACTGTTGAGTTGAATCCCAAGTGTTCTTCTTTTCTGTTGCTGAATGCGTCTGATTTAAGAAATGTCAACAACTGACCTTTTTGTATGTGGAAGTCGGTGTTTGCTAGAAACCTTTCTGAATGCGTGTTAATCTGTAAGACGGAGGTTGGTACAGGGGATTCATTCTTACGTTTGCAGGCGGGAAAAACACGAAAGTGGTCGGGGTCTGACTTGGAATGTGTTCTTAACCTGAAATGCTCTCAGACATCTGATTGCTTTCTCTTTCAGGAAATGTTTTTCCATAGAGGTTCTATTTTTGTGAAGACAGGTAGAGTTTGAAAACCAGGAAAAGGTTGATGCTTCCTATTGAAGGCAGTTTAGTTTGAAACTGCTCTGTCTTACTGAAGAAAAAAAAAAAAAAGAAATAACTAGTGGCATGATGGGTACATTCTAGCGCAGCATATTTTCATTATTGTTTAAAATTCTAGGATGGTTTAGGTGGGAGATGCAGTATATGGATGAAACAAAATGCAGTACCTTGTGAGTATTCATTAAGGGTAATAACAAAAAAACCTCAGTTTTGCATTTGACTGTAGATGCCACACGAGCACCCTCCCCCACGTACCTCAAGTATCTTTGAAGACTGTTGTGCTTCCTGTCCCTTATGCAGCTGGTGTCATGTTTCACTCCTACAAGTTTATTCATGCGTTTCATAAAAGGCAAAGTAGTGGTTTATGTAATTTGATCTCAATTATAATATGTAGCTTTAATTTGTTTAGTGGTTTTCAAGCGATGTTGTTTCACATTCTTTTAAGTAAGACTATATTTAAAAATAAATAAAAAATATTGCCAGACTTGTTGAAGTTGCCATAATCAGCTGAAATGTTTGCTTTATCGCATGATGTCACATAGAAGGTCTGTGTGTCATCATGTCAGTGAGTCTCCAAATAAGATAAAATGTGAAAAATGAAGCTTTTAACGTGAGAAACACATTTCAGTTATTTCCCCACAGTAATCATATTACTCAGTGACCCACTGATTGTACTGAGTCACTGACAGGAGCTCAGCTACCGCTAGTGTGTCGGTGTTGACTCCAATGAAGCAGCAGCCCGACCCGTATACGGAGATGTCCCCACTGCACCATTGACCTAGTACGATCGTGCTGCTGTTGCACCTCAAGAGCTTTTACTACATATACGCACTGGTTAGGGCCCACGTTGCGATCATTTCAACAAGTTCGGTTGAAATAAAGTGCGGTTACGGGACTTTTCAGGGGTTTCACCTTTTAGGAAAAGTTCATTGACAGTGAAAAACTCCCTCGTTCACAACTTACTTGCTCAGTCCTCCATCAGCACTGGGTGTGTGGGTGTTACTCTGTTTTAACTTGTGTTCATTTGAGAGCTCTCGTGCTTTTTTTTTTTTTTGCTTTTTTTTTTTAATTGCACATCCTGAGCAATTTCTCTACCTTTCAGCATATGTGTTTACACTTAGAAAATATGTAGACCTACACACTTGAATGGATAAGGTGTGGCATGGCATTGGGAACCTTTTGTCACTAAACAGTACATATATAAATATGATTATATACATGTATAGATAAATACTGTATATTATATATAGACGCACACATAGACTGTTTGTTGTGCACTCGCAGCATGAGGTATATATTTACCCAGATACAACGCTTCTCTTCACAACCTGTGCAGTAATTGGTCTGCCCATGTCTTTGCCCCTGCTCTTTGCCCTCTGTAACCCTGTAGCACCAGTGGACCTCCTGTACTGCTCATCCTCCTCTTTCTGTGTTCCAAGTGCCAATAACTTTGTGAAAGCCCTGTAACTGTGACCCAACATTATCAAAGGTAATTGCACATTAACAACTTTAAGATAAATGAATACAAATCATAGAGAAAATGTCAAAATGGAACAAATAATGAATATCTTAATAAAAGATTTGTAACAATTTCTTTCAGACTCTTCTTTTTGTGTTAAACTGTTTTAATGGTGGTGTCTGCCACTTGCTCTTGTGGCTTTTGCTCGCTGGTGAATTTAATCTTAGTTACTGCAAACAATAGTGAAATAAAATGTAACTTTTTTTTGACGGCACAGCGCTGCAGTGGTTGGCTGTGCAGTAGGCTAGTGATTTATCCAGGGCCTCGCCCCATGACAGGTTCGAGCCTCGGTGTGACCCTGAATTGATAAACTCTCAGAAAAATGGATGAATGTTTTATTAATTTATAATTAGTTTAATTAGAACAAGAAAATTTGTAGTGGCCTAGAAAAAAAATCAATCTATTTTATGCTACATCTAAACTGAAAAAAAAGGTTTAATTTATAGAAATGTATCGTTGTAGAAGTGTTTTAATGCAATTTGTTTAAGTAAGAACCAGTCATGAATCTAATTAAAAATTGCAGACTCGGTTTTTGAATGTTCCTCTTGAGCCACACTTCAGTGCTCACACCTGCAAGCTGTCATGTACGACCTGTTGTTTTCATGCTTTCTGAACATGTCTCTCACATCTGTTTCTGCCTTCATTTGTTTGTAGTTTTGCTTTTGCACGCTTTACATGCTTAAAACAAAGCTGCCTCATGAGGCGTTAAATGATAGGGCATTTCATAATTAGATTTTTTTTTTTTTTTTAAAGGAAAACAAGTAAAAAAAATGTTTACAGGAAAATGGTGGCACATATTCTTACAGTAAATGCCATAAAATGATCTTTTTTATCAGAAGCTTTGACAAAAATTGCTAAAGCTACAATTATAAACTGATTACTGTAAAACTGAAATATTTCATTCATAGTGCTTCATCACCTTGGACATAAATTTCAAATTCAGTCTATCATGAAGTAGCCAATTCAGAATGAAGCACTCTCATGGTCTCAGAGCAGAACTGAACAGGCTTTTAAATTTCCATTGTTAAGTGCACCACCCAGTGTTAAAAGGCTACCAAGACAACAAACTCCAGGAAATCAAATCACTGAAACTATACAAACATCTTACGATCTTCTGGCTCAACAGCTCAAATCTAAGCTTGTTGTGGTGATATTCACTGTAATCTAATACTGATGAAGAGCAAACACTGAAACTGCAGTATTGTGCAATACACCTATAAATCCTTCCACACTAAGAATGATCTATGGCCATTGCAGCGGATCAAAGTTTTGCCAGTGTGCTGCATCACCATTTAGTTTGCTGCCACAGTACTGGACTGTTAGTAAAGAAAGTATCCTTTGAAAATGGACTTAAAACCTGCATTAATCTGTAGAATGTGCAGAAGTATCTGTGCATAGTGGACAAACACAGATTCTGATGATGATTTTTGGACATGAGTCTGTCGTGGAAATCTCTGCAGGGGCTCAGGATCACTTCCAGGAACACAGTTCACCGTGCCATCCACAAATGTAGGTTAAAGCTCTATCGTGCAAAGAAGAAGCCATAATGCTGCCTTTTTATCTGGGCCAAAGCTCGCTGATAGGTGGAGGGAGGTTATGTTTTCACCTCTGTTTGTTTGTTGGTCTGTTAGCAATAGAACTCGAAAAGGGACCAAGAAAGTCAAAGGTCAAGATTACCAAAAAATTTCAAAAAATAAATAAAAATCCCTCTTTCTCATCACTGGTAAAATTAAAAAATTCATATCTCCCTGAATTTTTCATCTATCACAATGAAATTTGGTAGTCGGGTATAAACATTTACTGTTATCTTTTTCTATTTTAAATTAAAATACAATAATGGAAACTGACCTTTAACCCCTACACAAAAATCACATACATGTACAATTAATATCTCAGCATGTGCCTGTTTTTTTTCTTTCATTTATTTTTTTTAGAGGATGCTATTAGGATACATATACAGAAATATTTCCAGACTACATATGCTATTATCTGCCCATGTGGATCTATTTTTTTAAATAAAAATATAAAATCATATTTTATAGTTTTAAAAAGCCAATAAAATAAATTTCTAGTCTTTGTGATCTAGTAATTTATGATGGTGTAGGACTACATTGGGTGATATTTACTGCAGTGTAGTATCAGCGCATAGATCATTGGGGGGGGTATGCGCCCTGCTGAGTGCCCCTCTAATTTAACATGGGCTGAGGCAAAGTGGAAAACTGTTCAGAGACCATCCAGCTTGTTACCTGAATTTCTGGGGGTGCACACCAGCACAAGCTGCCAATTGGAATTGGAATGGCTTCATAGTAGAAGAGTCCAGGTGCTGAACTGGCCTGCCTACAGTCCATTTTTCACCTGGCACACATCTGGCACATCATGAAATGAAAACTACAACAAAGAAGACCCAGAACTGTTGCGCAGCTAGAATCCTACATCAATCAAGAATAGGATGAAGTCACTTCCCAAACTTTTGCAGAGGGGAAGCTACACATGGTAAACATGGCCCGAGCAAATGTTTTTCATGAAACAGTAAAAAGTCTCATTTTAAACAAACGTTTTATAAATTTGCATTGCATTCTATTTTTATTTTCATTTGACAGTGTGTCCCAACTTTCTTGCAATTTGGGTTGTGAATCAACAATGAATTCATCGTGAAGGTGGATGAGTTTAAGTACCGGGGGTCAACCATCCAAAGCAATGGACAGTGCACAAGAAAGGTGAAGAAGAGAATGCAGGCAGGGTGGAGTGGGTGGAGGCAAGTATCAGGGGTGACTTAAACAGGATAGCAGCAAGAGTGAAATAGTGAGATCTGCTGTCATATGTGGTGGCACTTACAAAAACACGGGGGGAAAAAAGACAGATTTTCTTGAGCTTTTATTAAAGCACAGGCAGACCAAAAGCAATGACACCATCAAAAGAGCATTACATCTATTTCTTTCTTTCTTCTTTTTTCCTGTGAGAGGGGGGGAAGACACTTCATCACAGATACAAGATGCCAATAAAAAAAAATAGGCCTTCTGTGAAAATAAGCCTGTGTATGAGTGGTCTGTGAGTGCTGGTTTCCAAATTACAATTAGAGGAATCTAAAACAAACACTTGGGATGGGCTAAGACATACCAACATTTTACAGTGAATGACTGGAAAAATTACTGATGAATCCGAGTAATATTTCATATTCTATTTACATCTGCTGGTGTTGATGGTGTTTTGGTTCATCGTGTTTTAAGTCCAAAGTCAGCGTAGCTGTCTACTGGGAGATTTTAGAGCACTTCATGCTTCCATCTGCTGACAAGCTTTATGGAGATGCCAGTTTCCTTTTCCAACTGGACTTAGCACCTGCTCACAGTGCCAGAACTGCTACAAATGGCTGCTGACCATTATTATGAGCCATAATCATCAAGTTTAAAAAAAGAGGCTTCAATAACGTGTAATGAATAAAAAGATATGAGTGTTTACTCTTTTGAATTAAATACAAAAAGAGAACTTTTTTACAATATTACATTTTTTGACTTGCACTAGTTTATACATGACCTTTTTTCACAAATTTGAGGAATTATAGTAGGAGAACTTATTAAGATATCAGAACGCATGAGCTTATTGGTCTATAAAAGCAAAACTCAACATCCATCCATCCATTTTTTTCCACTTGTCCAGGCCCGGGTTGCAGGAGCCTAAGCAAATTATGTAATTTGTGACAAAACAATTAAACTAATGAGTAATAGAAATATTAGAAGTGCTCTCAGGCTTTTGGGCCCCATATTATATTTTATACTACCATTATTATTATTATAATACTGTATTGTCCCTTGCAGATGACATGCAATTCTTCAGATGTGGGACCCAAGCAATGATTGTACAATACAAATCATTGTTGATACCAGTCGCTTCCAACCAGTGACTCTATTAAAGATTCCAAGCCTCCACTGCCCTCTGGTGGACCGTGAAGGCAAAACAGGTGGGGCCAAAAGAATAAATTAACTGAAAATTTGTTTTTGGTTCATTATTTCTTTGTTGTAACAATGCTTTTTGGCATTAAATCTTATACAGTTGGAAAGCCTGTTTATTTCCCCTTAAATTGTGCCACATTTGTAAGGAAAATGCAAGTTTGGGTTGAGCAGCAGAGTTGAGTCTGTTGGCTGTGCACATGAAAAACTTGCCAAATCTGACTGTGTCAAAGCTTCCAAGCTTCTGCTGCCCTCTGGTGGGCCATCAAGATAATGCGGGTGGACTGTGGGGCTGGTGCCTTCTGTAAAGCACACCTCCACTGGACTCTAGAGCAGTGGAGACATGTTCTCTGAAGTGGCAAATCATGTTTCTCCATCTGGCAATCTGATGGGCTAGTCTGGGTTTGGCGGTTGCCAGGAAAACGCCAAGTGTAAAGTTTGGTGGAGGGGGGATTATGGTGTGGGGCTGTTATTCATGAGCTGGGCTTGGCCCTTGGTTCCAGTGAAAGGAACTCTTAATGCTTCAGCATACCAAGACATTTTGGCCAATTTCATGTTAAAACAGTTTGGGGATGGCCCCTTCCTGTTCCAACATGACTGCACACTAGTGCACAAAGAAAAGTCCATAAAGACATGGATGAGAGAGTCTGGTGTGATAGAACTTGACTGGCCTGCACAGAGTCCTGACCTCAACCCAACAGAACACCACTGGGATGAATTAGAGTGGAGACTGTGACCTAACAAATGCGCTTCTGGAAGAATGTTCAAAAATTCCCATAAACACTCCTAAACCTCGTGGAAAGCCTTCCCAGAAGAGTTGAAGCTGTTATAGCAGCAAAGGGTGGGCCAACATCATATTGAACCCTATGGATTAAGAATGGGATGTTACTCTAGTTCATACGTGTGTGAAGGTAGACAAGCAAATACTTTTGGTGAATTTGAGACTCTTTCTCGGATGTCTGCTACCTGTGATGGTTACTGGATCCTGTT
>JAVDPK010000783.1:259776-281839 GCA_034780415.1 Cichlasoma orientale | reverse complement strand
TCACTGATCACTGCTCTTTTTAAACTACCTTCAACAACTCTTTCCCATATTTTCATGGTATGTTTCATCAACTTTATCCCTAAAGTTACCACAGCTCTGCACATCACCCTTGTCCTTGAAAACTAGCACCAGTGCACATTCTCTCCATTCTTCGAGCATCCTCTCATTCTCCAGGATTATGTTTAACAATCAGTTTAAAAATTCCACTGCCCTCTCTTTTAGACATCATACCACCACAGGTATGTCATCTGAACTAATCACTTTTCCACTCTTCATCCTCTTTGTAGCTGCCCTCTCTGTACTAATGCTCCATACTTCCTGATTCACTATCTTTCCTCCATTTGTTCTCCTCTCTCTGATTTTTGTCATCCATAAGCCCACCCAAAATACTTTTTTCTTCTCAACACACTTTCCTCACTCAGTACATTTCCATTTCTGTCCTTAATCACCCTAACCTGCTGCACATCCTTTCCAGCTCGATCTCTCCATGTAGCCAATTATGTCTTTTTCTCCTTCTTTAGTGTTCAGCCTCACATACAACTCATTATAAGCCTTTTCCTTTGCTACCTATGTCTTTGCCATGTTCCTAGCCTCCCAGTACTCCTGTCTACTTTCTTCATTTCCATGACTATCTCACCTTTTCTCTGGTAATCCTTTTTCTTTGGTAATTTAAATGAAAAAGCAATATTGTCATAGTTTTTATTTTACTATATATTCTATTTTTGCCTTCAGAGCTGTCTTTATTCTTGTTGGTATATATTGAACAAGGTGCTGGAAAAATACGTCACAGATTTTGGTCCATATTGACATGATAGCATCATGTAGTTGCTGCAGATATTTTGGCTGCACATCTGTGATGTGAATCTCACGCTCCAACACATTTCAAAGGTGCTCTATTGGATTGAGATCTGGTGACTGTGGAGGCCATTTGAGTACAGTGAACTCATTGTCATGTTAAAGATAACAGGTTGAGATCACTTGAGCTTTGTGACAGTGAGTGTTATTCTGCTGGAAGCAGCCATCAGAAGATGGGTACACTGTGGTTATAAAAAGATGGTCAGCAACAATAATCAGTTGGCTGTGGTGTTTAAACAATGCTCATTTGGCACTAAGGGGCCCAAAGTGTGCCAGGAAAATACCCCCCACAACATTACACCATCACCATGATACAAGGCAGGATGATTAGATTTTTCCATTACTAAGCAGTTCAAGAGGCGTACCTAATTCAGTGAGTGTATTTATTTAAGGAGATAAAAAGATAATACAGAGGAAAAATAGAGTTAATTTTCTGCTTACTTTCACCATGACTCCAAATAACTTTCTCCCGGAAAAATAAACCAGTTGTTTACCCAGTTGTTTTTAAGGGGATAATACTTCATGTAAGTATTTTGGCCAAGAAATATCAATGCATTTTTAATGTTTATTTGTGGCTTTCACAGAACTGCTATGGAGCAATTCTTTCTTTGATGACAGGCAATAGAAATGGCCTGAGAAACCTTGCACTTTCCCAGGGCACACTTAAGCCGGAATATCAGTGATACACATCGGCACGCATACTCAAAGCTGCAAAAGACTTAAAGCAACAATGCAAGCAAGAAATGACACAAAGCAGTGTGCATTCTCTCTGGATTTTATTCTTTAGGAAGAGTTTCTGTTTGGAATTACAAAATGCACTGGTAGAAATAGCGGTGAGACTGGTTGAGAGTGTGACAGGGAAGAGTGTGAGAGAGGCAGAGTAGAAAGAGAGAAAGAGAAGGAGAGAGAGAGAGAGAGAGAGAGAAAATAGAGAGAGAATAGAGAGAGTGAGTGAAAGATCAAAGGTCCATCAGCCAGTTGTAACAACTACATCAACAGTTTTGGCTAGCTCCTCCATCCCTTGACCCTCCCCAACACAAAGTATAAGGAAGAACACACCATCACCTGAACTGCACTTTCTTTTCTTTCTTTTTATTAATTTTTTTGTTAAATTAAAAACAGTTCATTTTTTTTTCTCGTGGTGTCCTGAACATGGTTGTGTTGTGCCTCAACCCCATGTAACAGAAGAAAACAAACAAGACTTTGATCTCACCAAAGTCTCTTTTGTGTTTTTACTCTTTAGACTTTTTTTTTTGTAATTTTTTAACCATTTTTTGTTTTCAAAAATAGAAGGAAAAAAAAGGAAACATTGCTTTTTAAAAACATCTATCTATTTATATATCACTTTTTTTTAATTCCTCTGAATTAATTAATCTTTTTCTTTTATGTCCTGAAGATGACTTTTTAACCCACGGTGTGGCATGCACATAGCACATGCATTTCTGGAACTAGATAATTTTTTTCTTTTTTTTTCTTTTTTTTTTTTGTTTAAATCTTTTGTACTTAAAAAAAAAAAAAAAGCAAAAAAAATTTTTTTTCATTATTCTTTTTCTCCCAGTAGCGACTTTACATTGCTTTTTGAAGACTTTGTGTGGTTAATCAGCGTGTTAGTGGATTTTACTGCAGCATATACACAAAGATGGAAGGTGAACATTTGGGGGCTTTGCATGTTCCATTCGGTGGGGATTGGGGGGGGGGGGTTACTGACATCACTTACACGCTCACACATACACACACGTGTGCACACACAAACGCAGAGTTGAAGGTTGTTACAATGATTCGACTGAAATGTCTTAAAATTTCAAGAAGAGTTTTGGGGAAAAACAAAAAACAAAAAAAACAACATTTTTAAAAAAGCGAGCACAAAAACAAAACATTTTTTATCAGAAAACCATTCACCCGTGTGCATACATACACGTAAAAACCCACTGACACACACCACAACCAGGAGCTACATACCTTAGTGTGCTTTCAGATTTTACGTGTAGTGACGTGAGAAATACTTGTTTGTGACATTCCACTGAGGCTGGAAAGACACTAATAGGCAGTGTTTTTGTTTTTTTTTCTTTTTCCATTTCTATTTTTTTTTAATGCATTCTCTGGTCAACGTGTGATAGGCCTCCAGGTAAGATGTGGGTCAAATAACAGAATTATAAAAGAGAAACTTAATAACAATAATGTTGGGTCTGACGGTGGTGTGCGTTAGTGAAAAGTGTTAGTTTGAGGCACACAGAGAGAACTAAAACTTATACAAGAGTGATACGCACAGGACGCAGGTGATTTCCGGGACTGTAACAAGGCCCAGGCATCCTTTCTCCAGCCCATCTGCTACAATACGACTCAGTCACCTGTGTTTACACACGGTGTACACAGATAAGGCGGCCTACTAGTGAGAGAATGAGCTAAACTGTACTTTCGGTGCACTGACTGTCTAACAACTTTGAGTCAGACGTGACTGGAGCAGGACACTGTTTGTCACACAGCGCCACCTGAAGGTCACAAGTGGTTGCGAGCGGACTCGTCCACTTACATGCAGGAACTTATTATGCACTGCCAATGCGGCGGTTGATACATTTTCAAAATTTCCAAGTAGTTGATAACTTTGAAGAGGACTCATAATAAGAGATCATCCTGATAACTCATTCTCCCACAGTGTAGTGGTGTGTTCCAGCTCCACCCCAGGGTAGGAAAAAAGATTATCTGAGTTCCAAAGAAAACAAACACACAGAACAAAATATAAGACCAAATATGGAGAGCTTGTCTCGCCCTCGCGATCATCGTGATCATTATAAATTACGGTTTAAGTATATCCCTTATTATGTTCAGTAACAAAGAAAACAAAGATGAAGAGTTTCTCTCCTTTCTGCACGTTTCTATTGGTCTCTTTCTGCTGCCTCTGCTTTAACCCCACACCCTGGAAGACTTTGAGATGTTACTGATTTGTCAGACATATTCACCAAATCCATGTTTATACCCTGCTTCCCATGAAACCATTTTTTTAGACTTACTTACAAAAAAAAAAGTTACTTCCACAAAAATAAGTGCAATTCCAGCTCTATCAGTGGCAGGCATTTGGCACGGAATAGACAGTAGACAAGCAAGCAAAAAGTTATCATTTTGTTCCCTCTAGGTATACATACAGTAACTATCCAATCTCCCTATAGCTTTCTGCCGGTTTTTAGTATATGTGAAGGTACAGAGAGAGGAATGTCATTCAGAGGAGAGAGAGAGAGAGAAACAGAAAGCACTTTTAATTTAAAAAAAAAAAGAGAGAGAGAGACCCTGCAGACCACAACAAAAAGGACCGAAGAACATTTCCCTCCACAGACAGTAGATTCTCAGTGTTGCTATTATTAGTATTCTTTTGTATCATTCATGCAGGATTCCATAGGGTGTACAACTCCGCAAGTCTACAAAACGAAGCCGTGTGGGGTGCAACAAAAGATTCAAGCTTCAATGTTTTGAAGAAGTAGAAGAGAAAGAGGAGGAAGAAGAAGCAGCTGCAGGAATAGAAGAAATACTGCAGAAAACAGTTTGTTTCTCTGTTTCTGAAACTCATCCTCCACAATTTTTTTTTTCTCTCGTAGGTTGAGGTTGGTTAAATTGTTTCTGGGAGGAGTGTGCTCTCCAGTAATTGGGGTAAACATCCCCAACACGCCCATCCCCGTCCTGTAGATGTCCACGGAAGGACTCGTCGATTCCCCCCCCCCCCCCCTCCCGTGCAACAATCCCCAACTCTCCCACCCACTTGGCCCCCTCACCTCTTACAGGTGGAGGGCTCTGTGTCAGGTTTATTTGTATTTAAAAACACAGATGATAAAACTCATCAATATTCAACTGGTGGCTGGGAGGGTTGGTTTGAAATCTTTTTTTTGCAGCTAACTCAACAGAAGTTAGCTTAGAGAAGCAAAAAAAACAACAACAACAACAACAAGAAAAAAAAGAGGTCGCTCATTTTTGTCTCTGACTGTAAAGTATCTTTTGTCGAGTTGCAACTCTTGACATCTTGTAAGTGGCTATAGCTTGTTGCTAGAGGCAAAAAATTTAAGACACAGAGACTCGTGTCTGTCACTCCTCCTGCCTGTAGTTTGGTCGCATTTGGCATCAAGAAATGATCAACAACAATGCGAGCAGAACACGGAGGTGTTTTGTTACCTTCTCGTATCACCTTTTGTTTCTCCGGATTCTGCCTCGGCATTCTTGTTCCATCCCTCCATCGTGATACCTGTTGTTTCATCTAGCTATCCGTCCCAGGGACAACAGTGGAGGAGAGGGAAAAAAACTGAACAGACAAGAAAGAAAAGTCATATTTTTCCCTTGGCAGTCAGTGCTCTGGCTCATCTTCTTTCGGTATTTAAATTATTTTTCCTTGTCAAGCCCCACCCCCAACCCCGGAGGCTAGCACCAATCGTCATCCTCCGTCTCACTGTAGGGTTCATGCAGGCCTTTGCGAGGACCCCTTGGGTGCCCAGCTGGAGGAGGGACCTTGTGAGGCCCAGTATGTGGGGGTCCGTGGAGATGTGTGGAAGGCGATGAAGATCGGTAGCCGTTGGGTAGCCGGCGCTGGGCAGCAGACTGGACTTGGGCCTGCACAGGCCCAGTCAGAGCCGTGGTGGGAGGAGGCGCATGGTGAACAGTTCTAGGCGACGTTCGGCTGGGCTGTGGGTGGGGGTTGTTGACTGGGTGTGGCTGCGGTGGAGGTAGGGGATGTGGGTTATGTGGCTGCGGTTGTGTGGGAGGTGGCAGTGGGTGGTTGGCCAGGGCATGAGGGTGGGGGTTGCCCCCCTGCATGGGGCTTGGCTCATAGGCAGGTGGTTCATGGTGAGGATCATAGTCCTGGTAATCCTGGTTGTAGAAACAGCCATCCCCTTCCATGGAGCCCCCTCCTCCACCTGTGTCTCCCCAGCGAGGTGGGGGCTGATGGCGGGGTGTGCCATGGTGGGCCAGCTGGAGGCCAGCGGGGGGAGGACCCTGGCCTTGGGGAGGTTCTGGAGAAAAGCGGCGAGGGGCTGGAGCTGGGGCTGTGGGTCTGCCTTGCGCCACCCCAGGAGGTGTGGGCATGGCCTTACGGACTACAGGGGAGTACGTAACATGGGGCCGGGGTGTCGCAGGGGTCTGAGGCAACTGCCGACGGCCCCGCCGTGGTGTACTGGTCCCCGAGGTTGAGGGGACAGGACTTCCGCTGACTGAACTACTGCCCTACACAAAAAGTGAAATAAAGCAAATAAAAAGAACGAACCACAAATTCAACGACAAAACATGTAGAATAAAGTAGAGGATGGTAAAGATTTAGCATGAAGCCAACAGAGAGAGCGAAGGAAAGAATACAAGGCCAGATAGAAAAGCAAGAAAAGACCAGAAAACGATCCACAGCAACAATAAGAATAAAAGCACCATCCATCAAAGAGTGGCAGAAAAGAAAGGCATTAAATAGGAGCAGAGCAGATGATGTGGATAAAAAAGATGAGATTCCAAACAGCACCATACACAAAAAAGCAACATGTTACGCAGAGGAAAGAAAACAAAGGACGACAGGAGAAAAGAAGGGTAAAGGGTTGATTTCCAGGATAACAAATACAGTACAGGGTAAATATGGCAACTAAACATACATAAAATGTGTTTGGGTTTGAATTATTTTGCGTGAGCTGCATGGCATGTATGCACCGTGCCAAGTTCTTATAACACAAACTCAAAAGATCCGTCCTTCCTTTATAGTAATTATTCAGTTATACCACAAAATCAGTGCATTTGGCTGAATAATGTGCATTACCAAAATTTATGAACAAATGAACTCGGATCTAAAATGTGGACAATATGCTTGGCAAAGGATGTCATAAGGAAACATATCGGGGAGGGTATGACAGAACATTTAGACAGGGCCACTGGGAACAGCAGTAAGATCTTCAAATATACATTTTTATGCATATTTGTTTGGTCATTGGTGGTTTGGTAGCAAACATTTTTACTTGTTTCTGCATTATTACACCAACAATAATGCATGTTTATGTGGCAATAGTGAAACATAAATGTATGTGCAAATATACATAAAGATACACATGCTAGCTGCCATTATTAACACAACGTCACCAACAAAATCATGGCCTCTAATCTGAGGGCAGCAGACCTTATATTACAGGTGGACTGGGTGTGAGGCTTGCACTTAAGTGCATTAAACCTGCATTCTTTCTAATGGCCAGCAGGGGGCAATCGGAGAAAATGACCCCGTTTCTCACATATCACTTACTTACTTACTTTTTTCTAATTAGTTTATGGCCCAATAATTACAGTCAAGTCTTATTTATTAAAGAATGACTTTAATATATGAATATGTTTATATTTTATATCTTGTGCACTTTTTAGAGTGTAATTGATAAGTCGTTACCATAGAGTGGTGCAGAGTCTTTGCTGTGACATGGTTTCAAAAAACCGAGACATGCCAAAACAGCGGCTGGCAAACCAATGGGTGATGTCATGCTACAGTCATCTTTTTTTTTTTTTTTTTACACAGGCTACCATCAGAAGAACATTTGAAACACATCAAAAGGCTACACCTAATGTAGCATTACAGCACAGTGAGAAAAGGCTACAGGGGCTTTTTCTGGCTGATAGTCCACCAGTTAAATGCCATCAAATTAGAGGCCCCTGAATTAGACCATTCAAACTGTGTTTTGACCACTGATTTCTGTTCTTTTTTTTTTCTTTTTTTTTCATTAAAACCAAAATCATTTACAACCTTGACATCACATGCACTCGGTAACCCAGAAGCCCACCTGTCTGTGTGTCACGCAATCGCGACCCTCGCTGGGTGATCGCGACCAGCGCCGGTCCCTTTCTCTCTCCCTGTCACGGTCACGGGAGTGCCTGTGTCCGTACTCGCCCCCTCGTTCTGCTACATAGCGCTCCTTGTCCACAGAGCCATGGTGATGGTGATGATGGTGGTGGTGCTTACGGTCTTTGGACCGGCCACGATCTCTGTCCCGATCCTTGTCTTTTGACGTGAGGTCGCCAGACTGAGTGGTTGTGCTTAGATCTGTGCCCAGGCCTGATGATGAGAGTTTTTATAGAGGTTCGCTGTTATTGCACTCGCACGACACATTCTAGCAGAGCTTTGAAGTAACACGTAAACAAAACATTTATTGCAGAGTTCAAGATTGCACAAATATCTTTAACAGCACCTGTCAAACCATTAGTTATGTGATTGTGTGGAAATATGTGTGTGTGTGTGTGTGGATTCTCCCACCTGTGTCGGCCTCAGTGTAGCGACAGAGGGACCTCTCAGATGCCCGATGGCTCCGGTCTTTTCGCCGATGTCCGTGTCTGGAGCTCCTTCCTTCCTCAGGAATTGCACGCTCCATGTTGTAGCCATCTGGCCCACCTTTGTCTCTGTGACCGCACCCAGACCTGCTGTGGCCCAGTGAGGAGGCGGAGCGTTTCATTGGACTGCTGTCATTGATGGTCTAAGAGAGGAAGAGAAAGAAACCACGAAGGGATGGAGGAAGAGAGAGATACAAGGAGAGGTTTTTCCTTTGAATGTCAGGTTGGTGTTTCATTTAAGCAATGGGATAAGTGATGTGCAGGGGTGTATATATCTATCTATATAGATATGTTTAACTGGGGTCTGCCCTCCACCCACCTTCCTCCCACAACTTATACCAAATCATAACCTTCCAATCATGCCGCTTCAAAAACAGAGACATTGTACACAATTTATAAGGCAGGGGTCGGCAAAAAAACCCAGTGGCCAAGTTCAGTCCTCGTAAACAATCAGTTTGGCCAAAACAGGAAAATTAAAACATTTTCCATTAATCCACCAGAGCGAAGTACACAAAACCTTGTTCATGGAAGGTTTTAACTACCCAAAGGTGGTGGAGCTGTGTTTAAACAAAGTTACAAGACAAATGAGACAAAACATGCTCATTTATGTATAAGGAATATGTAAACTATGCTGGTCCTCCAGTGAATAACTAAAACAAACCTGGTGCAGGGTGATTACTTTTATAATTGCCGACCCCTGATACAGAAGATTAAAAAATTGCATTAAAATAAATAATCAAAGGGAGCACAAGGAAAGAGATGATGGCAAACGACCATGCCTTCCATGCTTCTGTGATTTGGTTTGTAAAAGAAAAAAAAAAAAAGGGGGGGGATAGAAGGGTCAAATTCATCACTTCCCCATTTTCACCACCCACAAATGCCCTGAACACGGCACATTCCAGGCTGCACGAAGCGCGTCTGTTTCTGCTCTGTTTCAGCGTGCTTTTCCTGCAACCATGCATCTACATAGGGGATGTCCTGAGTCTGCTAACGACACTCTTCTACAGCGCTGAGGCCTCGTGATCCGAGGCGGGACAGCAGGACAGAGCCTATGGCGCCACAAGTTGCCGACCTGGGCGTGAAAATCACATCAGGTTACTTCAGTGCTAAATCATTGTTGCAGCTGAGCCGAGCAAGTTTTGTAATCGTGAATCAGATTCAATTGCAGATGATGGGGTTGGCAGATTACCTGGCCTCATAGAAGTAGCACTGAGAATCCCAACTGCATATCCATTCATGCGCACATACTGTATGTCCAGATCCCTCCTCCAACACTCTAACCACACACCACATACATTCACACAAACACACACACACCCACTTAAACAAAATTTTCATCTCTAGCATGCAGGTAGGCAGTCGTGAATGGAGACTCAAAATGGAGACCATTAATAGCGACATCAAAGACAAGCACACAGGCATGAGGACATAAGACAACAAAGCAACAGGAGCAGCAGCTGAGTAAAGAGAGACAGAGACACAGAAGACCCGGAGACAGTCATGTGACCCTTGATGATGAGAGGGGACAAGCAGAGTTCAGCCCAAATCCAAACTTTCTGCATTAAGTGCACGAGAGAAGGAGCTAAGGGTAGTAGGATCAGTTTGGAAACTGGACTTGCATATGATTTCATGCTAAAAACGGTTGTTTTAATACATTTTAAGAAAACCCCTGCCTAAAAAAATTAAGAACACACAACATGAAGACATGGCAAATGAAGGAAAAAAACAAAAAACGAAAAAAAAAAGCTACATTTTAAAAGAGTTTGAGAGTGAAGGGGTCTGAATCAGGAGAAAGAGGAGGAGGGAGGAGACAGAGAAGACAGGGTACATACACTGAGGTTACTGCCACGTTGCTTCCCTTTCCTCCGCTGCTGTATGAGCACAGAGAAGACACACACACAAACAGAGGCACAAATACACCAAAGGTATGGACACGTGGAGCACACGCAAAACAAGGAGGGGAGGAGGAGGAGTGAGGGGAGAGGGGGAAAAGGATATGCAATGATAAAAGAGAAAAGGTGAAGAGGAGTACAAGTAAAAAAAATGATAAAAATACAAAATAAGAGTTTTAGTTTGGGGTTCAACCCAAAAAGAGATGGGGTGCCAGAGTGGAGAGGTGAAAGAGAGAGAAGGAGGGACAGAGAAAGAAGGTCCGATTAGACACCAAAGCAGTAGTGAGGGTGGAAGAGATACACTTACCACAGATACTGGGGGGGTGATTGGTGCCACGAGAGTGTTTTATATAGACAAGATCACCATGAAAGTGCTCAATCAACAGAAACACGGTCACAACATCAACAATGATAATCAGCAAAATACACGCATTAATGGATACACTCACATGTGCGCATACACACACACACACACACGTCTGTAACACTCAGCATCATGCTAGAAGCAGTCCTGCTAATAAAGAAAAAAAAGGCCCGGAAATTTAAATTGAGTTCGGCGCTGGGAAAACCTCTGACAGGAAGGAAGAGACAGTTATTAAAATCACCAAAAGAAGAAATGAATCAGGGTCCTGACAAAAGAAGAAGAAATAATGTGGGGGCAGAGAACTGAGCATGTCCGTGCGCATTTATAAACGTGTCGTGTGTGAATGACAACCAGAGCACTCACCGGGATATGAAACAGTATAACATGGAGGAGGGTGTGGGATGGGAAACAAGGCAACCGCATTTAAAAACCTCCATGCAGGTGAAAGAGAGATGACAGGAAGAGAAAAAGACAACAGGGGGGGGGGGGGGGGGATTAAAGGTCTGACTTTGCCTTGCTGTGGCGCTTGTGAATCCAAGCCTGGAGGTTAACACATCAGCAAAACATTTCCATGTTTCACCCAGAAGTACTGCCATGATATGCCAGTTGATATCATGGCTGTGACCACGTCACCCGAAATAAAATGTAACCAGTGATTGGAAAAGTTGGTCATTTGTGGCCTCGTCCCAAAACGTTCTCCACTCTGGATTCACGAGGCCGCAGCAACAAATCCGCAAGCAACCAGTCAGGCCTTTGCAGATGTCGTCGTTCCAAACGGACGGAGGTAAGGAGCAGACACAATGAGGGAAAACGGACAGTGGAAAGGTGAGAATGCTGCTCACTTGGTTGTCGCCTGGGAGGCGGGGCATGGAAGCGGCCCTGCCGTGGCCTTCCATTGGTGGAAAGTGCTCAGTATCCGAGTAACCATCCTGCCCCATCTCTCTCATCTCTACCGTCTGCAAACAGAGCAGGAGAGCAGGAGGTGCTGTGATTGGCTGCCATGAAAACTAATAGGGAGTGGGGGAGGGAGGGTATTGGTGGAAAGGTTTGTTATCCAAAGAGAGCAGAAAACTGAAGGTCCCAGAGGATAATGTAACCAATCGGATAACTTGGTCTTTAATTGTTGTTTTTGTTTTAAACTGTACAACAGCAGGAAAAAACAAGGAAATTGTGTGTTCAGATCTTTATTAAACCACCTCTATACTCCAACCAAAATCCATTTTTGTGTTTGCATATGCTGCTGTCACTTCAGCTGCAACAAATGCCAGCAGAAGGCTTTTTTTTCTTTTCTTTTTTGTTTAGTGGCACTTAATGCCAGATGGAGGAGCTTGTGAGTCACAGCGGGAATGGATTCTTGGGAGGAAATCCACATGCAGCCAAAAGGAGCATGAGGAAAAAAACAAACAACAAAAACAAAACTGATCAGATGATAATGTTGGCCAGGTGCAGGTCCTGGTGCATTGTGAGCAGTAAATGAGGGTATGTAAAAATGACAACTGCATTGGCAGGTCAGCTTCCACAAACACTGCAGTTATCAAAAATCCAGCATGTTGTTTTGGGTCACAAACATGCAAATTCAAGTGGCAAATATGCAAAATTCGATTTTGTTTGGAGTATATCGCGAGAGTTTCGGCTGAATCTGAACTGGCCACAATCAGAGACCGTTAAAGCTTCAGATCTCCGTTAACTGCTGGGTTGGGTTTACATTTCTTTAGATCTCTGTTGAGTGTTGTGGACAAGTGGTTGTGATAAGAGGGCTGACAGATGCACACACCTGCCAGCCCCAACCCCTCCCCACACGAGGTCTACAAGCAGAAATGTTTAACAGCATGAAAACAGAGACATGAACCAGTCTGAGGACAGAGGCAAGAAAGACTTCAAAATGAGATGCAGAAATACATGGCTACGGAAAAACTCACTAAGATTTAAAAAAAAAAAAAAAAAAAAAAAAAAAAAAAGGACATGTCGAGACAGGTTTGAGAGATGGAGCTAATCAAAGAAATGTTAAAGCCGTGTTTGTGATAACTGAAGAATCCAAGTAAGAGGAACTGCAGGAAATAAGAGTAACCTCTTGAGCAGGAAGTTTAAAGGCAACAATGCAGTAATGGTGATACAATCTGACCTCTGAACTTCTTTAATATGGAGCATTTGTACCAGTATACACACCAGAACAATAGGCAAGCACTCATAATACTGTCAGCACTGGAAAAAAAACAAAAAAAACCCAAACTTAACAGCATATTTCAACCTCAGCTATAATGAAGCTGCCCTGATTTGATCTAATCTGAATCAAATACAGGTATTATGAATAAAAGAGACACTGCTGTCTGTGGATATGGAGCTTTAAATTTTACCACTTAATTGCCATTGATTAATCTTTGGGAGTTTACTTGGTATGACATCAAGTAACTATTATCTGTATGGCCTGTGGGCAGCTAGTAGTGTCATGCCAGGTGTGTGTGTGTGTGTGTGTGTCCGTGCATGAGCTTTTTACCTGAGAGTTGGTCATGCTTCCCAGGCCATCCACAGGGTGTCCCTCAGGGCTCCAGCTGCCAACCTTCTGAGACATTTCCTGAGCGCGAGCCGTCACCCATGAGTGGCTTTCCGGGACACCTCCCACCACCGGCCTATGACACACACACAAACACACACACACACGTAAACAAGTCAAGGGTACGACTTTCTGCAACAAACCACCTCTTGCAGAGTGAAAAATGACAGAAGCATCGAACTCACAGGCTGTTGGTAGTCTCTGTCATCTCAGGTGGAGGTAGGGCATTGTTAAGTCCCGGACCCCCATCCTGGGCGGGGGTAGGTGGCTCCACGCGCTGAAATAGTAATGGCGTTCGATTCTGTGTGAGATATACAACATGGCCGTCGCCAGCTATCAGGCAGACTGACAGGGAAATGGGAGGGGGGAACAAGGGCAGTGCATGAAGAGAGGGGATAGAGAAAGGGGGCTGTCGGCTGAAGCGAGGTCAGGCAAACGGGATAATGGAAAAGGAATGAATGGAAGAGCAACCAATGCCCAGCAGCGAGCAGAAGAAGAGAGATGAGTGGACTCAGAATTCATTCTTGGACCGAAGCAAAAGACACTCGGTAAAGAAGCGGGATTCGACCACCGCACCCAGAGCTTGATAAAGAGAACGATCGGATTATTGGGGTTTCATCTGATGAACATGTCATCTGATGTTTTAACAGACTGAAATTTAGTGGGGGGAGAATTTAAAAAAAAATCAGGAAAATACATAAAAACAGAAGAAACCCAATAAAATTGCAGACCAATAAAAAAAAAGGACCCCATTCAAAAGATGATAGAGAAGAGCAACAAGCCAATAGGGGGGGACAAGCAGGTAAAATAGATGATGGGACGAGTCAAATAAGAATCGCTACGCTTGCTGTCAGTCAACTATTGAAGAAGCTGCCTAATAACCACCTCTCACAGTTTGATGAAATAAACACGAGAGTTCTGTGAAAATCCTGTGGCAAACATCCCGTCTAGTTTGCAAGGAATAAATAGAACATAAAGCACAACAAGTAGAGCACATTTAAAACTCGTGTGATGCTATCTGACCTAATGACGTGCATAGATCTCTCTCTCTCTGTGTTTCTACAATATACGGTAATCAGCGCCCCAGTGAAGTCCCACAGCAGCCTGCATGATGCACAGCATGTA
The DNA here is from genome assembly GCA_034780415.1 of Cichlasoma orientale. Lineage (NCBI taxonomy): Eukaryota > Metazoa > Chordata > Actinopteri > Cichliformes > Cichlidae > Cichlasoma > Cichlasoma orientale. The sequence continues at coordinate 267,738 of JAVDPK010000783.1, read as the reverse complement.
TGAGAGAAGTGTGTGGATGTGGAGCATTGCTGAGAATAGTGAAGGCAGGAGAAAAGAATGCGGTTTGCTGATGTACTGTATCATGAGAAGTATCTCATAATACATAATAACACATGCAACGGCAATATTTTAATAGCAAGCAAATATATCACGGTTCTTAACAGTAATGTTAACAGTAATGTTAAGAACCACAAAATTTCGGTATTGATAACATATCATCTTGTGATCCCAAACAGTTGAGTGCTAAAAAAAAATAGCAAAATTATTGTAAAGGGTGGTCTATACCTGTCCAAGGTTACAAGCATGGGTAGCAGGGAGTTAGAAGGTACAGTATTGTTACAAGCAGTTGATATAGGAAAGACATAAGCTGAGCACTGTGAAGATTCCCATGACGTTCAGGCATGGGCACCTTTGGGACTGTGACAACATTTTAGCTTACTGTGAAATGCAACATGTGGAAAACAGTCATTTTTGTTCCTTCAAAATTTCAGCGTTAGTGTAACGAACTTTGCCCAAAAGGTAGCAGCACTGTTTTTGAGCATCACCTTTAGTTATTCTGTATGCCTTTACAGGTAATTGAATGGAGACCCTCCCCTATTCTGAGCGGATGCTGTCACAGCCCGGCTTTGTATAAATGAAGTTACAGACCTGTGGCCCTGATTTCGGCACGTCAGTCTGCCTTTAATTTTAAAGGGTCGGATGCAGGTAGAGTGTTACTTCACTCGAGACAGGCAGTACCTGCTCATCACGAAGAGCCTGCGAACGTTTGATCTTGCTCTGCCGGTAGTACTCCATGATCATCATGGCGGCGTAGATTTTCCCCACTGTCAGGTCGGTCGCTGCGGAGAGAATGACAGGTTACCCTGCAGGAGCCGACTCTTTGGCAAAGCATCACAGAACTACAGAGACTCCTGTTTTATACTTTGGCACCCGTCTGTGTTATTCCTCAATATAATAATGTTAAAAAATCAAGGAATCTACATTTAGTCTATAGAGCTGACTGGCCTGGAGTGAAAAGACATCCATAGAAGGTTTAACTATAGTAGCGCACCCTCTGATCTCAGGCACAAAATGTGGGAGAAGTGCTGAAGTTGATGATTGGTGCTTGATCAATACTGGTGAGTCGTGCTTTTCTAGGTGCAAGGAAAAAAACAGTTATGGTATTCATATTGTATTGGGATTGCAAATAAATACTCTACTGCCACCTGTTGGACACAGGTGGCAGCTTCAGTCTCGTGACCCTGTTCCACCAAAATTTCGCAACTATAGTTTTTCCTCGGGCTGCTGAACTGTTATGGGCAATGTATGAGAAATCTGTGCGTGTACCGCGTACTGCAGCATGTGTACAAAGTCCTGCAACTGTGCATCTGAATTTGAGGCTGCCTTGAAAATGCCAAGGGACAAAATACACTCGAATGCGTAAGAAAGTACACAGTACAGTCATTTTGCAAAGGAAAGGAGTTTCACAAATATTATTACAGGAGGAAGTTTACCGTCATTAATGATTAGTGAGTACTCTTGGCAGTCCTGGGCCCAGGGCCAGCCATCCCCACTTTGGCTGCTTTGAGAAAGCAGCATTGGGCACGCATACTGATGGCATCCAACTATGACAGTATTCAAAGTCATCAGACAATAAAAATGCAGATGCACTTTTCAGAAATGCTCTTTTCAAACGGGAAGCAGAGACACAGATGAAGACGAAAATGACTCCCGTGCCTCACTCCTGCAGGTCTTGCATGTGAAACGCAGCAACAGAGTCCGGAGAGGCTGGCTAACTCACATACACTATATCACCAAAAATATTCACTCACCCATCCAAATCATTGAATTCAGGTGTTCCAATCACTGTCATGGCCACAGGTGTATAAAACTAAGCACCTAGGCATGCAGACTGCTTCTACAAACATTGCTGAAAGAATGGGTCGCTCTCAGGTGCTCAGTGAATTCCAGCGTGGTACCGTGATAGGATGCCACCCGCGCAACAAATTTCATCACTACTAAATATTTCACAGTCAACTGTTAGTGGTATTTTTTCCTCACATTGCTTTGAGTTATTGGGGATTAGAGAAGGAGTGTAATGTATCACAATTGCATGGGACTGAGTACTGCACTGCCACCCTTTGGATGTTTCGGGTAGCTTCAGTGGTGTTTTTTTTTTTTCAGTAAAGAGGTGGTGTCCTTGTGTAGTTCAGCCTCAGTCAGTTTCATTGATTTCCACTTCAAGATATTGCACTATTGTGTGGGTGCACAGAGCTGTTTTGTGTCTGCCATGCAGCCAGTTTCAGTGCTTCTCTTTCTTCATGTTCACTTTCACAGAATTACAGGATCTGGGTGTAGGTGTGTGACACAGATGCCGATTCAGAGGGTGAAGAGAAATAACAGTGGAGCTTTGGGTGGCACGAGGCGGTTGGGGGAAACCACACTGCTGTGCTGCACCCAAACTCTTGTCACTTACACTTGTGTGGTGTCACCAGCAAATCCAGATGCTTCTGGGAGAGGTTGGGCCAGATTGCCATCATCTCTTTCCGTAGTTCTGCGTCCATCTGGTGCTTGTCAATACCACCTAGACATATTCATAACAAACAGACGCATGCGCACACATGCAGATACACACACACAGATGTATGGACATCCACGCCCAAGTATGTGGACACAAATGAACACAAAACACGCAAACAATGTACATTAAAAAAGTTTACCCATACACACAAAACAACACACGTTATTTGTAGCCATTCAGATCGAAAGGAAAAAAGGTAAAAGACAAATGACATACAAACATGGAAACAGACAAACAGAAAAAAGTTTCTTTTATTATTCATGTAATTAGGATAAAATCATAACTGCACTAAAACACAAGCAATCAACTTTGTAAGCTGAAGAGATGTTTTTAATTCTACATTCAGTCTCACCTTCAGCCTCACACTAGATCTAGCAACATGCACAGAATGTACAGCTGTGGGCAGCACAGTACACAAGCTGCTGTACAGAGGAAAGAGCATCAGGGAGAGCTGAAGGTTTCTGGGCTCAGCACAGAAAAGATAACACTGCACTGAAGGTGTGTGTGTGTGTGTGTGGGGGGGGGGGGGGGGTTAGAGAAGAAAGCATGTGATGATCTGAAAAAGTGGATATAGTGTATTTGAAACTGTCCGTACCCTTGGCAATCTTTATGTCCAGCGCTGTGCGGATCAAAGCCATGAGGGTGGAGTTGAAGTGGACCGTGTTGTCATCGGCCACAGGCAGATCCATACGGAGCAATCTCTGCGAGGAAGCCAGTCAGCCAGTAAGAACATTGAGGAGTAGGTGGGGTGTATTGTGGAACCTCCAGGTGAAAAGGGGGAAGGGCTCTGAGCTTGTTGCAGGGAAGGAGAATGGGGAGAAGGGAAGAGGGGCGGGGTCTGAAGTTGAAGGAGCTGTGCATAGCATCTGCAGCAGGCCCTGAATCTGAATCTGCCTCTAATGGCTCAGACTGTGTCAAATTTGGCATACTTGATCACGACAAGAGTGTCATAATTATTCCCAAATTTCAGTTTGCTTTGTGAGACAAAAAGAACCTCAAAGTAGCAAATTGATCAAATTTTTCCTCTGAATCAAATTCTTATTTGTTTCATAACTGCCCATTTTTTTGTGCATTTCTTGACATTTAAACTACCTCACAGAGTTGCTGAACATGTTCTCAATGAAGAAACAGAAGGAAAGGCTGAGCAGCAGTTACTATTATCCAGAGCTCCCCCTAGTGCTTTGGAGGTTCACAGTAAAAAAACAACAGAGACCGGATGATAAACCAATAAGCCAACCGAGGGATGGTCTAAGAAAGAGGAACGCTATGGTTTTCGTTTATTGGTTTTATCCTTTGTGGGTCTTGTTGGTTAGTAATAGAGACACACGAAACAAAGACCTACAATTCACTGAGTGACGTTCATGCATGTTTGGTGACAACAGACAACAACCCGGCGACATCCCAGACATGCAGCGTGCCATGCCCCCCGCACCCCCCAAACATTCCAAAAATGTCTCTCCTTTAATCCGCCTTTCTCCCAAATCCTTCTTGCACATCCCGCCCTCATGCAGCATGCAATGCAGGCACAATATGCCTCACAGGACAAGCAGCTGTGCAGCTGTACACAGAAAGCATCCTCTGTTGGCGACATTAAAATGAGTTTGTGAGTTGCTTTAATGTGGCTGTTATCGGAGGCACTGAGAAAAATAGTAGACAATGGGGCTACGCTGACATTTTCTGATGTCAAATGTGTGAAAATGGGTATAGACTTGAAGGGTTAATAGGTGAGAGAGAGCAGCGTTCTGTGGAAAAAGAGGAAAAAAACCAACAACATAAAAGAAAAAAAAGCCCACCATGGAAGCGTTGTTCTGGTGCTAAGATGCGTAATGATTTTTCAGGTGAACATAATCCAGGCGTGTGTAGGAAATATGAGGTGAAGCAAAATATGTCTTCTGCCAGAAAACAGATATAATAAGAACTGAAAGGGAAGGCTTAAGGGAAAGAGATGATAGAGAAAGAAAAATCAATAGGTTATGAGCTGGAGCACGAAGAGAAAAAGTGACCGAAAATAGAAAAACAAAAGTCAAAACAATGCAATGAAAAAAGGTGGGAAAAAACAAAACAATCACTGCCATACTTTGGCTAGTTGGCTGTGTCTGTAAAAGAAAAAAAAAAAAAAAGGCGAGCAGTCCTGCATGAAAGGCTGCGCTGTCTCTCTTCAGGACAGAAAGGATCGAGGGTTAAAGGCAGCGGAGCTAGAAGATGTTCTGTGGACTTGTTGAAAGGTCATAGTTAAGATTTGGATTTCTCTCGTAAGCGACTGGAGACAGATGCTGAGTTCGGGATCATTGCTCCAGTAATATTTCCCAAAGAGAAGATGAAGATGTTAAACCATGCATAAAAAGCATGTCAGGTTGCTGAGCGCAGGTACTAAGGATACATTATTTATTTATTTTTCATTTCAGGAAGGAGGCTCGTCGTTAGAAAACGGTTTAACGGCGCAAATTAAAAGGAACGAGACGCAAGGGGATGGATGATGGCGGGTTGGGGTTAAACATAAAATGATCAGCTGAAAAACAGAGCGTTGAAAAGCTTGGGGTAAATAGCACATTTCAGATCTCAAAGTCAGCAATCATTACGTATTATGTAATCAAATAAACGAGGATACTAATTTACACACAGGGAAGACCAACATATTATAAATTGCATTCATATGCAACTTTAAATCATGTAAAATCTCAGTACTATTTGCCCCAGCTCTAATGGAAAAGAAGTGGGAGGTGGACAAAGTGATGGCTAGCAATGGGGTGATCATCGGTGCCTACAAGCCGTGTGGCTTTCTGCCTCCTGAGGATAACAGTGGTCTAAAAATTATATATATATATGTGTGTGTGTGTGTGTGTGCGTGTATGTGTGTGTGTGTTTTAACCTGATCACCAGAGGAGTTACAGGAACATAAAGGTAAATGTCTTATTATTATTCAGTATATTTTTATTGTATAATATTCCTTGTGTCTGCGTTGTACTTGAAAGACAGGGCACGTGAAGGAGCGATGTGGTGGTAGTGGTGGTTATCGGCCATGCAGAAAAGAAGGTGAGGGCGTGTATATATGTGTGGAGAAGGGAGCAATATGCAAAGATGTGGGGGGGCTGGAAACAGAATAGAACTGCATTGACGACAGAACCAAAGGACAAAGAGAAGATTGGACTTGCAGATAGAAAAGGCTGCTTGGGGGCTTGGAGCTGCTACATGAAGGGTGACAGAAAAAGAACTGCTTCTGTATGGCAACCAAAGGCTCTCGGAGGAAAACACATCACTGACACAAGCCCTTCTGCTCTCTCTACCATGAGAAGTAACAGAAAATATCTGTGTAGGTTGATGTGACCTAATTCTGTGTGTTTCAGTGTATGCATCTACCTCATCCACAGGATAGAACGAGTCAGAGGACAGAAGTCTGGTGGACCTTCCAAGCCCTGCTGCACACGCATGCTTCTGGGTACGTGTATGCATTTAACAGTGTTAATACATGTGTGAAAAGCTTGTCTGCTTAATAGGTATTTTAATGTTTTCATACAGCATTGATTAAACAATAACACTACCGATCATGATGTGCGTGCCTTTTGTGTTCTTGTGTAAGTGAGCTGCTCCATCCGCTGTACACGGTGCAAACGAGCTGAGAAGGTCCCTCTTTGTCATCCCCTCCTGTGGATACACAACCCCGCCTAAACCCTTCAACCTAACCATCTTCCTACCTCCACCCACAGGTCCCACATCACCACACAACGTCACAACACCGACCAGCCCACCCCCACTTTCCACAAAAAGAAACAGGAACAGAACCAAAGAAACAATGACACTAAAAGTTTACACCACGTTGATAGCTTAAATCACTGTTACCCCCCGCCCGCTTCTAGAGATCCCTCCCCCCCAAAAACCCACATCACCCATAGAAGACTTGGGTGAAGATGGGGGCCTTTCTGACCTTGTAGGCCACCCGAGCTGGACACCTCTTCCCGAGGCCTAGTGGAGGACTCATGTGCCTCAGCATGTCATACATTTCCCTGCAACTGATCCTGCCACTGCATCATCAGCCATGCCACCACCCCGTTAACAAGAAAGAGAGAGATGCAGATATTCCAAGAGGGAGAAAGAGAAGGGAGGGAGAGTGAAAGAGTAGCAGAAAAATTTATAGAGAAAGAGAGAGAGAGAGAGAGAAATGACCAAAACAATGTTTAAAAAAAAAACACACACACACACAACAGAGAGACAAGGTTATTGGGATGATTTGGAGAGACTGTGGCTGTGTGGCTTTTCTTTGAGCAACAGTACTCTCTAACAGGTTGTCATATCAGAAAACAGTGTAAATGACAGTGGATAGGGAGGCGTGCAAGAGGAAGAATTTAAGAAATAAATATCCTCTTGTAGTATCAGAAGATAATTCTGTGCAAGCACAGAGCAGGCAGAGCCTGACGGCGGGCACCGAGCTGCTCCTGCTCAGACAGGAGAGGGAAGGAAGAGGAAGGAGTGAGGGAAGAAGTGTCAATGCAGTTTCTGTCGTTCCCCCAACCCCCCAAAAACCAAGAACAATGCAACACTACAGTGGGCGACCGTAGCTTGCTACATTATAGCCATGTCTCCACAGCAAGCAAAAGACGAAAAACAAACAAACAAACAAAACAAAACAAAAAAAACTCATAAATTTAAAAAAAAGAAAAGATTCTTTTTTACAATGAGATAAAACACCGCAATGTGAATTTCCCCTCCCCATTTCAGTTAATGCATTTCCACATGCTTATCTGGGTGTCTGCATTGTCCCGCACATTCTCTCAGCAGTTCAGAATGCAAGTCGATAATGGTGGAAACAAAGTTGTAAAGTTGAAATGAAAAAAGAAAACAAAGCAGCATTCACTCCATTCCTGGATGCTGTGGCTAGCAAGTGTGGTTTAAGAGGTTTTGTTTGAATGGAAGTCAAACCTTGCAGGCCACCCTATGGGGGCATTTCTTGCCTAAGCCAAGAGGCGGGTCGATAACTCGTAATAAACTGTACATGTCCTTATAATGTATGCGCCCGCTGCAAGAAGAATACAGGGGAGTTAACAAACACACGCATACCGACAGGAAAAACACGCGCGCGCTCACACGCACACACACACACACACACACACACACACGCACAGACATACACATTGAGAAAGAAGAGAGGACATTGGGAGGAAGAGTACAAGATTGACAAGAACACAGTATCTGGAAATACTTTACAATATATAAAAACTGTAAAAACCGACTCTTACGACATCACTTGAATGCACCTGTACAAACTTTACATGCACACACAAATAATAAAAATAAAAATTAAAAAAAATCACTGAATGGCACGTTTGGTTTAAAGTTGTCCTAAGCACTGCCTCAAACCCTCCGTATTATATTTTTTCTTTCTCGTATTTCTCTCCTTCAGTTTGACC
>JAVDPK010000783.1:216724-254872 GCA_034780415.1 Cichlasoma orientale | reverse complement strand
GTGTGTGTGTGTGTGTGTGTGTGTGTGTGTGTGTGTGTGTGTGTGTGTGTGTGTGTGTGTGTGTGTGTGTTTTGTGGAAAAAGGGGCTCCTGCCAAACAAATGCAAGGGGCGTCATGCGTCACATGTTCTTTCTGCCACAGGCAAAGCTTTACACTTACTGTTACTAGAAACACTCTCCCAGTGACTGTTATATATATATGTGTGTGTGTGCGTGTGTGTGTGTTTAATGCATATTCAATGAATGCCTAAATGAACACATTTTGTGATGTATTCTACTTTATAGAACCTAGTCCTTTAAAAACTGAATATTAGTATTAAGAAAATGATATACACACACACATAGATACACAGTGACTAGATGAGAGACAACAAAGAGAAATTTAAGAGTTGAGGGTTCTGGGTGATCGTAGTAAAGCAGTCAAGCAAAGCGTGCATATTTCACAGCCATAGCATTGGCTGGGATGCAGCTGAAATACGTGCAGTAAAATAAGATCTCCAAAAAATTACAAACCATCTACATGTGGATGTTGCAGAGTTATGGTTTATAGTAGCAAATTTTTGGATTATTGGTTGGTACGAAGAACAACCAGTCAGATTGACCAAGCCAGTTGTCATGGGTGGACACAGAGGAATCATAGTGCATTTTGATTGGATGGAATCACAGCAAGTAGTAGGTGTTGAGGGGAGAAGGGGATTGGGCGAAGTAGATTACAGAAGATCGTCGTTAAGTTTGAGGACGATTTAAAGAAAGCATGTGAAAAGATAAAAACAAGAAAGAAATCAACAGTCATTCAAAGAGAAATTAGCACAAAAGCAAGTGTCTGTAGAGTTTACACATTCATATGCTCAAACCAAGAATCAAGGCGGCATGAAAGAAAAATGTATGGATTCTAAATACCCATGACTGTATACTAATATAAGGACCAATTTGTCCCCGAAATATTTAGAAGAATTTGACCAATGAATAAAATCTTGAATAATTGGTATCTTCTTGCTTAAAAATAAATAAATAAATAAATAAAAAGGGGGAGAGAGGAAAAACAGTCAAACCCAAATTAACAAATATTCAAACTCAGTACAACCAAACTCAAACTCAGCAAAGCTCCAAAACAAGGGTTTCCTATGTGGTAAGGTACCATTCATCTGAATGGGTGAGTGGTACTTTTTATTGGTACTGTATGTTTAGTAATTGTAGTAGGACTGGCAAAGAGGGATGTCAGGCCATTTCTTTTGGAAAGACAACCAAGTGTAATAATTCTCTGAATGCAAAATATGCAACAAGCCATGGCATAAGCAAAAACAGCAGCTCATACATCATCCAATAAGGTTGACTGCCAAAGTCATGTGACATATAGTAGTGATGCCACTGTCAAATTAGAGCAGAGGGTGGTTCAAGGACCAACAAAGGTCACTGTAATGTAGGTGAATTTCTTTAGGTTGCCATTTTCCACTCTTATTAGACTGAATATGTGGCTTATAACTGTATATAATTGAGCAGAGAAATCTATAGCCTGCAGTTTGAGAGGTGAAGAGCTAAAAAGTAACATGTAGCAGCACATGCAGGCTCTATTTGATTACAGCTTAAATTCCATTGTGTGTGTGTGTGTGTGTGTGTGTGTGTGTGTGAGAGAGAGAGAGAGACAGAGAGAGCGCGAGATGAATAAAAAATATTTGATATCTTCTTGCAAAAAAAAAAAAAGAAAAAAAAAGGGGGGGGGGGTTAAAAAAGAAAAGCCTGGTATTAGTATTTGTTACAAGGCTCTTGATTCTTGGTTGCATCTGCAAATACTGTACAACTCTGATTGACATAATTGGGTATATTTTTTGAATTAAAGTGATTCAATAAGCAGCTACATCTCCTAAATATAGATTATGTATTCCTATTAGCACTGTCTGTTCAATCCTCAAGCAATAAGCGATTCTTAAGGCCTATTCCAACAAAATTTTCACCAAAAAGTCAGCGTACCAACCTTTAAATGATAGCTTTATTGACAGTGCTCTGTTTGTACATTTATTTAAAAAAAATTAAATGTACAAACTATTATTTAACTTGATTTTTTGTAATAAACATTTAAAAAATGTTTCAGAAATAACACTGTACCCAGTTACACACAACACATAACATATGAACTCATGCACAGTTTCATAGACATATGTGACATCATAGTGTTTTATAATTACTTTGCCCTCATTTGCATCTTTCAAGTGAGGTAAATGCATCTGAAAAATCTGAATGTAAGAGCTAAATAACCTCAATACAATAATTTTGTTTAGCTGATACTGCGTGTGCCATTTAAAGCAATCTGGTGCAATATTTAGCAAAAATGTAATGCTGGACACCACATCTAGGACACTCATTCATTATTGAAAACAATGCGCCCATGATGTTGTTGCTGTCGCTGTTATTGTTTTCAGGTACCGCTTTAGTTGTCGAGACATCAGCTGCAGATGTCTGATGCAACTGCAAACTAATGCACCTACTGACCACGTGAGTTTCACCCTGATAATACGATAAAAGGCTGCTTGGAGAGGCTACGGCTCACAATAGATAATCAGCATGCTTCCTGCCTTCCTGCCTGTCAGTGGCTCAGCACTGGTTAGCTGCATTCCCACCCCACCAACTGGGACAATTATATAAGACTTTCAAGAGACGCTCATGCATGACTGAGCAACTCAACAGTGGCCTCGAACTCATGCTTTCTCCTTACTCCTTGTCTTGTCTACTTAATGTTTTTTAGATGGTGTGGCAGATGTGAAGTCCACAAACACATGCTGAAGTTCACTAAACAAATACTTCAGTCATACTTGTTTAACAAAAAAAATGCTGATATAATATCAAGTATGTTTGTTTAAAGTTTGACTTTTCAATACAGGACTCTCAAACATGCACGTCTGTACACAGACGCCTCAAATCCTGGTACTTACCCCAAGCTCAGTAACGAGGATGTCTGTAATGCTGCCCAGAACTGTCACACAGTCAAAAATATTCCAGGCATCTTTGAAATAATTCTGTGATTGGCATGAGAGAGAGAGAGAAAGACAAAAGAAGAGAAGTACAAGAGAGAAAGAGAGACGGGACAGAGACAGAGAAGAACAAGGAGGAGGATGAAGTAGAAAAAGGGAAGATATGAGGTGACATGAGTCAAGAGTGACACAGTAAAAAGCAGAAGAACATTGAAGCAGACAGAGAGAAAGAACGGGAAGAGATAAAGATTGACAGAGAAATGGAGTAAAGCATAGACAGATCACAGGAAAATAACAAGGGAAGGATATGGAGAGGTTGAAGTCATATTAAAATAAAAATAATAATAAAAGGGGAAAAAAATTAAGAGGTAAAAATTAGATAATGAGGCAAGGATGAATGTTTGGACAGACAGAGAACAGGAACAAGAAAGTGGAAGAAAAGAAATGTCAGTGTTGGACAGGAACAGGAAAGAAATTAAATGAGACAAACTGACCATCAGTGAAGGCAAGCTGGAAAGATACCAGCAGACTTGGTACAAGTTGTACTACATCAGAAGACTATAGCATCCATCAAATATCACATACAGTACAGCAAAAAACAACAGTCACATTGAATTTCTTCCCGTTTCAAAAACCTTTAAAAACCGTATTCTAGCCCTCGCCTATATGTAATTATATAAATGCACAAATAAGGTTTTTTTTTCAGTCTATATTTGATTATAGATTTTTAAAAATCATTCTTTCAAAGAACAGAGACACTCAGAGCGACGGATTGTGGCGTACTCGGGACAAAATGCTAATACGAAGGCTCTGCTTCTTTGCTTTCCCACATATTGCCTATAGCCAAATTGTGCATTAGACAAGTGGAGGGACCAGGGGACAGCAAGGAGGCAGATATTAAAATAAACCACCTTGACACACACACACACACACGCACGCACACACACATACCTACACACACACACACACACACACATGCACACAGCCTGGATTATGTGTGCTTATGACATGTGTAATGCGTGCATAAGTTTGTTCAGGATTCAGATCCAGTGCTGTCTAATTCCCACCCTCTCTGTAATCTTTGTTTCTCTTTTTACCGCCTAGATGTCACTCACACCCATTTTTTTTAATATTAGTGTATTACAGTCCCACCTCTGTTCTTAATGTCCTCCCAGCATTCATCCCTAAACTATTTCTTCTATCCATTTTTTTCCTCCCACCTGCCTCCTTTGCAGCTACAATGACTTTATCACTGAATTCCAGTGGTTTCTAATTTGTTTGAATCTTTGCTTTATACCTAAAAAACAAACAAACCCCAGCTCATTTGCTTAAAAATCCTAATTACAAATACTTTGCAAATGGATACAAGTTAACCTGGTTGGAAGCCAGGCCCAGACTAAGGGGTGTTTTTAAGCAGGCTACATTATCCATTATTTTAACATAAGTTTATGGGTATTTCCAACCTAGTATCATGGCAAAGTGTGTAATGGAGCCACCTATCCACTCCTGGAAATCGTGTGGATGTCATGTTTTCTCTGTCCTAGGCGTGAAATGGACACACAGCTAAAGTTGCAGTACCATGCACTACCACCAGGATGTGATATTTTATTTCAAGCCAACAAGTTAGATGGCAGATATGTATATAAAAATGGCCTCCATACATGCACCTAGCGTGTTGTGTTTTGTTGTTGGTAAACAATATTTGTAACGTTGTATCATTTAAATGGCTGAAAATCAAAAGAAAGGCGGTAGAAAGTCGTTCGCTGGAAATTAAATATCGTACCCTGCTGGTGCTGCAAGTTACTGCAACTTCAGCATGCGTGTACATTTCACACCTACGAGAGGCAAAGCATGAAATGGACACGGTGGATAGGTGGCTCCATTACACGCTTGATACCGGGTTGGTATTTCTGTAAATGGTAAAAGGTCAAATTCAATGCATGGCTAAAAAATACAAAGAAAAATCCATAAAAACTAAAGACAGAAAATATCTTCATTTTATTGTATTTTTAAGTATTTTTTCAGTGTATTTTAAGCTACAATTTCCTAAGACATTACTAGCTACCCAATCACAGATAAACATTTTTCCTGGGCTATAACATAAGGTTGGATTTCAGGTGAATCACATCTAAAGAAAAGTCTTTTTTTTTGTGTGCCTGAACAGGTTTTCAGGGTGTTTCCTTGTTGCATGAATCTCAGCCTTTGGCTCTACATTGCTATCATTGTGCCTCTACTGTACGTCACCTGGCAACTCTTAATTATCTACGTGAATACAGCAAAGCACTCCAGAGATGTAGTAGAGCAGTACATCCTCAACACACATAAACGCAGAAATACTTGTACTCACCAGTGCTCCAAAGGCAATGATCTTGAGTACACACTCCATGGAGAAGAGGGAAGTAAACACTATGTTCAGGTTGGCTAGCACAGTTTCATAGGTGTCAGAAGCTCCATAATACTGTAAACAAAAACACATTCATACCGGCAAACCATTGTACAAATATATGAGAATGGATTGCCATCAGCACAGGTAAATGTGCATTCATGCAAACACACACACACACACACACACACACACACACACAGGGGAAAGAAAGAAGGGCGAGTATAAAGACAGAAAGAAGCAAAATTTAGCTCACTCAGCTAAACAGAAGAATTTAAATCAGTCCAACCTAATGAGAGTTGCATGTATGTTTTATAAGGTTCAGGCAGCAAGCGCTGACGGTATAAAGACAGATGTTAGCTTCAGCAACTCTGTGGCCAATTGTTAATGCCATCCTGGTGTTTATATTAATGTGTGTGTTACTGATTCTTTGCTTGCAGCTTGCGGGACTTTACCTTCATCATCAGCACAATCGTGTTGAGCGCGATCATCGCCATGATGGTATACTCGAATGGCGGCGACACCACAAACTCCCACATACGGTACTGAAAGCTTAGCTTGTTCTGTGGCATGTGGCGTGTCAGAGGCTTGGCGTTGATGGCAAAGTCTATGCAGGCTCTCTGTCGAAAACAGCAGAAAAATACAGTTTCGTCCTCATCTAGCCTTTCCATTGTGCAACACTTTTATTTCTAACACCCTCCAGTTTCCGAATCCTTCCCAACCTCATTCTTTTCTAAACTGTAATCCTCCATCATCTTGTCCCCTTGTTCCTGGAAGGTGATGATAATGAGAGCTACGAAGATGTTGACGAAGAAGAAGGGGAAGACCACGAAGTACACCACGTAAAAGATGGATATCTCCATCCTGTATCCCGGACTCGGGCCCTGATTCTCATAAGTCGCATCGACTGAGTGTTTCAGCACTCTGAAATGACAGTGAAGGAGACAGGGGAGTGTTAGAGGCCGTCAATGCGCACATGCTATACATATGGATGAACACATATAGGCTACTCACTGCGGCCACCCCTCTCCAGTGGAAACAGTGAAGAGGGTAAGAAGGGCCCAAGCCACATTGTCGTAGTGGAAATCGTACTTCTTCCACTCCCGCTTCTGCGCCTTCACTTCGTTATCACGTTCATACACCAGATACTCGCCTCTGAAATACACATCATCAGCATCATGACTGAAGGGAAGAGAAATCTTGAAATCTTTAAGGCTCAAACCAAACGTTATCCAGGCCACCAGAACATTTTCACAGTACAAGGTGGATACAGTTGTTTTTTTTTTTTCCTGACCTGCAGTCGCGCTCAAACTCTTTGGATTCATCCGTGCAGTAAAAAAAACGGCCCTTAAAGAGCTGCACAGCAACCACAGCAAAGATGAACATGAAGAGTAAATAGACGATCAAGATGTTGAGCACATTCTTCAGAGAGTTCACCACACAGTCAAACACGGCCTGAGGACAGAGGAAGAGTACAACAGGATATTAGGGGGGAAAATCTGATGACGGCACATTGGGGTGCAATTTGTATAATATTTTGGTTTTGGTGCATATATTAAAGTATATTAAGGTAAAGTGAACATTAAGTAATGGTAAGTCTTTGTTGTGTAATCATACCTTGAGCTTGGGAAGGCGTTTAATAGTCTTTAGAGGTCGTAACACTCTCAGTACCCTCAGGGATTTGATGGTGCTGATGTCTTTTCCCTTGCTGTTCCCCCTACACGCGTTCATACACACGAAAAACACAGAAGAGACACATACACACACACACACACACACAAGAGAGTGGAAATTACAAGACTCAGCCGGCTCAGCATAGAGTGCATGACAGCCTCGATCCCAAAATGGCGATGGGCAGCCATTTCTTGGTGGCATGTGTGTCCGAGTTAACTCAAAATCAATGAGTAACTGCGTCTGGGTTAAGTGCATAGCAACGCATGCAGCATTGCTATCACATTACGCTTTAGCCTTATTTCCAAGTGTGAGGTTAACATTGTAGCTACATGCTAGAATTAGGTGGGGATTTCGAACTAGAGTACATGCTACGGGAACAACTGATATCATTCCTGTCCGAATGCTATCGCCCTTGTGTGGTGTTTCGCAACGTATTTCAATGCTTTACAAAAAACGCTAAAGCCTCGGCTTGCGCATGCGCAGTTAATGGTGAGATCTGTTCATGCTGCATTGAAACCTTGCTTTCCATGCTGCAGTATTTCTTTTAAGCAGCAGCTTGAGTGGCGGAGAAATCTGTTCTGTAGAGAGACATTTACAGAGAGAGTTTAGTCACGGCCTCGACGAGACCAAAGTAGTATTTTGTTGTGCTGCAGCTCAATGACGGGAGCAAAGTAAAGCGCTCTCTGGCTCCTCATTGTAAACGCTTAAAAAAAAATAAAACAAAAGCCAAAACAGCCAAACAGCCAAACTCTCTCTTGATGACTCATCTGGTTAATTTCTATTAAATTAGCTTGTTTCACAGCATGGAATCTTGTCTTGCTCGGTTTTTTTGGCCAAGACAAAGATTTTTACATGGCATTTCCTGATGAAATGCTAAGCCAAACCTCTTTTTTTTTTTTTTTTTCCAGCACTTGTTCCTGTCTTTACATTTATTTTCAGGTGTTGTAGTTGGATTTGTGCTTCCAGAGATCACCAACCTTTCTTCATGGGTTTCTGTAGTAACAACATCTCGAGCTGTAGCAAGCTCGAGATGTGCGTTTTGATACAATCTAGACATTCAAAAAATTGGATTCGGGCTGGCGCTTTGTACAAGGCTAGAGGGAGTGTAAAGAACTGATTCAGATTTTCTGTTTGCATAAATAAATGGCTGCACCTCACTTCATGGAAACTTTACTGTGATTTTACTGCCCTGATTTTAAAATCCAACATACAGATCAGGGTAAAAAGGTCACTGCAAGTGGTCCTTTGGGGGGGGGGGGGGCCGCTGTGTATAAAGCTGCCGGTGTCTTACACCACAAAACCACCACTGATGTGCATGTCTGCATGAGTGTGTCTGTGCATGAATCACTGTGCCTGTGTTTTCATCAGTCTTTGATTACAAGATTCATCATGTGAACTTTCTTGATTATGTTTGCATCTATATTTACTGGAAAAAAAGTCATGTTTTGTGGAAAAACCTGCAATTAGAGCACAAATATCACTTTGCATCTGTGAATCAGCTGAGGACCTGATGGAAGTTAATACGAGGTTTAGTTGTGTTTGAGTTGTTCCGTGGTGAACAATGGTAAAAAAATAAAATAAACAGACAGGTACACATTTCAACTGTGATGATGCACGAATGAGAAGGAAAGAGATGCGTGGTCAGAAGAACAGATACCGAGAGTGCAGAAGAAGAAAATGAGGAGGAAAAAGAAAGAGAACTTTACCCGCTGCTGCCGCTGCTGGTGGTCCGAACGGAGAGATGGGTAAGAGGTGAGAACAACGGGACAAAGGAAGAGAGGAGACAAAAATATAGAAGGCGGGATAAAGAAACAGAATGGGACACAGAAAAGGGGGAATTTGAGGAAAACATCCATATGAGAGACAGAGAGGGGAAAAAAGAAAACACAGGGCCTTCTCTTGTTAGATCAACCAACCTACCCACAGATTACTGATACCAAATTAAACACACACATTCACATAATTACTAACACTCACAATTTAGACAAAGATCTACAAGGTCTACAAGATTTTAGATACTAACTACTGCTGGATTTACTATGGGAAAATCCACTTTTAAAATCACCCCATGAGTAATAATTAAATATTCAAATCACTATTATTAAGGACTGCTGGAAAGACCAACAAGCCCACATATAAACTCAGTTTACACACATAAGGGAACAAACACTGCCTGGTGAAGAAAAACATCTCAGAATGTCAAGGTGCGCCTTAAGGCAAACCAAACTTGATTAGTCATCATCGCTGCTTCGAAAGCCTGTCTGGACCCGAACCTCAGCCTGACTGCAGAAATATGAAGGACAGCTGCATAAGCGGTCCAAGACACGGCAGCCCTCAGACCAGAATAATTGGATTAAAGGAGTGATAAACATCTCCAATGAGTCTTCTGATTCCTTCAGGAGTGCTGTTTGATTTCCGCCAATTGAATTAAGGTACTATCTGGATGGGTAGGAGTCTTTTCTGACTGGTTCAGATCTCCCCATCAGCCATTAACATTCTAAACCGCTACTGTAGTTAAATCAGGCTTTTTTTTTTGTTCAGTTATTACTGGTAGAGCACATGCCATAGTTCATACTTATCATTTGCACTGGGAGTCTTGCAGAGAAGAGACAGAAAAAATTCACCAATGTAACAGAAAGAGGACACACAGAAAAGGACAGATGGATACAAACATACCTGTATATACAAACAGACAGACACACACATTTAACTAAAATAAGGGGAAAGAGTGTCAGTTAAAAACATACATATATAAAGATGATTCAGAAAGAGTGACAGCCTTGAAAATGCAGCAGCTCTACTAGAACCGTGGAGCACCGGCCTTGTTTGTGATTTCGCTGTTCAGCAGGACTAGAACAACAGTGTGCTAAGGCGTAGCTCTACAGTCCGCCCTCCTTCTTCCACAGATAAGCTGCAAAACCTAGTTTATGTTAGATTAAGCTGAAACTATTTTAACACAGCGGCGTAGAAGCATGCAGGGAATGTGACATCTGGAAGCTTTTAACCGGTTGAAGACATTCGTGGTAACATTTAACCTCTTGGGTCTAACTTTGACCCACTGGTAGCGCCAGAGTGCCGGAGACACAGTCATGAAACTGTTCGCAGTGAGCGTGGTAAATTTTCTAACACTTTTTTTTTGTTTTGTTTTTTTTGGCCACACAGTTCCAGGTACTGCCACTGACTTCAGTAAACAAAACACCAAAAAATAAAAATAAAATGCAAATTTCTCACTTTAAGTGTGTGGAATATTTTCTTCTATAGATCCAGAGAAATACTTCTGAAAGTGCACCGTTTCATGGATTTACTGAGGCCAGAATGATGAGAAAAAAGTAGATATTGAGTGTAAAAGTGAATGATAAAAGAGCTGGAGGAATGGACGAAAAGTGCAGGACGGAGAAAAAAAACAACAACAGCTATACCATCTGGGAATTTGCTTTGGCTCTAATTCACAGTAACAGTAGAAGCACTATAAAAGCACAATAAAGGCTCTATAAAAGATGAGTGATCAGGAGCCCGCTAAAAAATTTTGGGGAGCTCTGAAGGGACAATGTCAGAGGATAGCATCCTGGGAATATGAAAATCCATGTGGTTGGTTTAGTTTAAGTCATTATTCAAAGCTATAATAGGTATCAGTTTTATATCATGAAGAATGCAAAATGCATTTTTTTGAACTTTTGTAACCGCTTCATTTCAATTCAGTTCCAATAAAACTGACAAATATATTTGGATTCAAAAAAATTCTGCTGTGTCCTCAAATTTTAGAACATTGTTGTTAATATATTGTTTCAGTGACTGAGTTTCTTCTCATATATTCAAATAATATTGAATGCACCAGCCAAAAAAAAAGAATTGTGTATTTACATTTGGCTGCCATATACACTGCTCAAAAAAATAAGGAACACTTTTTAATCAGAGTATAGCATCAGTCAGTTAAACCTCTGGGATACTGATCTGTCAGGTAAGTAGCAGAGGGGGTTGTTAATCAGTTTCAGCTGCCTTGGTGTTAATTAAATTAACACCAAAGCAGCACATCACTAGAGGGGCAACAATGAGACAACCCACGAAAAAAACAGGAATGGTTTAACAGGTGGAGGCCACTGACATTTTTTCCCCTCCTCATCTTTTCGGACTGTTTTTCACTAGATTTGCATTTGGCTAGGGTCAGTGTCACTGCTGGTAACATGAAGTGATGCCTGGACCCTACAGAGGTTGCACAGGTAGTCCAACTCCTCCAGGATGGCACATCAATGCATGCCATTGCCAGAAGGTTTGCTGTGTCTCCCAGCACAGTCTCAAGAACATGAAGGAGATTCCAGGAGACAGGCAGTTACTCTAGGAGAGCTGAACAGGGCTGTAAAAGGGCCTTAACCCATCAGCAGGACCGATATCTGCTTCTTTGTGCAAGCAGGAACAGGATGAGCACTGCCAGAACCCTACAAAATAACCGACGTTGTCAGGCATGCATACAAGCAAATTGGAGCCATGCAAACTACTGAGTATCACTTTGAGTTGCAGCAATGAAATTGGAAAATGGACTACCCTGTTGCATGATTTTTTTTTTCGCCATTGAGATCTGATGTGTTTCAAAATGTTCCTTTAATTTTTTTGAGCAGTGTATTATGGCAAAGTATAGTATATGCTAGTATATCTAAAGTTTCTGTATTGTAGTTGATCACAATGTATCCAGTTGCTTATAAACAGCAACTGAGTGTATGCTGCTACACTATATGGACAAAAGTACTGGACCACCTATTTGTTACAACAACAGGAGCTGCTCAGCAGAAATCCATGCCGTGAAGCTCCTGGTGCACTGTTTTTTGTGCTGATGTTAATGCCAGAGGAGGTCTGGAAATCTGCAGTTACTCAGTCACCAGAGCGTTGGTGACTTTTATGCACTGTGCATCTGAGCACTGTGCACCTGGCCCTGCTCTATAATTTTACCCAGTTTGCCAGTTCGTGGCTGAGTTCCTGTGGTTCCCACTTACAGCTGACTGTGGAATATCTAAGAAGGAAGAAATTTCATGTACAGACATTTTGCAAATGTGGCATCTTATTACAGTACCATGCTCAAATGCACTGAGCCAGTCATTCACAAATGTTTCTAAAGGCAGACCGCATGGGTAGGTGATTTATTTTATACACCAGTGACAACTGGGTTTAAAACACCTGAATTCAAGAGAACTTGTGGCCCAATACTTTAGTCCATATTGTGTATGTTATTGTTGCTTAGGATAAAATTAAGAGAGCACCCCCATTACCAAACATAAAGGGTGCTAGGTGCCTTACATCATGAGTGTCCAAAGGAGAAACCACAGATGTTTAACAGCAAACAGCTACGATAACTCACTTAGACATTTTAGCATTGGCTGTATTCAGTCCTACATGATCAATGCAATACATCACTTTTGCAAAGCAACATAACCAACAAGTCTCTGTACTCCCTCTATTTGCTCTACTTTATCCCAATGAATGTCGACTTTTATGACCACCTAAAATTGTGCTAATTGTGCTCATAGCAGTGCAGATTTGCGTTCAGTCAAATGCACAGTTAAATATGCTCTCAGTGTGGGCATTTTTTCTGTGTAGGTCACACATATGATCAGAAGCCACTGCCTTTATCCACTCATGTGTAACCTAAACACAAAGCCACAAATCTGTTTCCTGACTTTTTTTTTTCTTCTTTTTTACATTTTTTAAGTTCTCTCACTGCTTCACACCTGTGAGAAAATTTATGGTATATCATTATCACTATAAAATTAGGAGTACAATACAGCTTCAAATTATATTATGATGACATATTAATGCAGATTTCTAAAGGTATAAATTACCTTATTTTCTCTCAAACCATGCAAAAGCAAAACCCATGCTTTTTATCCAGCACAGCACTTATTAACTACAGTCTCACTCAGTAATCCCTTACAGCCATGCAAATTAGGTAAAAATTAAAGTACCTGCTTTGTCGTAGAGAAGGGTGTTGAGATATTTCGTGACCTGGCCTGGCTTTGCATGGGGCCTTTTACTTTAGAACGCCCTGGGCACTAAAGGGTTACAGGTGCAAAGGGTGGTCCTCACCTCTCACATGAGGCGGCAGATAGGGAGAGGATGCTGGGATACTATTTGATAATGTGGGAGTGTTTAAGCAGAAGGTGGGAGGGGCTTGAATTAGGAAGGGCTTAGAAATGAAAAGCAAAATATGATTGTGAGAGAAATGACATAAGGAAATGGCCAAATAAAGAAGACTGGCATTTTGTACTCTAAGTAAAGGTAAGAAATGATTTTGTGGTGGAGGAGAATGGGAGACAGGAGAATGAGAAACTGCTGAGAGAGAAAATGTATGTGAGTGAATGAAAGAAAAGTGTG
This sequence comes from Cichlasoma orientale, assembly GCA_034780415.1. Lineage (NCBI taxonomy): Eukaryota > Metazoa > Chordata > Actinopteri > Cichliformes > Cichlidae > Cichlasoma > Cichlasoma orientale. Next base: position 241,490 of record JAVDPK010000783.1, on the reverse strand, counting down.
TAGGACAGAGAAAGTAGAGGCCAAAAATCAGGCATGGTTGAGCAGAGAAGAACAGGCGAGGCTGTACTCCAAGGTACCAGTGAGACAACTAGGAGCAGGAGAAGAGAAAAGAGAGCGGGGGGGTGGGGGTGGGGTAGCAGGAGTGGGACTTACGTGAAGGCGAAGGCCACCAGAGCACCACTAACCACTATAAAGTCAAGGATGTTCCACAAGTCCCGGAAATAAGAGCCCTGGTGCAAGACCAACCCCAGATCCACCATCTAGAAGAGAGACCAAAAACAAGGACATTGTTGTATAGCAAAAAGAAAGGGTGCTGTTTAATCCCGGTGTATCTCTGTGATTCTTCATTTGTCTCACCTTTATTAACATCTCAAAAGTGAACACTCCGGTAAAGATGTAATCAAAATAGCGCAGAACCTGCACAAAGAAAAAGTGAGCATATGATGATTTTGTATTTCAGATGTCAGCCACACACATTTTATTTCAAGATTAGAATTAAACAAAAAATGCAGTATTGCACATATTTTGTATCATCTGATACTATATTACTGAAGAAAACACTACTTCAAACTGTAATCCTCCACAAACACTGTGCATGTGCGATCTATGAGTTTGTGTCACTCTGCTGAGTCTCAAAACAGAAAATCTCGAAAAGCATGTGTACCATACAATTATGTACTGACTATAAAAATAATGGTAGCAGATTTAAGTATGGAACTATGTTTTTGTTTAATGCTTTATATTGCTATTTCATTTACTGCTCAAGCCTCCATACATATAGGGTTGGGGTGATGCTGCAAAGGCAAAATTAACCTTAAAAATAATAAAAATAAATAGATATCAAGCTCACGTTACATTCATAGTATTTGAGTTGACAAAAGAACTGATAATACATGTGTGATGACTCTCTTACATTATTTCGAGGGGAATCAGGCTTAACAGGGTCTTCAGCTGCCAGGGCAATACTGCTCATTGCAATAACCAGCAGGATGCACATTTCAAAATAACGCAGGGTGCAGATATAATGGCACGCCCGCCGAAACCTAGGAGCAGATAAAAAAAATTGTTTTTCTCTTGCAGTAATGCAACGCATACCATTAAAAATATTAACCTCCCTCTCAAATACTTCACTAATGTTTAAACAACCCCATGTTAGTGTTTATAGACTTTACACCTGCTCATTTGCTAAAATTAGGCTTCATCTCTTCATTTCTTCTACAAATCCTAGAATTGCTCCCTTTTTAAGCTGTCCGAACCCAAGATCTAGAATAGAAAAGATAATGATTGTGCTTCATTTGAAATTGGTTTTTGAGATAGTGACAGGCAAGCTCATCTTTCCTTAAGCTGTGTGGGTAATTATGCAGTAGAAAAGCTAAAGTAAAATAGGGGTTACCCAATCATCAATCTGGGAATCTATCAGTTAGTCAACAGCCAGGCAGTGGCAAACCTTTCTGGATTTCTGGTATAGGTAGCATATAAGATAATTGATATGTGGTACAAGCCTCCCTGATCCTTCCATTGCCCAAACCTTGGTTAAGTAGATGATTGATAGTCAGATCTGCAGCTGTATATTCTGGACACTTGGGTAAAGAGCGTGAGGAGGGTGAAGTGGTGGCGGGGGAGGATGCTGGCGCACTTAAATGTATAGTGAGTATGTGCTGGGAATGCCTGGCAGAGGCCCCAGTCCATGAGATTTTAAACTCCCACCTCCAGCAGAACTTCGGCAACATTCCGAGGGAGGCTGAAGACATTGAGTCCAAATGGACCATGTACTGCACCCCCATTACTGAGGCTGCTGCTCGGAGCTGTGGCGGTTGGTGGCTGCCACTGTGGTAATTTCCAAAGCAGATAGTGGACACCTGAGGTCAAGGGAGCCATCAAGCTGAAGAAGGAGTCCTATGGCTATTGGTTAGTCTGTGGGACTTTGGAGGAAGGTGACGAGTACCGGCAGGCCAAACAGAATGTGGCTCGGTGGTGGCTGAAGCAAAAACTTGGGTGTGGGAGGAGTTTGGTGAGGCAATGGAAAAAAGACTTTCAGACTGCTTTGGAGCGATTCTGGCAAACCGTCAGGTGACTCAGGAGGGGAAAGTGGTGTTCAGCCCACATGGTGTATAGTGTGGGTGGGGTGCTGTTGACTTCAACTGAGGATTTAGTCAGGTGGTGGAAGGAAGACTTCGAGGACCTCCTCAATCCCAGTGGCTTCTGTAGTGGAAGCAGAGTCTGGGAATGCAGGGAATGACTCACCAATCACTGGGGGTGAGGTCACTAAAGTAGTTAAACAACTCCTTGGCAGCAGGACCCCTGGGGTGGATGAGATTTGCCCTGACTTTCTGAAGACTCAGGATGTTTTAGGACTGTCTTGGTTGACATGCTTTTTCTGGGGCGGTGCATCTGGATTGGCAGACTGGGGTGGTGGTCCCTATCTTTAAGATGAGGGACTGGAGGGTGTGCTCCAACTATCGGGGGATCATACTCCTCAGCCTTCCAGGAAGGTCTATGCCAGGATGTTGAAAAGGTTTGTCTGTTTGTCCTTTAGTAGAGTCTCGGTTCAAGAGGAGCAATGCAGTTATCATCTTGGCTACAGAATGCTGGAAAAGCTTTTTATCCTCTCAAGGATATTTGAGTGTGCGTGGGCGTTTGCCCATCTAGTCTACATGTGCTTTGTGGACTTGGAGAAGGCATCCGACTGTGTCCCTCGAGGCATCCTGTGGGGGCTGCTGTGGGAGTATGAGATGTCTGGCCTATTGTTACAGGCCATTCAGTCCCTGTACAACTGCAGCGAGAGATGGTCTGCATTGCCAATACTAAGTCAGACTCATTTCCAGTGGGTGTTGGACTCCACTAGGATTCTGTTCATAATTTTTATGGACAGAATTTCTAGGGGTAGCCAAGTGGTGGAAGGATGCTGTCTTGGTGGCCTCAGAATCTCATCTCTGCTTTTGCAGATGATGTGGTCCTGTTGCCATCATCAGGTGGTGGCCTCCAGCTTGCACTTGGAGCATTTTGCAGCCGAGTGTGAAGTGGCAAGTTTGAGAATTAGCACCTCTAAGTCTGAGGCCAGGAGGAGGCCCCGGGTCAGACCCAGGACATGCCTTAGAGAATATATCTCTCAGCTGGCTTGGGAACACCTCGGTGTTCCCTCCGGATAAGCTGAGAAGGTGACTGAGGTGAGACAGGTCTGGGTTTCTCTGCTTTGGCTGCTGCCCCCACGATCCGGCCCCAGATAAGGGGAAAAAAATTATGGATGGATGGATGGATGGATGGATAAGCTAAATCATTGTTGGCTGGTAGCTGATGATTTAAAGGGTGCAATTTGGCAAGTGCAAACACTCTTTCTTTGCCCATAGAGACTGCTTACCTGCATGCAACAAAAGCCTGCTCAAACATAAATCGTCAATCGTCATCACTACACAAACTACAACTGGAAACCAAAAATCTTCAGGTATTAAAAATCTCATCCATTTTCTTAAGTTTCTGCATGTTTATATATTTGCAGAGAATATGAATGAGATGATATATTTGCCTGGTAACTTTGAGTCATTGTGGACAAATGCTGCAGTTGACAATTTCAGCCAGTTCAGCTTTTTTCTATCCAGGATTTGAATCCAAAGATCTATGTGAACAGTAAACAAATTAAAGACTGAGGAAAGCCTCAAGTGCATATACTGCATGTGTCAGCCTGTGTGCATCCATGTGGTTTAGGTCATTGTGTGCATGTATCACTTACGGGTTGGTGGTGGAGAAGATGAACATGGAGCTATATGGAGGCATGGGCCTGGGTCCTCCTTCACCTCCTTTCTCATCATCATCGTCATCCTTATCCTCTTTTGCTGGCAGAGGCTCAGTGTTGGCATTTTTATTAACTGAAGGTACGAGGAAAATTGTGTCAACAGCTAAAAAAAAATAGAAGAATAGAAGCCTGAAGAAAAAAAAAAAACACATTCACTCAACCCTACCTTGCAGTATGGCATTGGTGGATGGAAAAATATCCACAGCAGTATAGTCAGGGTGGGGCAGCCTGATTACACTGTTGGCACGGTGGTGTCCGATATTCCCATAACTATCTAAAGTGACCAAACTTCCACGAGTGCCACTGTTAGCAAGATGGAGGGCAGATCCAAATCCAGGGGTGACAGCGTGACTGGCCACTGGATAGGGGCGACCCTCACTAGGTGGTGTAGAAACAGATACCAGTTTGGTGTTCATGAGGTTGTCCATATCTTCACTGTACTGACTATTCTGCCTAGAGAGGCTCTTTTGGATGGGCCGTGTGGTAGATAGGTTTGGGACACTGCAGTCCCTAGAAAGAGGTCAAAGAAATAATTATAGACACCAGATTAGAGGAGATTGTGAAACAAAATAACTGAAAAATTAATCATCTATAACCGTGTAGACATACTTCCTTCTGTGTGAGCACATCCTTTTCCCCTCGCCCTCTGCTTGACTTCCATGGCGGTTTCTTCTTGGCTTCTTCTCACCACCATTGCCAGCTCCCTCATGCTCTCCTCCTTCCCCATTTCCATCCACTCCTTTGCTCTTATGTCTTCCTGACTTTCCAGCGCCTACCCCACCATCCTCACCATCTTCTGCATTCTTTCGATGTGACCTCGGCTTCCTGTGTTCGGACTGCCCTCCCCCTCGACTGCCAGTCCGGGTATGGTGATGGCGCCTGGGTAGCCTCTCCTCTGGTCCAGGAATCACTGTAGCATCCAATCGGACATGAGAACTGTGATGATGCTCACTTTTGCGGCTTCGTCTACTCTCCGTGGATTCCCCCCTCTCCAAGGGAGGTCTGGGTAGACCTGAACCTCCTCCACCGTCCCCTCCTACTTGGCCATGGTGCTCATGGAGGCGTGTTTGCCTGTGGAGCTCATCAGCAGGATGGTGCTGGCTAACACAGAAGTCTGAGTTGTTGGCAGTGGTCTTGTTGGTGTTGTTGTTACGGTTTTCATGGGGGTCCACCACTAAGGGTCGATCCAGATGGGTCTTCATATCTGGACGAATGTGACGTGAAAAGTTGACCTGCAAGAAACGAGAGGACAGAGAAACAACATAGAAGGAATTATTTAAAATTTTTACGTGATGAAAGGAGGCAAAACTTAACATAAACTGCATTTTCTTAATATTGGCTGGAAAATTCCAGCCAATATTAAGAATTACAGCTGGTAAATCTGGCACTAATAAATAATTAAAAAGAACAAGTTAAAAAACAAAACAACAAATGCTGCCATCAACATCATCACAGCCATAACTTGTGTACGCTGATAGCACAAGTCTAGGGGCCTTTTTGCCTTGTCCTTTACATTGTTGTGCTCCTCCCTCCCTGTCCTTGCCTTCCAGCGGTCGTCAGCGTCCAATTCGTTATAGAGGGCCTCACGGCTAGATGCCAGAGTCTGCTTCCTCAGCTCCTTGGTGCGCTGCTCCCACACTGATTTACTGACCCCCTTATTGTGGTTCTTCTGCTGCTCCTTGCTGCAAGATGAAGCATGGTGGAAAAGGGAGAAAGGGATTGGCTGCATTAAGACCTGCTTTAAGACTTGATGCTACGCAAATAAACAAACAAAGACATGGGATTGATGAAGTGGAAACCAACACCAAAAATATAAGTACATTAAATAGCCAGGACATAAAGACACACTGGGGCCACAGACACTTAAAGGGTCATTTGACTAGACCTATACAACAAGGCAGCTCTCAACAGAACAAGGCTCTGGGTATCTGCACAGCTTGCCAAAGCACAAGGCAGGACAGCCCTATTTTGGTAAACCACGTGGGAAACAGTGTGGAGGATAACACTGAGGCAAGGTCAGAATTTGTTGTAATTATAGATAATTAATCACCCCATGCTAAAGCATACAGAATTTAATGGACAGGTTTCATGCAGAACAAAAAAATCCCCATTGAGCTGAATTGAATAGTTTAAACTGGTTAGAATAACTGCACTCTTTTTTTTTTTTTCAAAAATGAGATAAAGATGCCACCAAACTGTCAGTGACCACCTCTTTTCGTACCCTCCAAAATTTCTACCAATGATCAACTTTAACTCACTTTTCTCTCAGGGCCAACAGTCAATGACAGTAAAGCAACAGCCGTAGGCAACAGAAACAGTACTCTTAAAAATAAGCCAACATAAAGAAAAGCTAAAGAAAGCCAGATGTGTACAGTAATTAATAAAAAAGTTACAAACAAAGGGGCAAGAAAAGGATAGAGATCTAAAACACGAAAGAAAGCAAAGAATGGTTGTAAAGTCAATAAACAGAAGGAATTCATAAATGAATAAACAAATAAATAAATACCAGTCCAGAAAGGGGTCAGAAGCGTTGTGACACTCACTGTGTACTTTGTTGCTGAGGAGGGAAACAGCTGGTGAGTGAGATGACACAAAAGAACAGAAGGAGGATTTCATTCCAAAATGGGCTATCCATCCATAATTTAAAAAGAAAAAAAAATACAAATAAACCAAACCAAACCAAACAAAAAAATACAAACAGCGAGGCGATTCTGAAAAATGATCGCTATCCAAATTAAACGTGTTAAATTAGTAATCCCGAAATCCAAAAATCTCAGAATATTTTTTGGCCAAAAAGTTCAAGCATTTTGGAATGCAACCCTTTTTTACATACAGGCACACAACACATGTATCCAAACAGATATTCACACACACACACACACACACACACACACACACACACACACACACACACACATCTACACACACTCCCCTTTGTGGTTTCTTCCATCTGTGAATGTACACTCCTACAAAATCCATTTTCTTGTATCACTCATTTCCCCTTCCTGAGTGCTGCTGTTCTGCGCTGTTCATTTTTACTTGTTTATATCGTACTGCATCTGTTTACCCTTCTCTCTCTTCCCATTCAAGCTGCTGTATTTCCTCACTTAAAAAAATACTTACCAAAATATGGTCCCGTGGATATACCCTCAACGACAACATGCACTGGCACTATGACTTATAAGCACATTACAAATATAATAAAAAACGTCATATCTTTATAGTTTTGGGCTTTCCTGAAAAGCAATAAACTCTACAAAAGGTTAGAGTAAGATTTAAAAAATAATTTAAACATGTAATGTTCTGCTTTGTCTGGAAGAGGATTAGGGCCAATTAAAAAATATTTATACTGTAGGTCATGACTTTTTTTAATTCTGAGAAAAAAAAAATGAGACTGTGATATGAAAATCATTACATTTTTCTCAGAATTCTGACTTTATATATATAAAGTCAGAATTCAGAGAAAAATGTAATGAGTCTTTGCCTTCCAAGCTCAAGTCCTCTACCACAGGCCCGGGCACTTGAGGGTCATGCACAGTATCTTAGCTCTTCCTAGGACTGCACTTTTCTGGACAGAGATCTCAGATGTCATTCCTGGAATCTGCTGGAGCCATTCTCCCAGTTTGGGGGGTCACTGCCCCGATTGTTCCAACTGTTTACTTCACCTTCCACGTCTTCTCTAGCTCTTCTCTTAGCCCGACCACCCTTGGGGGCGTATCCCATTTTGACCTCGGGACTTCCAGGGTATACTTGGCACAGATGTTCCCGTATACTAGGCCAACCACTTGGTTATGGAGTTCCATTTATGCCCTGCCTGCTTGCATCTTGCACCTGCTGTTATGTGCTGGATTATCTCAGGGGCAACTCTGCACAGCCTGCACCTGGGGTCTTGCCTGGTGCTGGAAAAGGCTGGACCCCAGCCTTTATCGATCTTGTGCTTAGAGTTGTTCCTGTACCATGCTTAGTGCCTTTGTGCTGTCTTTCAGCCCAGCTTTGTCCAGCCACTGGTAGGATTTTTCAATATCGGCCGCTTATTCTATCTGTCGGTGGTACATGCCGTGCAGGGGCCTTTCCTTCCTGTTCCTGTTCTTGCTCCTCTTGTTTCTGGGATTTCTGCTGCCTGAGGTGTTCATTAAGCACTTGATCAGTTGTGGCAACCTTCCTGATGTACTCATGGATCTTTGTTGTTTCATCCATAATAGTGGTTCTGACACTCACTAGTCCTCAGCCTCCTTCCTTCTGCTTAGGGTACAGTCTCAGGGTGCTGGACTTGCGCCAACAATGGGCATGTGAACATCAGAACTAGACTGATGTTTGGGGCAGTGGTGGCCTAGAGGAGAAGAGTGTGGTTTGTGACTGAGAGGATGCTATGTGTGTGTGTGTAAGGATGCTGGTTCAAATCCCCAGACTGGTACTGGAAAAGTGGGATTTCCACCCTTGAATGGACTGAAATGGATTAAAAACCATCTGGAATCCGAACCATTGGGGGAAAAAGCCCCAGAGCACCCTCGGACTGGCATTGGTGTTGGAATATTGAAGTTAAAGTGCTGCCCTTGAGCAAGGCCCTTAACCCCCCAGTTGCTCCCCGAGCGCTTTGTAGCTGCCCCCTATTCCAAAAGTTGTGCTGCATGTGCGATGGGTTAAATGCAGAGACTAAATTTCACTACGTGTATGTGACAATAAAAAGTTGTTTGTTTGACCACAAAGCAATGGAAGAAGTTGGCCAAGTCTGACGAATCCCATTTTCTTTTACATCACGGGGATGGCTGGATGCGTGTGCATCACCTGGGGAACACTTGGCACCGGGATGCTCTATGGGAAGAAGGCAAGCCGGAGGAGTCAGTGTGATGCTTACGCAATGTTCTGCTTGGAAACTTTGGGTCCTTTCATCCATGTGGATGTTACTTTGACACGTACCACCTACCTAAGCACTGTTGCACCCTTTTATGGAAACAGCATTCCCTGATGGCCGTGGCCTCTTTCAGCAGTGATAATGCGCTCTGCCACAAAGCAAAAATAGTTCAGGAATTGTTTGAGGAGCACAACGTGTTTGAGGTGCTGACTTGGCCTCCAAATTTCCCAGATCTCAATCCAATTGTGCATCTGTGGGATATAATGGATAAACATGTCTGATCCATGGAGACCCCACCTCGCAGCTCACAGGACTTAAAGGATATGTTGCTAACATTTTGGTGCAGATACCACGGCACACCTTCAGGGGTCTAGTGGAGTCCATGCCTTGATGAGTTTTTGTTTTTTTTTAAGTGGCCCTAATCCTCTTTTGTAACTTTGCAAAAGAGCATGCTAATGTTAATAATTTAAAGGATAAAATCTATAGGGAGAAGCTTTAACTTTAATATCATCTCAGCCAAGAACATCTTACTGAAAACACAGTGGTGAAACTTTTTAAAACCCTATTCACTATGATTAGAAACATTTCCTAGAATGTTCCCGTATTCCTGCACTCTGTTTAGATTGCATGGCTGCTTAAGGGAGAGCGATTTTCTTTTGAGAGTACAAACTGGACTTGTGTTGCCTTACAACTGGTTTTATGTAGCTTTCATGGAGGCCTCCTTTCTGAGTCTGCCATAGAATATCGTCTTAAGAGATTCTTCATGCACCACTGATGTCCCCAAGTTTAAAATCCCTCCTTGGAAAAAACAAGGACAATCTCCACTTGAATTTAAATGTCGTTCTCTCTTTTCTTCTTCTTCTTCTTCTTCTTTTTTTTTGCACTACAGAAATTAGGGATTTGGATTTACACCGGCACACAAGAATGGAAGGCAATCTGCCACCCTACAAAGCTTAGAGCTTAACTCAAATTTAAACCAGGACTCCACCATAACCTCTGCCCTAAAGTCTCCTTGCAAAAGAGCAAAAGATTTGAATCTGTCTGCACTGTTTGTGCTGTAAGTTTGGACAAGCAACCACAGCAACCTAGTGAAAAATAATAGTTCAGTATATTATAGTAGATTATCTCAGGGAACCAAGATCAGCTCTATACCTTTTTCTCATACACGCACATGCATCCACACACAGATACACACACAGATACACATGCACTGTAGTGAAAATCAGACATATTTAACTTTAACAGGAATCTCATGTAAATTAAACTGATAAGACAGACACAAATGGCCAATTCATAGTGAAGCACATGACACAGCACAAACAGTAAGTAAGCGATTTGTGAAATGACAAACATGTTAATAAGCAGGTGTATGTGTGAGTGTATTAAGCTAAAACTCAAGGACGTGTGAGTGATACTGAGCGAGCAGACGCTCACGTATCAAAGTGGTGAGGACGTGGCTGTGTTATTATATGGTTTTTAAAAAGAGACATGAGTCCCCCTGTGTGATGCAGACCACATTTGTGTGTGTGTGTGTGTCTGAGGGCAGAGTGTGTGAACTTAACCAGAAGTGAAAGTAAAGACCCCTGTGTATACAAAGAAAGGGGATCAAAGACTCCTCTCCTGGCGAGAGGAGAACCGGCCTGGATCAGTCCAACACTGATTTGTGTCTGTGTGTTTAAGTATGCACAAAAGTGTGTAACAAAGAGAAGTAAAAAGAGGAAAAGCAAAGGAGGAGGAGGAGATGACAGAGAGAGGGAAAAGAAGCAAGTATATGTGTTTTCAAGCTCTCTGTAATTAGCTTTTTCCAGATAAATGTAGGCATGTCTCGATGATGACAGAATGGCAAAACATGCACAGAGAATTTTACATGCATGAACATTAAATTTTAAGCTGAAATACAGAAAAAAAATGTCATTTTTGGAAGAGGATATTTTATCAAAGAATATACTGGAAGCAAAAATCAGGGACTGTGTATTTTGATGTAATCTTTTCAAGTGGGATTAGACAATAGCGCTCACTGTGATGAAACACTCTTTGCAATCACCAACATCACCACAGATTGATAAGGTGATGAAGTGATGCTATAAGAGTCCCAACTTGAATAGATGAAGGTTCATTAACAATTTTCCTCACTCCAAACACTGAAGTGTGCTACACTGTCCTCTTTCCAAGGTGTTGAGTCCTACATAACATGTGCAAGTCATGAAATAGAGACAGAAACTCACGCTGCAATGGAGAGGTTTGCAGCAGACAGTGGGCTAACTTCAGCCACCTCCTTGGCTTTCTGTAGGGCAATCTTCTGATTGGCAGCTTCCTCTTCTTCCTGTTCATCCTGCAAATGTGGATTAGAAAAGAAATCAAAACCCATAGGTGAAAACAGCAGGAATAAGGCACATGAGAGAGGCAGAAAAAAAAAGGTTTGTTGATTAGAGGAGGTTAATTTGTTAGTGCAAGAAACTGTGCTCATACTACAGTATATGAAGGAAAATTAGACTGTACTCTACCTTGGTCAGTTCCTGTGCATTGGCCAGATTGTCCACAGCGATAGCCAAGAACACATTCAGCAGAGTGTCTGAACACAGAGTTAAAAGCAATCCAGCATCTGGGAGATTGTTTGTACAAGACAACACAACATGTACGTAAAGGAACTGGCTATACCACTTATATTATAATGTACGTCTTGGCAAGTTGATGTATTGGATTGTAGCATATCAATAATGCTACAATATCATCCCTGATACAGTTTGCGTAACAGTGTCTGGTTTGACTTGCAGGGACAGATGACAGCACACTATGTACCACTATAGTGATTACGTGATTAAAGGTGCAGTATCAAAGAAACCTAAAAAAAAAACAAAGATCAGAATCTGAATTATCACTATGAAGACAAAATCTGAGTACTGCGCTGATGAGATATTTATTGACATTAGTATTATGACCCCAGTTCCAGAAAGTTGGGACGCTGTGTAAAATGTAAATAATAAACAGGACCCATATTATTGTACTCACAGCAGAACAAAGAAAACAAAGCAAAACTGAGAAAATGGAGCATTTTAAGAAAAAAAAAAAAAGGTCATTTTGAATTTGATGGCATTTGATGGTGTCTCAAAAAAGTTGGGACAGAGCCATGTTTACCACTGTGTGCATCCTCTCTTCTGTTAACAACAGTCTGCAAACATCTGGAGAGAAATATTCTCCTGTTCTTGTCTCATATTGGATTCTAGCTGCTCAACAGTTTTGGGTCATATTTTTCATTTCATGATGGGCCAAATGTTTCCAATTAGTGAAGGCCAGTTCAGCACCCGGACTCTTCTATTACAAAGCCATGTTGTTTTAATAGCTGCAGTCTTGCTGAAATATATAAGGCCTTCCCCGAAAAAGACATCTGGATGGGAGCATATGTTGCTCTAAAACCTGTATATACCTTTCAGCGTTGATGATGCCTCTGTGAGATTTGAAAATCATTGCATTCTGTTTTTATTTCCACAGCATCACAACCTTTTTGGAACTGGGATTGTGCATAATATTACTTTGTAGCTCAAGATAGAAGTAGCACTACTTAGGATCCAGAGGGGCCACATAACAAAAGCAAACCCTTTCCAGAATGATGCATTCTACCTTTTGCACCTATAAGATGTGCTAAAAAAAAAAAAACACAGTGCAAAAAAAAAATAAATCTGTATTTAACCTTTGAATGGCTTTTATTGAGCGCAAATTAAAAATCTCAATGTAAAACTCAACCACAAATGTCTCCACTCTAAAATGTGAGAGCTGTGCATTTAGGCTTATTTGCAATGTCACCGTCAAGGGATACAGTTGCCAAAAAGCGTGAGTACAATGAAGAAGACAGAGAAGGCCATGCCCTTGTTGACTCCTCCCTGAGATTTGATGCCATCGTACATCACCACATTCCAGTCTTCGCCGGTCAGGATCTGGCAAACACACACAAACAGTCAGACAAGGCTACACCAGCATTTAGTGGTTTGATGAGTACATACACACGCACACAGTGTGCGGTTGCTCAAAATGCTATTAATCAAAGAACAGACTCGCTCGCTTTAATACACATACTTTAAATATCTGAACAAGTTTTAGCAGAATTATGCTCCTGCCTAATAATCTTTAAGGATTCAAGAGTAGCATTTTACATTTTATATCACTTCCTCATGCGCAAATCCTCTTTAGTCCTTTTATCGTTTAGCTCTAATCCAGCTTTGTCTTCTACCTCACAGCTTCCTAGCCTCTCCCTCCCCCCTTTCCCCTTTTACAGTACACCGTCTCCTCTGCTTACCTGGAACACTGTCATTATTGCTGCGGGAAAGGTATCGAAGTTGGTTGGAGGGGTGCCACTTTCAAAATTAAACCTAAAAGTGAAAAAAATAATAATAATAGGAGAGAGATGGGGGGGCAGGAAAATATAGAAGCAGAGGAAAGAGTGAGCATAGAGAAAACGACTGAGAGAGCCAGAGGCAAGTACAACAAATGCTTGTCTGAAAAACTGGTGCTCAAAAAATGCCTCAGGTCAACTGGCAATTAACAAAAACCAATAGGTTAGCAGAAAATTAAACCATGACTGTTAAAGGGGAAGGAGAGAGACACTGACTGTCCTCCGAAGAGCTGCATGCCCAACAGGGCAAAGACAACTATGAAGAGGAAGAGCAGGAAGAGCAAGCTGATGATGGACTTCATGGAATTGAGCAGAGAGACGACGAGGTTACGCAAAGACGCCCAGTACCTGGTAAACACAAACAGCAAATGAGTGTAATACTGTGTCCGTTACTTAAAGATATAATAATTACTGTATTGCAACTGACTTACTTGGTGACTTTGAAGATCCTCAATAACCTGAGAGCTCGTAGCACACTGATGCCAAACGATGTGCCCGGTTGGATGATGGACCACAAAACTTCAAATATACTAACACATATCACCTAATATAGATGGAAGCATACGCAAACATACAGTTATATATTATACTTAACAAAGCACGTGCACACATCAGCATGCACTTTCATTGTATAGGTGCAAAGTCGGTGTATAGGCCCGCTTATGAGGCTGTGCATTCCTGTGTTGTTTTTGTGTAGGGCTTGGACCCAAGTGGAGTTGGACTCACAATGCAGTCGAAGCAGTTGAAGGAGGAGTTGAGGTAGGCCTGTCTGCCCAGGCCGTACATCTTTACACACATCTCTGTCAAGAATATTCCCAGGAAGATGAATTCAGCATAATCTACATAGAGGGTAAAGCCCAAAAAGAGAGGAGGGCGAAAACCTGAGTGAGTCTCTGTATGTGCATTTGTCCCATAATCATTTTTGAACGAGAGCGAGCAAGACTCTGTGTGCTTGGATGTGCTCGTGCTAAATGACTGGGTCAGCTCTTTCATGGATTTAGTCACATTACTGAAGAATTTGCTAGCCCACTCCTTTCCAGTAATCTGTGATGAAAGTACTCGTGCATTTGTGGAGATAATCGCTGCATGCTTGCACTAAGTATGCATGTATTCACCTCCTACTCACATAGAAAATCTGAAAGTGGTTCGGGCTGGTCGTAGTGCACAACAGCCACACACAGCGTGTTGAGGCCCACCAAACACAGCACGGTCCAGTAGAAGCCCTGGGACTTAACAACGTGACGGATAAAGAAGCGAAATCGCCGCTCCCGCCGCTTGAAAGTCGACCCCTCGAGCTTGGAGCTCTTCAAGCTGGCACGAGCAAACGGTGAACCTACCGTTTGCAAAAGGTAAACGAGGCACATTGTACATCAAGAGCTTCACTGTGACATGAACAGTTGTTCACTGGTAAAACACGACAATCTGGAAATAAGATCACTGATATATCTGATTGTGCTCATTTCTGATTCCCAGTCATTACAAAAGGAATGCAGAATGCTTTCATACTCATGTGAATGGGTAATAATAAAAATCAGTGTCCAAAATCACTGGCGCTAAAATGCTACACAAGGGAACATGGTGACACACAGATATGTCCACTAAGTTTAACACAGGCAATAGATGAAAAAGAAACATCCCAATATTCCTATGACTTAACAGGAAAGTGGAAGAATATATCATTCTTGTATACTGAGTGTCAACAAGGAAACTCGTGTCGATGGACTTCCTGTTTGTTGGAACTCTACAATTACAGCAAAAAAACACTTTTCTACACTGCATCTGCTTTATTTTCAAGTACAAATTGGTGTATAATTCACTTATGGTAGCACACGATCTATGCTGTCTTATCAGATTGTAATTTCTAGGTTACACTTTGTCCATTATCACCACAGAGAATGAAGAAAAAAATTCGTACAAGAATCTTAGTGAAATACCTAGAATGACAGCGCTGAAACAAATGGCTGGAGCGGAGAAATGGGAATGAAGCAACAAGGGCAGGTTAAAGGCAGGGGAAAGGATGAGGGGCTTGAGGACAGTTAAAATGTAACATTAGGAGCGCAGAGCACCAGAGAAGGAGAAAGGAGAGGGAAGGGCGGGCGAGGGATGGAGAGGAGGGTCAGGTGATGCTGATATGCAAGATAAGATAGCATCTCTGTGTACCTGTGGTTTGCCTTTGACTGTGTGTGTGTGTGTGTGTCTGAGTGTGCCACTCTTGTTGTGGGGATATAAATCCCTTTTTTTACATGGTCATAATGGGAAGTAAGGGTGTTTTAAATGAAGATTATTATGAGGTTTGGTTTAGGTTAAGGGCTGAGGTAGAAATGCGTAGTGTTAGGAACCTTTACAGAAAAAAGCAAGCAAATACAGTGTTCTCTGAGGGGCTATAAAATGGCTTTGTGTGCGCGAGCCCGCTCGCGTGTGTGTGTGGTAAAAAGGCAGAAAGAAACACAACGTATCTTACCTACTCCCAGGTCACCCTCCCCTTCCTCTGGATTTAGAAGCTCGGCTTTGCTTTTATGGTTCTTTGTGGCTCTCCTACGAGAACCTGTTATTAAGTATATATAGATTCACATATTTACCTATAACACACTGATATGTTACATGAAAAAAAAACAACAAGTCAAATTCATGTTCACAAAAGAAATTCATACCATCATAGTCATTTTCATTTTCGTCATCTGCCAAGATGACCTCTTCTACAAAACACACACAAACAAAAATGTTAATATATTATGTAACCACATTAAATTTATGTCTAATAACCTCCACAATATCTTTATGCTTTTTTTTTTAATCATAGTCTCTGTTTTACTCATCAGTCCCTCCTTTTGTTTTTTAGCCTCCTTGTTTTTATGTAAAATTGTCTTTTCAATGAGATCAAAGCTCTGTCCCTTCTATCTGCCTCTTTAGCCGCTCCATCCAACGTCCAGCCTCTAACCCTCCTTTACTCTCATCTTCTTGCATCTTTCCTGCCCTCAGCAGATGGCTAAAAGGCTAAAGAGGAACTGTGGACAAAGTGGATCTCCTCTATCCAAGGGCCTGCAATCCTTAACGTATTCAAGATACGTTATGTTTGCTCTCCCTCCTCACGGGGTATTAATCATCATCACACAAATCCAAAAACATGTGACGTTTCAGCGGTTTGAGTGCACAGAAAATGTGCTGTGAAACAAAACACTGTAACACGTGAAATGTATCATAGTAAAATGCCACGTATACACTCAATCTGACATACCAGCTTTACAGATCCACTCAAGGTAACCGTTAAGTTCCCTTTCAATCTGCTGCTGTCTCCTGAGCTTCAGGAACTCGCTCCTGTTCTCCACACGCTCTCTCTCTTTGGCAAACTCCCTACAGAGACACACACGACACAAACTTAGCTTTTATATACGCTGCATGTTTAGTGTGATGCAATCTGATATCAACAGTCATTAAAAGATTAATGTACTGTATACAGGATGGGAAACTTTGAATACCCCCCCCACCACCCACACACACACAAACTTACCCTGACAACACACCCAGCACCAGGTTGAGCATAAAGAAAGAGCCAATGATGATGAGGGGGATGAAGTACATCCAGTTCCATGCACTTCCTGAGGCATCATTGCTCTGAAAACACACACGTGTATACGCACACACGTGCAAACACACAACCATCAGTAATCAGTAATCAATATTTTCCTCTTTACTCGTGTATTTCATACAATGGCGTGGGAACTTTCACAAAGAACAATTTAACAAAGACATAAACTCTTCAATTAATCTCAGTCAGTGAAGAAGAATGTAAAATATATTCAACCCATTAAAAAAAAAAAAATCTAAAACAGTAAAGTCGGTGCAGGTGAAACACCAAGCAGCTCCTTGAATTAGCTGTAGTGTCACACATATACTGTACATTTTGGTTTGCTGAAACTTAAAGGCATCAACGTTCAGTCCCTGCTTCCCTCCTTTGTCAAATTAAGGTCTATTCATTTGCATCTACAGTGCGTACCCCACAAAAGTTAAAGATCTAATACTCTTCATGTAATTAAAAGACAGATTAGTCATATTGTAAGCTCTGACTTAATCTTGTGAATAAGTGACAAGTCAACATTGTCACTGAAGAGTGGCAACAATACACTCTAAACTGCTGCCCACTACTTATGGAAACATAAACAGCCACAGGCATGACATGATTGTGATTTAAGTCACCTCCGTAAGTAAATGCTTATTTGCCACTCTATTTAGCTGCTCCAGCAGAGTAAAAAATGTATAACAATTGCTTCGCTCTCTCCCTCTGTCCCTATCCTCCCATAGATTATCCTTTCATTATCATCCCTTATTCAGTCCTTATTGTTTTGTCTCTTCTCTTCCTATGGAAGCCCCTCCACCTGTCTTTTGATCCCTCCCTTATCTAGTTCAATGTTTGTTTAACCTTTTCTTAATTCCTTTCTCCATACCCATCTCCTCAGTGATTTTATCAATCCCAACTTGAGACCCGGGCTTTTCTTTCCTGTCTCGAGCTCTCTTTCTCATAGTCTCCCTCTCCTTCCTTTCCCATCTCCTCCATCTTTCCTTCTTCCTGCACGTAAGCTGGCATTGCTGCTGTGTACCCAATGTACCGCAGACCCTTTTTCTACCATTAAACTTTTATTGCTCCCCTCCCGAGCAGCTGCAAGAATAACTTGGGCTGAACAGGCCCTTTTAAATATAGAGCAGCCCCGGGAAGGAGGGACAGAAGGAGAGAGACAGAGAGTGAGAGGGACAGGACAGAGGAAGACAAGGAGAAATGAGGGAAGGAAGGGAAAGGGAGACAGATAAGAGAACTGGGCAGATGGAGAGGGAAAGGACATGGAAAAAGGGACGGCTACAGTAACACTCAAAGACCCTCATCTACCTCCGGTCTCCACGGCAACCGTTACCCCTGACAGCAGGGAACAATCCAGTCTTGGACATGAGTGATGACACTGTTGGTACTCATTTCATAGGCAGATGAACAGTGTGCACAGATGATTTTTAACAGCCTGATTTTTGTACAAAGAAAACAATCTCAAATGGCTTTCTAATGTGGAGGTTTAGATCCATGCAAAGGGGCCACCACATATGACTGAAATACTTCATGGTTTTTTTACATGGTCACTCAAAAACAATGCTCACAGACATCCTCTGTTTTCCTGGGCTAAAAAGCTGGTCACTGAATGCATACGTACATAGTAGAGCAGGTCAGTCCAGCCCTCCATGGTGATACACTGGAAAACGGTGAGTATAGCAAACAGGATGTTGTCGAACTGGGTGATGCCGTAGTTTGGTCCCAACCAGTATTCTCTACAAACGGTGTCCTCTGGACACTGGCGTGACTGAGGCTCCAGCCCACATGGAAAGTCTTTCCGGATCTCCTCTAAACATGGGTTAGAAGTGGGATAAAACAAATGTGGGATTTCTGCATCTGCAGAAACTGCACAGTACACCAAATATTTACTATCTGTTTGATTTCTAATTTTAGCACTGCGACTATTTAAAGTCTACCTCAGCATGAACAGGTGCACTGTTCTCTGAGGAAAACGTTTTAGCAACTTAATCATGACTGCAAACAAGTGTGTGCGCACAAAATCCTTTACTTGTTATATTGTCAAAGCAGGTTTTGTGGAATTTGCCCATGTAGAACTCCAGGCCAATGATGGCGAACATGAGGATGGCAAAGAAGAGCAGCAGGCCAATTTGCAGCAGAGGAATCATGGCCTTCATGATGGATTTGAGCACCACCTGTAAGCCTAAAGGACACAGTGTATATAATATTAGGATCTTCAGAACAAACATTGAACAAGCTTTGATGTGTCTGGTCTCAGTTAGTTTGCAGTTAAGCAACCTTTCTATGAAAAGAAAAGAATTATATCCTCCAAACATTTGTTATAACAGCCAGAATAAAGATTGCATCACTAATTTATACCCAGTCATTAAACTGCTGCACGTTGAGCTGAAGCAAAATAAACCATATACAGCATATAGTATGTCACATATTGCTATGATACTCTCATTTGGTTTTCATAGAAACCCAGGTGACTTTTATGATGAGTAAGCCCTGGCTTGCCTGTTCAGGCCTGTAGTGGAGAACGGGCTATTAATAACACTGCAGTGGCAGTAGTGCTGGAACATTACTGCCACTATAACATTTAAAAAATGAGCAGAGTGTGCACAGAAGTACCACTTTTGTTGTTGCATTATGCAGCGCAACACGGAAGCTGCATAAAACCCTTTGAAACAAAATGCTGCTCCGTGCTATTTTGATCCTCCAATAAAATTTAAAAATGTTCTGCACTTTAAGAAATATCACTTTCTCAATTGTTAAGGAAATATAAATGTAGCTCAGGGTAAAGGTGAAGAAAGTTGTTTTTTTTTTTTGTTCCTCAGATGAAGAGTATCGACTTACTGGGAATACCGGACACCAGTTTGAGAGGCCTCAATACTCGCACGGCCCTGAGTGTCCGCAAGTCGAAATCTGAGCCCACAGTGGACAGAATCCTGAAGGGAAAAAGACAAATGCACAGAAGTGTGCACAGAGAATCAATATTTAAGCCAGCCAAGCTTGTCAATGTCTGTCAGCTTCGCAGTTTCACTATTTCTTTCTCATACATGCGCAAATCCATGCCAGGTCATTACAAACAACCGGGCGAGCTCTGTATGTAAATCCTGTAAGAGCCGAGCTGATCGATAGGGCTGACAAGTGAAGTAAGACAGAGAAGTGTATCAGGATGAGAGAGGGATGGGCTGAATGGAAAGTGTTTTTGTATCAGGATGAGAGAGGAACTATAAAATGAAAAAGGAGAAAGATGGAGAAATGGAGAGGAGAGGAAAGATCGGTGGGGAAGGGGAGGGACTAAGGAGATAAAAAGATAGTGAAACACAGAAAGATTATGACTTATTTATTGCTATATGTTGCATGTTTCTGTTCAGGGTTTTGGCGTGTGCTGCAGCAACTATATAACCACTCATCGGCTAAATACAAGTTAAACAGCATACGTGTGTATTTGAGAGGGTTAAAATGTTCCCTCGTGCCGCCAGACTTGTAGTCGGTCCCATCGTCTGACGCACACTGTGAATCATCAAACTTCCCACTTCTCCATCTCTTCCTCTCTCTTTCATCGTGTCTCTCTGACACATTTCTACTTTCCTGTGTTCCTCTAAGAGGCCCGGTGACACAGCAGAGCCTTAATCACAGGTTTAAGGCCGATTCCTACAAATTTTAATAGAAGGGAAAAGTGACACTGACTCAGGGTCTGTGGGTGAAGGTATACTCAGTTGTGGTTTTGAATGTGGTATTGTGTTACCAGGAAGCCCCCCCAGCAGCAGCTCCCCCCCCCTCATGCTTCATCATGAGTGTATAGGCTAGGGTCCTTGTAATGACATTGTGTGATATCAAATGCCTCATCAGACGCTGACCTGTAACTGAGAAGTTCCTAGTTTAGTAGGAGGCATTAATGCACTTCAGCTGGATGTGCATGATATTTGCAAAAGAACAGAGATAATACTCTGTTCTATTAATGGAACCTGTAAGTCACTGAAACTCTATTTAGGAATTTCAAGCAATTGTTTGCCAGAGACACAGACATTTTTAAACTGTTACATATGATCATAATTTTAATATAATAATAAAAAACTAGGGAGCCTCTCAAAGCTGTTTTTACAAATAACAAAGTTTAGAAAAATTCTATTCTATTCTATTCCATCTATATCATTATATGTATGTATGTAGGTAGATGTATATGTGTTTACAGTGCATAAAAGGCCCACTGTATATTATTTTCCAACAATTATTTATTGATAACATTGGAATGACATAAATCACATAGAGTATTAGTTACATATAACTCTGTGTGTAAGGCTACACTGCGTTAGTTGTGGGGGGTTTTTTCATGCTGGAGCAAAAATCTCACATTGAATTACTTTGATACCTTTCAAAAAACATATAGTGCTACTCAGTAGCAGCATGATATTGCTGAGAACTCCGCTTCACCAGGATATGACAGAACTGCCCTCTGCTAAGCAACATGACCAACAAAGCAAGTACAGATTTAGTGTTTTGCTCAAGGATACATTAGCCTGAAAGATGCTTGACAACACAGAGTGCTACATTAATGCAACTTAGGGTAGCTATAAAGGGAGAGATGAAGATGATGTAGTAGAAGAAGGCGACTTTACAGTATGTATTGCACAAGGGGAAAGAAATGCAATACATACTGTAAGTACGATGGAAAAAGGGAAGTTAGATACACTACTAATTTCTATATTTCAAATGTAGGGGCAGCAAGTATTGAGGCTTGAGGACAATGATTACCCTCTAAACTGAGCTGCGTTGATGCAAAAGCATAATGCTGCTATTTTGTAAAACAATGACCCGCATATCCGGCTGGGAAAACATCACCCTGTGTGCTGACATGAAGAAACACATCTGCATTTACACGTAAAAGATAAACAAGTATACCTATGTTAGTATTTTGGGGCCACCATACAGACACTATTTGACAAAAACAAAAACTGCAATTACAAAATCTAATTATGTTATCTATTTCTGTGATGTGACCATGATTACAGTAAAAACAATAACAACACTGATGATTGGACAATAATGGCAATGAACTATGATGGTGATGACTGTCATGGTGATAGTAACAGTGATGATGGTAATAACAATGGTGATGATGATGATTTTTCTAACCAGCATCTGCCATCACAAATAGTGTCAGACCGATGAGGCAGTTCCTCATTCACACTGTCTCCACGGTTACTGGGTCCTTTCTCATTCATAAGTGTTTCCATGGCAACAGGGACCTTGGCTCATTGATAGAATCTCTGTATCACCTTGGTAACAGGGCCAAGGGAGGAGCCAGATTGATTGTCCCCCCCCCCTTCTCTATTTAATGTAAATGTTTTGCATCTTACATACACAGCTGCACATCTGTACACCAATACATACAAAAACATTCATGCACACGGATGCATGCATCAGCACAGCAAATGGGCGTTGGTTAGAGCTTAAACATAGTGAGCGAAAATAATTTTATTCAAGTATGCACAATGGAAAGTGGGTCATTTGGAATAATCAATGGAAAACAATTTCTTCCTTGTCGGAGACAGATGCTCTCTAGTGTACATCTTTAAATTCAGGCACGGACTGCACACACATCTGCATTTAAGCAGAGGAACACAAATGTTTAAGGAGAATCAGATGAAGCAATATTGCTGTAACAAAGACCTCCTCTCTCCACTTCTGATGAGAATCCAAGGCATTATACAAACAACATTTATCCCTGCTATCTCCCTCTGCTGCTTCCTGCTGACTTCAGCTAAAATCCAACTAAATATCTCTGTCCACATCACTGACTAAATCTTGCAATCTCTTCTCCAGACTCTCCTGTTATCTGCCCTTCTCTCCTTGGTTGCATCTGTGACTGTGGTTCAGATATTTCAGATTAAATGTTCTTTAATGTTTTTTATAATATTAATAAAATCTTCCATGTCTCTTAAGAAAGTTTTGTCACCTGGCAACTGGACCGTCAAAGCCTCCACAGTTCACTGACACCCGATCTGAACCAGACCCCATGTCTTCTCCTGCAGGTGGTCAATCCACAGGAGAGCCATTGTAGTGAAAAGAGAGCAAATCCAGAAGGCGAAGATGTCAGTTTCCTGGCTGATCCAGGTTCCTACCCTCACCTATGGCCATGTGCAGAAGAGGATTGCAGATATACACAAACATCTTGATCCTCAGACATAGAGTTAGTAGCTCAGTCACTCAAAAAGGGTTTAAAGTAGAACTACCACTCCTCCACAAGAAAGGAGCCAGTTGTGGTGGGTTGAACATTTCAATAGAATGCCTCATAGATGCCTCTTAGGTGAGTTATTTTGGGCATGCTCAACAGGGAAGAGACCCCAGAGCAGACCCAAGACACACAGGAGAGATCACTTTTCTCGGCTGGCTTGGAAACACATTGGTATGCCCCCCAAAGAGCTGGTGACAGTGGCTGTGGAGATGAAGGTCTGGGCAGTTCTGGACAGTTCTGCTGAGACTGCACATGTATTTTCATTGTGTTGTTTCATCTTTTATAATGACATACCATTTAATAAATCGGAAACTGGAAAAGCATCACACACAGCTTTGCATAAGTCTAGTAAGCACAACTCTAGACACATTTTAAAAAAGGGAAAGTAGTAGCTGTAGACTGGCCTATACAGTATTTAATTATCTCAATGTTAAAGCTGCAGGGAACTGCAATAAGTCTCACAGTAACCTCAAAACACATTTTAAACTGGAAGGCACACTCCTTAAGGGTGGTGCAGCTGTGCAGTGGGTAGCACGGTCACCTCAGAGGATGAAGATTTCTGGCCAGCTCGGTTCTTTCTGTGTGGAGTTCTACGTGATTCTGCTCAGGAAGCTCCGGTTTTCTACCACAACCCAAAGAAATATTGTTTAGACTAACTGGTGTCAGGCCTGCAATTGACTTGTGACCTCTTGGGTGTGTATTACACCTCCAGTTAAAATTGGCTCCAGAAGAATGGGGGTAGCTAACTGATTGATGGACAGACTATGATTTTACAGTACTAGTAAATTAACAGGTGCAAATCATTCTTCTTTTTTTCAAAATTCAAAATGACTGAATGAATCTTTGTAACTTTATTTATTTTTTTATGCTTCTTTGTGCCTTTTATAGCTAATCAAAAAAAGAGAAAAAGACCTAACATGGGTACAGGAAGGCAAATAAAAAGGGGAGGATGCAATGCAAGAATGGCTGTAAACTAAAAGTAATTGGACTAATAATCAATAGTGGGTGTAGTAAAAAAAAAAAAAAAAAGCCAGCTTATTCTCACCGCCAAGCTACTCTGACAATTAACTACAACACATTGGTCAACACCCACAAATCAAACGACTTGGAACAAGACTGTAGAGTAAATAGCTAATCTCAGTGATGTATTCAGACATGTTAAGTGCTATTTGTGTGTTTGTCTTTGTGTGTGTTTGAAGAGAGCGCCGGCGAGCGCGGTGAGGGCGAGCAGGACACGGAAAAGAATGTTTGAAGTGGAAATGTCTCTGTGTGCGCGCGTGCGTGTGTGTGCACTGGTCAGTGTGTTATCAAAGGTTTCCACCAAAGGTTGATAGAAAGGCCAAGTAGCCTTTGATCTTCAAAGAGCTGGACTGTTAAAAACACACCAGCCATTCAGAGAAAGCACAACAAAGAATGCGCGCGCCGTGTGAGTGCAAAATGTATTGACTGCAGGCCGCGTCCGTAATGCATGATGGGAATTTACTCTATGTATACTATATGTGCTGCTCTGTAAATATTGCTGCCACACAGCTGGTTGACAGAGAGGGTATGTGCACTGTGGCTGCTGTTTAGACTGCACAACAATGAGATTTGTTTCTTTGAAGAATAATCTTTGAATTTGATCATTTCACACCTCCATCCATCCATCCATCCATCCATCAATTTTCTCAGCAGCAGAAGGGGTGGAGCCCATCCCAGCTGACACTGGGCGAGAAGCAGGGCTGTCAGTCAATGATAAAGCTTTCACCATTTTTAATTAACTCCACAGCTATAGCCATATAATCTTTGGACCGTGGAAGCTGAATCACTCGGGGAAAACCTGCACGGACTCAAGTAGAACACGCAAACTCAGTCGACCAGCAGCTTTGAATCCAGAGCTTTCTTGCTGTCAGGTGACACTGTTGGGGGGGGGGGGGGGGGGGGGGGGGGGGGGGGGGGGG
>JAVDPK010000783.1:195465-206620 GCA_034780415.1 Cichlasoma orientale | reverse complement strand
TGTGTGTGTGTGTGTGTGTGTGTGTGTGTGTGTGTGTGTGTGTGTGTGTGTGTGTGTGTGTGTGTGTGTGTGTATCTCTGCACTATGTGTAAAGTGCAGAATTTGACTTTTTTTTTTTTACATTATGTTAATAAGAAGTTTGTTTGTATATCAAACGGCACTTGCTGATTTAGCCGCGCGAACTCACTTGCTTCTCACAACCAAAGTGTGTGCAAGCTTGAGCATATGCCAACACACCCTGCAGGTAGAGCGCAGGTTTCCAGCAGGGTTTGTGTAGTATCAGCTGCTACACGTGACCAAAAAACATGAGCATGAAAAAATCAATCCATCACAGACTCTCTCCCTCTATTTTCTCTCTCTTCACGTATCCGAATCCCAAAAATAGCTCTTCCCCACGTCACTGCGCCCCTCCACACACACACACACACTCACACACACACATAGACACATTCTCAAAGACACACACCTAACACAAACACACTTTTAGGCACACACTCGTCGAAACTTGCAACTGAATTATTCAGCAGAGCCAGAATGCAGACCTAAGAGAAAGGGAAATAAGAAAAATCTGAAGGGAACAGAGACAGGGACGAAAAGTAAGAGAGAAAGCATAACCAACTGTTTGTGCGAACAGTTAACCTGGAAAGCCAAACAGATTTGTGACCAACAGGTTTCGGATTATCCATCAAAATTATAATAAAGGATTTTTGTCTGGATACACAATAGCTCTGCTTTGGAAAAACAAAAAACAGCATATTTGTAAATAAAATAAAATTGATCAGAAATTTTGTAAAAGCAAGGATAAACAGAATCATTATGTTTTATTTATCAACATAATATCAACATAATCATACTAGTTTATTCTGTTAAAGGGCTGATTAATCATTAGAAATCTCTTTTTCCGATTGTATTAGCACAGCTGAAAACTGTTCCCCAAGACAAATTTCTCTTAAGGGAGACAATAAAAGCTAATCTAATCTAATCTAATGATTAAAGAAGTAATAAATCTGGCTCGTTGTCTGGGTTTTGGGTTTATTCTGAAATTCATTTTCTTATTTGAGGTAATAAAAGCTATTCCGTGTGGGAAATTGCCAAAAACTTGCAGCCTTCATACAATGGTGTTTACTAATTCAATCGCAGAACAATACAAAGGGCCCGGTGCACGACTCAGAACACCACCATGGTCCAAGGAAGATTGAGAAAAAAAGTGTTGAATTTAGGTAAAAAATTAAAAACATTTGAAACAGGAAAAACAAATGGAACGATCCTCAGGGATGCCATCTTTAAACAGGATCTTTAAACTATGCGAACACTTTTTTAGAGAAAACCCAGTCAGCTGATGTGCTGCAACGGCAGAGTGACCAGCAAGGTTACAGGATCTTGACCCAAGTGAGCAGTTAAGGAAGCACCTTAACTGCACACTATTAATGTTATGCTATCGATCCACTGTATCACTAATTGTGAGGCACTGATGGAACAGCAGATGCATTTCTGCACATAGTGGGTGACAGAGCGAGAGAGAGCATAGTTTATTTCCCACTTTGAAGTTTATGCTAGTCTATAGCAGTGAGAGAGCACCACAGTTAACACTGTCTGCATAAAAAAAACAATGGTGGGTGGATATTGGTTGAACAGGTAAAACAGTATTAGAACATTTGCCTGGTTATTTTTTATATTTTTTAAAACTCTTTGTAGTTTTTCTTTTTCTTGTGTTTCTGATTTTGATTTTGCTCCAGTCGATCACTCACGATTAAAATAGCACCCATTGGCACCATATCAAGAAAAAGCCAACCCAACTAATTTATTAGATACTGGAGGGTTGATTTATAATCAAAAACAATGTAGCTTACATTTGTCATTTACTCTCTGTGATCTGTCGTCCCATTAGGTCTACTTGAAGTCGCTATGAATTTAAATTTATATCTTAAGCGATGCACAATTCTAAGAACTTGAAAGGCAAATACTATTCAGATGCATGATACTCTCCTTCCCTTCATAACTAACTTTTCAAAGGATTTAATAAAGCCTAATACATAAAAACATTTATTTACAAATGAATGATATACAGCTATGGTCAGATGTTTACATACACTCATCATGGGCATGAATGTTATGGTAATTTTGGGCTTTGAATTATTTCTTTGAACGGTTCTTTTTCCAGGGTGGAATGATTGTACACATACATCTCTAATGACTTGGGCACATATTTTTGAATTTATTTTGTTTTTTCTCTAATCCCCACAAGGTCAAAAGTATACATACAGGATAAAATATATACAAACACCCTCACTAATATTTGGTTAAATGTCCCTTAGCAAGTTGCACCTTGACCAGATGCGTCTGGCATATTTCTGGCTGGATATTTGATCGCTGTTCTCGGCAGAATTGGTAGAAATGATTTATTGCCAACTCATGGCACACCCCACAAATTTCCAAGAGAGTTGAGGTCGGGGCTTTGGGAAGGCCATTCTAGAAGCTAAATGTTATCCTGCTTTATCCATTCCAAACCCAGATCTGAAGCATGATTGGGATCACTGTCCTGTAGGAGCACCCAGTTGTGTCCAGTTTTCAATCATTTAGCTGCTGGTTTGAGGTGAAGTTGAGGAATTTGGAGGAATTCCTCCTTCTTCATTATTCCATCCACTTTGTGCAATATACTAGTACCAGCAAACCAGCCCCAGAGCATGATGCACCACCACCATGCTTGACAGCTGGTATAGTGCTCTTAGGTTTGAAAGCCTCACCTTTACTCCTCCAAACCTCTTGTCATTGTGACCAAATAGCTCAATAGTTGACTCATCTGACCATAAAACTTTTCTCCAGAAAGTATTGGCTTGTTCTTGTGGGCAGCTGCAAATTTTAAGCTTCGAGCTTGAAAGTGTCGATTTTGGAGCAGGGGCTTCTCTCTTGGTGGGAACCCTCTCAGTCCATGGCGATGTATAACTCACTTCACTGAGGACAGCAACGCTGGTGTTCCAGCAGTTTCCAGTTCATGGCAGGCTTGAACCTTTGCGATTCCTGGGTTGCTCTTGAACATCCTAGCCAATTTCCTCTAAGCTTGACAGTTTGGGTGTTCTTCCAGACCTTGGCAAGGTGGTGACACATCCAGATAAGTTATAATTATGTAATGTACAATTGCTTGAACGGATGATCTTGGAATCTGTACTTGTTTAGAAATGAGTCCAAGAGACCTTCCCAACTTGTTTAAATCTACAATAGTCCTTCTTAGATCTTCACTGAGTTCCTTGGACTTTCCTATTTATTATTTATTATTTGACAATTCAGTGAGTGTTGTTAAACAAATTTGTTTTATGCTGGCAAAGAACCAACCAGCTGTAGTCAATCATGATCACTAATGAGAATAGGTCTTGGCCTTGTGAAGTTAAAATACATTGTAGAACCTTCAGCAGCACTTATTAAAAGACTTGAGTGTTTGTATACTTCTGACCCTGTGTGGATTAGAGAAAGCCCAAAATAAATTCAAACTTGTGGACCCAGTTCATTCATATGAATGGGTGAGTGTGTCCAAACCTTTGACTGGTACTGTATACTGCTGTCCCCCTTCAGAACACAGATGAGTATTCATGCATATTAGCTGTGTGATGCTAACACTTATGAGCAAAGTAAACTAAACATGATTTAAGCTGTAGCTGTCAGGATGTTCTCTAAAATTTCCCCCAAACTTCTGGCAAATGCTGTCGACTAGCATAACAAAACGCACACAAGCAGCCAGACAGACAGAGGGCACGGTGCAGTGGGAGGAGAGCAAGAGGAACAGCAGTGGCAGGGATGAGCGAAGGAGAAGGGAAGAATGATGGATAGGAATTGAGCAAAAGAGAAAAGTAAAGGTAGTGAAACGTGAGAGGAGATGACAAAACTTCACATCCTATTAATCAAAGAGTGAGAAAAAGAGGGAAAGAGAGGCATGAAGAAAAAGAGAGGAAAGGACTGGCATTAGCACTCATTGTGTGTATGTGTGTGGTTTTGTTACTCATAATTCAGGGAGGTTGCGGGGGCAAAAAAAATGTTCCCACATACCATTTATGGTTAAGACTTGGTGTTTTGGTTAAGATAAGGGCAGTGTTAGCTTGAGGCACGTAGCTGCTCAGTGCAATGTTAGTCTGAGTGACAAAAGCAAGTTTGTGTTGAAGTCCAGGCTGCATTCAAGCCGGCTGTCCCAGAGTGTTTGTCTCTCCAGCACTTTGTGTTAAATGATTTATATGTAGACAGGCAGTTTGATTCTCTCTCTCCATTGTTTCTCATTAGGCTATCCCACACTCCTGCTGACTTCCACCCTCCTTTCTCTGCTTCTGCCCTCTATGTTTCTGATGAACCAAATATCTGACAATTTGAATATATGAATATTAATTTGCTTAGTAGATACTTGATCTTTAATTTGGGGATTCAGATATTTGTATTTGTCGCTGGGTTTTTGTTGTTGTTGCTGTTGTGTTTTTTGTTTGTTTGTTTGTTTAGGAGGTGTGTGTGTGTGTGTGTGTGTGTGTGTGTGTGTGTGACTCTGATATACACTATGTATTTCAGCTTTTTGCAGTTATAAAACAAAAAACATTAACAACATCTTTTAATTGCACCCACAAATGAAGCGTCCTCCCAACCAGCCGTCCCAGGAAACAATTCAAATACCATTGATTATGATAAAAGTCCAAAAAGTGTTATTTTGGAGAGCTGAAAAAGCTTTTTAACTCATCTTAACACCTTAACCCTCACCTAAAATATCTGCATGACATATTTCAAAAACACGTTTTTACCACAGACGTGTTACTTTACTTTTCTGTCAGCGGTGTGGCTACAATGAGACCTTTATGTGAACTGGAGGACATAAAAGGAAAGGGAGCCAAAGAAAAGGGGGGCAGTGTATCATGAGTGAAAAGTGCTCTTTTCAAGCAGCTCCTGTTATTTTTAGACTGGCCTGATGTGAAAGATGAAGACTCTTGGACATAACGGGACTGAAAAAAAAAAAGAGACCCCATATGAGAAGTACATCTGTACCAAACAAAACAAGACAAACAAAAACCCCAAAAACAACAGGCAGCAAAGGAATGGCTGACCGATACAGTGTGACAAACTTATTATAAGTACACAGATCATCTGCAGACATCTACAGAATTAAGCTGGTGTTGAGCCTGTAGCAATCAGCCAACTGTGGCAAGCTGGAGAAAGGCCAGTAAATAATTTAGATTCTGCAATGATCACCAACTTACCACATTCAACCAAAAATACCCAGGTCCTTCTATCGTTCTCAGTCTCTCTGTTCCTGGCTGTGTCACTCATTTATCTGTGTGCCTCCAATAATCACATACATATCCCTGCTGTCTGTCTCACATGAAAGCTCATTGCTGCTGCTGCCATCCATAAGTCAAAATTTC
This sequence comes from Cichlasoma orientale, assembly GCA_034780415.1. NCBI lineage: Eukaryota > Metazoa > Chordata > Actinopteri > Cichliformes > Cichlidae > Cichlasoma > Cichlasoma orientale. The sequence goes on along the minus strand of JAVDPK010000783.1, from coordinate 201,233 downwards.
ATATTATTATCTCAAAATTTTGACTTAATGACTCAAAATTTCAAGTTCTTTTCTCAAACATTTGACTTGGTAAGTCAAAATTTCGAGATGCCTAACTCAAAACTTTGAGATGATAACATAAATTTTTAAGATAGTAACCTCTTGAATGGCAAAAAAAAAAAAAAAAATTCTTCAGTGGAGGAAACCAGCTTCCATAGTCTCTGGACCACACACACACTGCTGAAAAAATAAGACATCCTACTGCATGTCTCGTTGCAGGACTCAGATAGACACGCCTGAATAATAACAGTGGGTTTCCCCTAACAGCAATTAATAAAATATCATACCAAACAGCATATGCCAGCAAATCAATCACACTGTCCTACAAAAATATGAAAAATCTATAAGCACTTACACACAGTTTCACACACATTAGTTCCCCTTTACATTATGTAGGTTATCTGTTTTTTGGTTTGATAACAGAGTTCTTTCATAGTTACCGCAATGCAAAAACAATTTAAAGCGACATTCAAAGTCCAGTCTGCGATCTGCAGCAGGGTTCTAACATGTGAAAAAAACTGTTTTGGTTGTCTACAACTTGTTTTCCAAACACAACTTGGTGTGTTTGCAGGATATGGAAAGCAACTGCCACAAGGACTCTGTTTAGCTTTTGTCTTTCTTCCTATGCCCTCTAAAGTTGCCCACAAGTACATGTGCATTAGTGCAACGATCCAAGAGAGCTAACAGTGCTGGTGGGAACATTGCTCCCCCACTCTGATTCCCCCTAAACCCAAAGGAGAACATGTTTGTTTTCCTAATGTGCAACAGACATGACAAACCATGTTTAAATCTTGTCGACCTGTCCTCTGTGCTGAAGGAACAGCGTTTAACATGCCCAGTGCCTTTTCTTTTGCATTACTTTTGTACCACTTGTTTGATAAATATAACCCATCTCTTTATACTACATACAGCATGTGTTCTTTTGTGATTTGTGCAGATACTCAACAGATAAAAAAATGAGCATGTAGGCTGAGCAAATCCTGTGCAACAGATAAATAAAAGGCAAAAGCCATCAGTGTATACAACTCTTTTTTTCTTTTTTTTTGCCAATGGCAGTCAAGCCAAATAGCCAATTTACAGGTGATAAGTTCCTGCATCCCTATTTACACGGTCAAAAAGAATTCACAATAAGTGGCACCTGCTCCTTGTTTTCCTCATTAAATACAATTATTTAAACTAAGCTGTTATTAAACAGAAGTGCCGCTTGTTGGGCTGGAGGTGTAAACATGTACAATAAACATAAGCACGGCTGATGATGGCACCTACAGCTTATGCAGAATATTTGAAACAGCTCTTCCAAGGTCCCGGATGCGCAGACGACACTTGTCAGCCTACAGCTAGATTTTGCCTTTTCTTGAGTTTTGCTGACCGTATGCATGTTTTACACAGCAACAAAAAAATTAAGAAACCACCAGACATTCCTCAATATCATTCACATTTACATGATCGCTTACTGAAACACGTAATTTGCTGCACACTGACTTCCTCTCCATTTACCAAAAAAAAGGAGCGCGATGATGCAATGACACCATATGGTGTGCCTGCAGCGTATACTTGTGAAGCTATGTCTGTGTGTTTGTGTGCATGTCTGCAGGTGTTAAAAAATGAGTGTGTCCTGCATTGGTGTAGATTATCTAGGTTGACCCAGTATAATACAGTACTTACACAGAATCAACTGAGTTGCGTAATAATGCTTTTGGAGAGTTTAGAGAATCTTATTGTGCAACACCTGACAAGGTCATTCCTGCTGGATGACTCTTTTAGTTTCAGCTTCCCTCGTTGATGCTACATCAGGCATTGTGCAATAATTTCAGGTTCAGCTCATATTATTGTGGCAGGATAATAGTTAATATCTGTGTTTAATACAACACAGGTACAAGTAAACTGACTTTTTAATGATGGATATCATTAATCTGTAATTTAGTTATTATTTTTTCAGCTTTTTTTTTTTATAGACTTAAAAAACTGTCTTAACTGGTAGCGGCTAAATTTATATTTTCAGTCCATTAGTCAACATTTAATAAGTCTTTGAATTTTACATTGAAGTGCTGACAGTGTTAATGGTTACCTCCATTCTGGTATCAGCTTTTTACTTCTGAAGAATGAAAATTTCAACATGGGAAAAATTAAATGTTGTCTGCTTTGTAAGCCGCTTTCTGCTAATTACCATAAAATTCTAGCTAGCTGCCTCACTGCTGCCTGCACAGATTACCTTGTTAAAACTGCAGGCACTTTGGTGGCAAAGATACTCAATGATACCAATTATTGTCAGAAAATGTTCCAAGCATGTGTACGATGTCAGTCTGTCCCTAAAAGTCTAAGCAAAGTGTGTGTGGGGGTGTTGATAGAATCACCTATGCACTGTTAAGATGGCTCACGGTTTACTAACAGTATATAATCCATTGCATTGATTTAATTTGCAATAAAAGAGTCCCTGCTTCCTTTGACTCTTCTCTTCAACACTTGCAGAGTTTCATGAACCAATCTAACACAGAAGTGTGAATGCTGAAAGACTACACAAGTCTGTTATGCTATGGGAGATTTTTTTTTTTCTGGCATATGGTGGTTTTAGACCACCCTTAGAGGGAGGGGGCACTGCAAATCAATCCAAAGTTGCTGTGAAATATTTCTATCCTGTTGGGAGTGATCTCTTCCAGGATGACAATGCCCCTCTCGGTAGGACATGAGGAGTCACTGAATTCATGAGTATAAAAATGATGTGAACGGCCGTCACAGTCATCGTATTTCAAACTGAACACTTATGGGAGATTTCAGACCAGCATATTAGACAGCGCTCTCTTTATCACATCATCAAAACACCAAATGAGTGATAATCTTTCAGATGAATGGTGTTGCATCTCTCCAGTGGAGTTTCAGAGATTTGTTGAATCAAAGCCAACGTCAAACACCCTGTGAATTTGTTAGCTGTCTCTAAAGCGCCTAGCAAAAAGAGAATTCTTGGATTAAAACACATCTGATCCCTACTGTGACACTACATGTTCACTTGTATCCTGTAATGCTATTTCTGATTAAATGACCAAATATCAGCCTGGTATGTAAATGTCAGAGAATAGTTATTTATGTGGCGCTCCCAAGGGTTCAGTTCACTAATAAATAAAGCTGCAAGTAATGGTTCAACCAGTTAGTGAGTCCACTGAGACTCATACATCTGCTGAATCAAAAAGCTGGTTCAATCTGCACTCAGAAAAACACGGGTCGGTTAAATCTACCAAATGAATCTACATGTACCTGGCAACACTTTTATGTGCTGCAGGTTCAAATTAATCAGTCGCTAATTTCTATACGTCAATATGCTTTTAAATGATTTTTTTGTGAACAGCATTCACTATTGTTTCATATAATTCTCTGCAAAACTGGCATATATTGGCATGCACTGTATGTATTTCATTTTTGTCTGGGTGCCTTTTTCCCTCGCCCGGGTAATATTTATTAACCATTATTTAGCCAGTAAAAAAAGATAAATATTGTTGTGAGTCCACCGTGAGCCCAGATAGAGCTCAGTAAATTAAACTACACTGTGTAAGCAAAGAGTAAGAATCTTATGTGTATTTAAAGTGTATGGTTCATGATAATCAATGAAAATATCTATAGAGTGTACAGTGGTACACTGGGGCCAGAGTGAGGACTTCCTCAACTGATTCAAGCTTTAACATACTAGGAAATGTAGCAGGATGTGATCATTTTGAGCAGATTTTGTCTTTGGAGTATCAGTAGAAGGAGGATGTGAAAATCCAAAACAACTTTTTTGTCATGAAACCCATTTCCTTTCTTCTTCTACGCTCAACTTGATTTTCCACATTAAGCTACACAATAGCATCACTTTAAACTACTCACGGTTGCACATAATACACTTTGTAGTACATTTTGCTGACAGTATAACATGGCTTACTGCAGGATGGGGAAACAACACTGTATAGTTACACCTCGCAATTAACTACAGTACATTCATTTTTTCAGCTTTTTTTTGTAAAACAGTAAATTTGAATATTCATGGATATCCAATAATGATATTTTAGCATAAAAAAATATCATTTTGATTAAAGAGCTTGCGCATACCTGTGGATTAACCATTACAGAAACATACAAACACACAAAACTTACATTGGGTGGTGGTCTAATAAATTTGTTAAGCACTGTACCTGGATGGATTACAGAACAGGCATCAGGCCCCTGAGCCTGTGCATCTGTTTTAAGACACTGACACAGACACTTTTCTTGTTAGAAAATCAATCAAATGACTACAAGGACACACAAAATAAATGCAAACCAACCACACAAGACACAAAATGATCACAAAGACATTCAAAAGTGACATGAAAGAGAATGCTAAAAAAAACAAAACAAAAAAAACCAACCCACACCCACAAAACGAGAACAAACACATGCAAAATGACTTCAAAATAGTTCCAAAGAGATGCAACATGACCACAAAGGAATGTCTAACGACCGCAAAGGCACAAAATAACCACAAAGAGAGGCAAAAACTTCAACCATGTCACACGGCATTACGTCAAACACAAAAAATTTCGCTCATGCCCTAAGAGCCACGTCATTAACAATGAACTGCAATGTACCTGGTTTTGCATATGACAGGGAATCCCAAACCTCCTGTTTGGTCTAGCTCTACAGTACGCTATACTATCTAATAAAGGCATAAAATGTTAGGAATATTAGATCAAACAACCAAAATGTGAAAAATACCCAGCAATAAACATTCCTGCCTTCATTAGAGTCATCTTCACCAGGCTGTGGACCAGGCCCACTCTGCCATAAAGTGAAAAAATAAAAACAAACTGCAAAGAAAACTGTATTTTACTTCATAATGTGAAGCTATTTGGTAACAGCTAAAACAGTCTGTAAAGTGAGTGAGTTGAAATTGTGCTACATAGGAAAAGCACAGGGGTTGCTAATAAAATGAATTATCTGGCCCCAGTAAGCAAAGACTGTATTTGAGTGTGTAAGTTTTGATTTTAATCATGCTTTGGTGATATTAAACTATAGTGGAAATGGAATCTGTGAATATACGTATAACCTCAAATCGCTGCTTTTTCTTACCGACACGTCTGCCATTTAGTCACTAAGACATGATTCAGAGGCGCTGTAAGTATCTCCGCATTGGAACAACCCAATTAGTGTGTGTCGCTATGTCATGGCTCAAGCATCAGCATAGATCAATATAATCATTACTCCAATTTCCCCTCTTGTCATTAACAGTTACATAAAAACTCACTTGCACATTTGCATGCATTCATGCCTGCATACACAAATCCTGGAAATGAAAATACTGAAATCACTTTTCATTTTCTCTCCCTAGGAAACCTGCTGGTTTCTGAAAAACGAAAAATGCTGGGGATTGCTGGAAATGCAACACTGTCACACTTAATGCTTGGAGTAGGCCTACACACACAGTTTGAAATGATGACACATTCATTCAGTGACACCTGTATCTTCTGTGATTAAGATGAGCATCCTCAAAATTTGCAGGTTTCTATATTCACACTGATACGCTTGACTGGTTACCACACCTCTCTCTTTCTCTCTCTCTCTCTCTCTCACACGGACACATCATATAGAACACCTGCATCGTGCTGATATGGGAGCTTGTGTACATCACTGCGAGAAGCCACATTCACATTCTCACACACACACACACACACACACACACACACACACACACACACACACACACACACACACACACACACACA
>JAVDPK010000783.1:145152-180708 GCA_034780415.1 Cichlasoma orientale | reverse complement strand
AAAAAAAAAATATATATATATATATATATATATATATATATATTATGTACATTGGAAGTAAATCATTTTGTCAGAGGTTCTTTACGCGTTTAGCTGTAAGAAGACTTCACTCCCCACAATGCATTGTGTTTCCAACATGGCGCCTCACATACCTGCTTGACTTGTGTCAACAACACTAAAACGCAGCTGAAGGTAAATCTGGATTTATAACGGCACTAACTAATAATACATCGAAACGGACGATGAAACTGCTGTTGACGGTATTAAAGCAAATTCAGAGACCAGCTGTTTACACCAGTAACTCGCGCTTTCTGAGCTCCGGTGCCAGCAGCGGCCTATTACCGCTCCGTGATGAAGCTCCAATCGTGGGGTCCAGCCGGGAGCTGGTGCAGAGGCTGGGCTCGCAGGTGGAGGTGAGAACAGACTTCATCACTGAGAAGGAAGAGGCTGCTTTTCTGCAGGAGCTGGAGCCAGGCCTGAAGAAGAAACGCTACGAATTTGACCACTGGGACGATGTAAGTGAGGTTCATTGTTGACGGAAGGTTTTTATAAGTTACACAAAACTCATGCGCGACTGGATATTTACAAGGTGGAGGTGGAGCTGCAAGGTCGCAGTCAAAACAAACGCTGATTTTACGGCATTGCATAGAAGTGTTTCTGATGTTTTGGCTAACTCAGCAACATATGAGGGAGACAAAACATTAGGAACGGGTGTACCAAGCCGTGAAATTATTTGTGGTCTCGATTTTTAAAAATTTGACAGTGATACTGACTTTCTTTACCTTTTCCTGCACCAACTTGTACACATTTAGGCAATCCACGGTTACAGAGAGACTGAGCGTCTGAGGTGGGGGGCAGAGTGTGAGGAGATCTTGAATCGGGTTCGATCTGTATCATTTGCTGAGGGTAGTCAACTCCTCGGCCCTGTGCACGTTATAGATTTGGACAAGACTGGTTACATCAAGCCCCACATCGACAGTGTCAAGGTGGGTTTCCCATGTTTTTTGTGCAGTGGCTTCAGGAAACAACTTTTTTTAAATCAAGGAAAACTTACATACAGGAATGGTGATGTGGCACTGTAACCTTTGGAGACTTTATTTGTAGCTGTGGTCTCACTCTCATGTTATCTGCCCATTTTCTCATGTTTCAGTTCTGTGGCAGCACCATTGCAGGCTTGAGTCTGTTGTCTGACAGTATTATGCGCTTAGTTAAGGAGGGCTCACCCGGTGAATGGCTGGACTTGCTGCTTTCCCGACGCTCCCTCTACATACTGAGGTTCAGTAGATGCTGCACTCGCCTCATATCTAACTCTTAATATTTCCTGAACATAAAGTGACTGAGTTTTTGATTAATACACAAGGCTGAATGGTTACAATGAAAACTGTAGCTGTGGTACTTTACAGGATAACAAAGGTTCATCCTGTCCTTTTTACGTCTGTACAGGGACCAGGCCAGATATAACTTCACTCATGAGATCCTGAAAGATGAGGAGTCTGTGTTCAACGGGCAGAGAGTGCCTCGGCAGCGGCGAATTTCCGTCATCTGTCGTAACCTCCCGGGATAACCTCCAGCTCTGATGTCTGCTTTAATAACAGCAGAACATAAATCCAGCTTTGAGGATTGTGGCAGTGATACTCATGGAGAACTTAAAGCGAATAGTGACTATAGATGGGGTGTTTAGGATGTTTATTGCACAGGCCGTGCTGTTGAAAAGGACTGAATGATTAAATGCAAACAGCGTTCTTCTAAATCTGCACTGGATCCTGGAGCAGATGACAGATTTATGAATATTACTGTTGGTTCAACATTAAAACGCACGCAGGGAAGGGATGTCCTTTGATTTAGATTTGTGTGTTTATATAATATCATCACCACTTTGGTGCGTTCCTCTAATTCTGTATAATACAGAGACTCTGTGCAACATTTCCAGTGTACCTTACCAAATAAAATGATCTTGAATTACCTTCTTTATGAATTTTAATAAGACCCACTGTATTCTTTTGCTCAACAATTTGTCTAAAAATGCACTTTAATGTTTACTTAACGCAATAGAAATTATGACCAGTAGATGGTAGCAGCACATCTATGTAAAAGGTAAACTCATCGTAGGAGGAGCCGTGCATTTAAACCTTATTCATCACTACAAACAAACAGTACTTTAACAGGACTTCCTGGGAAATCCCAGTTTAGAAACATATTCATTATGCACTTCTTCAGCACCATAACTCAGGTAAAGAAGAGTGCTAATTACATTTATTTAATAACTTTTTTATAATTGTAATGACTGCAAACGACTGGTTTGAACACATGGATGGCACTAGAGTTGGGGAGTTAATATCACAGTGAGGGAAGGGGATTAGGGCTCAGGCAAAGATGGGATGGACATAGATGGGATTAATGCATTCTGTCCTCACAGACAACTCTGTGATGTGCCTATTATGATATACACCAAAAAACAACTGGATTATTTTTTCTAAATAAAAGCTATAAGCTCAGCTGGGAACCATCATGTCTTATTCACTCCCCGTGTGATTTTATATTACTGCATGTTAACTTTTATCTACACGACTTGTAGCTCTTGGTTTGTCTTGTGTTGCTCTTGATTTCTCTGCCCAAGCCTCTTCTGTCTTCTCTTTTCTTTCACATGCAAACTGGTCACAGCACCAGGCTCCTTCCCTGAGCCTGGTTCTGCTTCACATCTAAGTCTAATAAAAGGGAGTTGTTCTCCCCATTGTCACCAAGTGCTGGCTCATAGGGGATTGTCTGATTGTTGGGGTTCTTGCTGTAATATTGTATGGTCCTTCCCTGATAACAGACCTTGAGACAACAGTTGTGAGCTCGTACCATGTAAATACAATTAAATTCCAGTTTTATTTATATAAGAGCCAATTCACAACAACAACAGTCACCTCAAGGTGCTTTATACTGTAAGGTAAAGACTCTACAATATTAGGAAAAAACCTCAAGCAGAACCAGGATCAGGGAGGGGCAGTAATCTGCTGCAAGTGGTTGGGGTGAGGGGAGGGAGACAGAATAAAAGACACACTGTGGAAGAGTGTCTGTCTCCTGAATCCAAGCTGGGAGCTGGTTCCATAGTACAAGGGCCTAAGAAATAAAGGCTCTGCCTCCCATTCTACTTTTGAAAACTCTAGGAACTACCAGCAGTCTGAAAGCAAAGCGCTCTGTAAGAACATGGTATTGTGCGGTAAGATTTAAGACGCCTGATTATTTGAGACCTTGTATGTGAGAAGGATTTTAAATTCAACTTAGGATTTAACAGGGAGCCAATGAAGAGAAGCCAATATGGGAGAAATGGTCTCTCTTTCTAGTCCCCGTCAGTACTCTTGCTGCAGCATTTTGGATCAGCTGAAGGCTTTTCAGGGAGCATTAAGACAGCCTGATAATGAATTACAATAGTCCAGCCTAGAAGTAATAAATGCATGAATTTATTAGCTTTTCAGAATCACTCTGAGACAGAATTTTTCTAATTTTAGAAATATTGCGCAAATGGTTTACGAAAGGAGTCCTACATATTTGTATAATATGTGCACTGAAGGACATATCCTGGTCAAAAATGACTCCAAGATTCCATATAGTGTTACTGGAGGCCAAGGTAATGCCATCCATAATAAGTATCTGGTTAGACACCATGTTTCTAAGATTCGTGGGGCCGAGTACAAGAACTTCAGTTTTATTTAAATTTAGAAGCAGGAAATTAGAGGTCATCCAGGCCTTTATGTCTTGAAGACATTCATGCAGTTTAACTAATTGATGTGTGTCATCTGGCTTTGAGGATAGATAAAGCTGGGTATCATCTGCATATAAATGAAAATTGGTGTATGCCATGTTTTCTAATAATTACTGCATACCAGTTATGTCAAAATTGCAACTTCATTACAGATGACACAGGCCATCTCAGGTCACTAAAACAAAGCGGCAAAACAAGTTTGTGGTTACAATAACAAAATTCGTTGCTCCTTGACAGGTATACAAATGAGCTTTCAAACAATATTTGCATGCACTCTGTTTTTGTCTTCCAGCTATAAAGATAACCCACGAGTGTTTTGTGCCCAACTGTGATATTGGAAGGACATCAAGTGCCACAAGACAGAAATGAATATTAACTGCTGCCATTTATTTTAATGCTATCTTTGAGTTTTCAATCTAAGCAACATACACATGTATTTTAATATTTAAAATTTTATATAAAGCATGTTTAATAAATCTGTTTGTATTAAAATATTTCCAGACAACTGTTGATTCAATAATTTAACAAAAGAAGTGCTGGTTTTAGTGCCCCCTAAAGGGCAAAGCTTTCTTTTTTTTTTTTTTTTTTTAAAGAAACAGTGACAGATGAGGTACAAAGAGTGAAACCCTTAATAAAGAATCTTTTTTTATTAGAAAAAAATTATCTACCAAAAGGAATTGAAGAAAAAAAAAACTATGAAATGTCAAAGAACTATAAACAAATTCATTTTTCATTCAGCATTATTTGATGGACAAGTCTGTTACTTAAAGGGGACCTAGTCTACTATTCCTTTAGGGGAATACCACCTGCTGTTTAAACCACTTTTTACGAAGGGCAGCCAATCAGAAGAAAGTTAGCTTAAAAGTAGGTGGGAGGCAGCTGAAAGAGGATAAACTGTGATAGAGCCCAGTGTAAGGCAGAAAAAGATGATTTTGAACTGGAAATCCTGCAAAAATCTTTTTAGCAAAGTTCAAGAATAAAAATGCAGAACAGGAAATTGGAAAGTCCCATTAATGTGAAACTTCAGCCTATGAAAAACAAACTCAAAATTGTTGACAAAATACTTTTTCCTAAGTGTCACCAATGATGACAGTCCCAACTTCCTGTGCTGTGACACATCACACCACAACCTGCACAAACCTTTTTCTTCCACGAGTCTGAAACAATAAAAAGGTTTCACTGGAAGAGGTTCAATTTCAGCGCTTCACCATCTCTACCCCACCTAAAACATCCGTCTGCTCCTCAGGTTATTCAGTGAGGTAGAAGTGCATTTTGTCGTTTATGTTCTTGCGCTCTGGATTGAGGCGTTTAAGGATCTGTGCCAGTACGTTGACGGTCTGCTCACTGCTCAAACCGGTGCGCTTAGTCTGGAACTTCTTCAACAAGTCTTTAGTGGTCATTGGTTTACGGATCAGGTAGCGGCGAACTGCTTCCTCTGTCAGCTGCACATCACTGGGGGGGCGAATAAACAGTAAGGAATACAGTTTTCATATATCTGTTTTCATATATCAATTATCTGTTTGTAGTTTTAGGTTCGCTTTGTGAATTGTAAGACATTTCTGTGAAAACACAAAATGCAACAAGAAATTACTGTCTGTCTACAAAGGGGTATGGAAGAATTACCTTGAGCTGGGGGTGGATTTGCCTGATTGGGGTTGAGGTGTACTCTTCCCAGATGGAGCAGGGCTCTGAGTGCTGGGCTCCAGCTTAAGCTTTTTGGCAGCAGGTGATTCGGTGGTAGGAGCCTGTCTCTTACCTACAGAAAGAAAAGTTTGTAATGAAATAACACGAAAGAGAAGGTTTCAGAGTCAGCAGCCACTTTTGAAGGCCTAAAATAAATCCATTAAAACACATATCCACTATTCTGTGCATGTATGAGTATTTGTGTGGGCTTTTTGAGGAATCACCTTGCTCTAGCTTGCTGGCAGCAGCACGGAGTGTATTTGAGGTGGAGGCAGAGTCTAAGGATGGAGTTCCAGGACGGCTGCCAGTCCTGGAGCTGCCTGCAGAGCCGCGGCCACCTGCACGTTTAGGGGGGGTGCGCTTTTTCTGAGACAGGGAGGAAAATATGTTGGATGAGAAAATTCCAATACAGAATCATATTCACCACTGATATGAGATATTCCAAAACTGGTTGCACAGTGGTCAGATATATTGATTATTTTATTATGCAAAAATGGCCCTGAAGAATGTAGCCATAGGTTACATTAAAAAAACTACCTGATTTTTTAAAAAAAAGAAGCAAATATTCATCTGTTCAGTCACACACACACACACACACACACACACACACTAACCGCCATGAACAGAGCAGAGGCGGTCTCTCCATCGATGTCACTGTCGTCTGAGCTGTCCGATTCTCCACTGCTGTCTGTGATGCATAAGCCCGTAGTTCTTTAAATACTACTCATGTTTTAAACTACTCCATTCAGCAGTATTTATTGTGGCTTTGAGGTCTTTACCTTTTTTCTTCTTCTTTTCTGTTTGAACTGGGGTTTTCTTCCCCTCCTCCTCCTCTTCCTCCTCTTTTGCTTCTTCCTCATTCTGTTTCTCCTCCTCACTCTCTTCCTCACTTTCAGACTCTTCATCAATCCCTACAAAAGGGTAAACATTCAGAAGCTATCTAAATACAAATGACTAAACTTTAAGAAGGACACAGTGCCATTAAGTAAAGAACAACACCCATCACAGATAGAGATATCCGCCCATGAATAATGTAAATAAAATAAAAGCTAGCAGTCAAGACATTGCAGCACTATTTCATAACAGAAAACCCTTCAGCAGGCTTTTTTTTATTACCTTCTGCAAAACTATTTTGCCCTAATTTGGAGGCCTCATCCTAAACTTTTAGGCACCCTTGGTTTAGTAAAGATATAATAGATACACCAGCAAAAATATGCTTTTAATATCAACAATTGTCATTAAATCAAAACAATTTTAAGCACGCTGTAAGAGACTGATATTCTGTGATCATCTTTAACATTTCTACAAATACTTCTTGGTAACCACATCCTAGAAGAGACAAAATTTCCATGGTAAACAAATTAGAGAAAGTACACACTGCACTCCTCTATAAGGGTGTAGCATATGGCTTTAATATTGCTCAATGATGAGTCATAGTCTGTATGGCCATGAGTCATCCCTGACCAACATGTTAGACAATTCTCAGCCAATTAGAAGTTGGCATCACAGGCTAATTAATAAGGCTGCATGATTAGGCCAAGCCTATATCAGGCATGCATATCATTCGCATATATTATCATAGCATAAGCAGCCTGAAATCCTCTATGCTGTTTACTTTCCACTTCAGATAAATACAGCCAAAGTGTACAAAGGGTACCAAACATCCAGGAATATGAATATCGTGTTGCACATCAAACCCCGAGTTGTCCCATCAGTGTGTTCATTCAGCATGAATGTGTGTGATTGGCTGAATGACTCTTGTAGTAAAAAGTGCTTTGTGTGCTCAACTAGAGTAGAAAATTGCTATACAAGTACCAGTCCATTAACCATTTACACTTAATGTATACTCTAGCTTCTTTTTTTATTAATTATTTTTAACAATAAATCGATCTGACCTTTAGGGTGTTCCTCTCCTTTGGTGGACTTTCCCTTTTCTGGTTCTTCTTCTGAGCTAATTTAGGAACACAATAAACACGAATTAATAAAATAACCCAAAATAAAAATCAAAAGCCAAAAAAACAAACACATTGTTCATACAGTGAGTCTATGTGTGTCACAGTGTAATGGATCTGACCTGCTTTCATCCGACATATAATCAACTTCTAGGCCCTCGTAGTCGCCATCATCGCTGTCTTCCAGAGCCTCGTTTTCGTTGCCCTTTTGCTTCTTTTTCTTTGCTTTTCCTTTCCCAGAATCTTTTTTCGCCTTTGGCTTGCTCTCTCCATCTGTCCAATGAAGTGAGGGTGAAGGAAGAAAATTAAAAAATTAAACTAGAAGAATGCAAAAGGAACACTTCATGCTTTACAATAGTCCCTTCATGTTTCTGTGTCTTTCTCCTCACCTTCCCCCATACTACTGTCACTGTCGTCACTGCTCATCTCTAGCTCGTCCTCCAGGTCGTGAATGCGCAGGTCACCCCCTTTTCCACTCCCCTTTTTTTTCTTCTTGCCAGATTTTTCTGCTTCATCTTCCTCATCATCGCCACGTTCCTGCTCCCGAAGACGTCTCTGAAGCATGATGCTAAAGTGATTCACCACCTTGTTCCTCCTAGAAAAAGAGGGGAATATCTAACGTCAAGCATTTAACACACCTGAAAAACTGGGGTCAACTGAGTACTTATTTTTAAGCACTCATTTTTCTCCATCACTATAAACGCCAACCCCACCCTATCCCTTTCCTCGCACCTGCCCCACTCCTCCTCAGCCTCTTCAGCAGTCAGAGTTCGGTGCTTGGCCTGCGGTGTAAAGTTGTACCAGCCGTGAACAGGAAAAGCTTCAAAAGCTCCATCAGGACACTGTGTGAAGATGTAGTAAGATGCATTTTCTGTAACGCCACCCTTCTTTATACCTTTGAACCTAACAAAAACACATGTAAAAACAGAGGGCGACAAAGTAAAAAGCCAGAAAAATTCATAATACCACAACCATACAACTTTTACCTTTCCCACATAAAATCCTCTCCAGACTTCAAATAGGTAACTGAGATTTCTTTAAATAGTAACTTTCATAATTTACCAGTTTCACTTCTATTACAAATCTTTTTCAAAGTTAATAAACATGAAGAGTGACTCAGAGTGACTCTTTACTTGCCTCTTGCCAGCTTTACCATTGACCTTGAGAATCCACGGCTGGTCCTCCACTTTAAACTCACGCGTAACGATACCAAACTTCTTCCGTCGAGCTTCCTCACGCTGCTTTTTGCCAAACTCACTACCTGCTGCACCATCGGGCGTCTCTTCCTCTCCATATATCCGCCGAGCACTCATATCTCTTTCCATACGAGCCTGGGAATAGGAGAAAGAGTAATGGAAAGGTGAAAGACACACTCAAATTTGTGACATTTGCACTACATTCTTTGGCATCTCTCGGTCTGTTTTTGGCTAATAACACTGGTTGTTATTCCTCTCTCATACTGACTCTAGTGCCATCAAGCTGAAAATTTAAGCTTTGTCTGTGAGGTGTAGATAAAGTGATATGAAGCCCACCTGTGTCCATGTTGAACAGTTGACTCTGTCCCCTGCATTGAATGCCATTATATTGTACTTCTTGCTGGTGTTTCTATGCAACAGACAAACAGAATAAAAAAGAAAGTTTTGTCTTTTCCCCATTCATAATGAAAATAATTATATGAATCAATCTACTATTTTTAAAGAATCTTTTTTTAGCACTGATTTTTGCAAAAGCAGCATAAACACAGAATGATAACTGATCAAACAGATGAGTTAATCTAAAAAAAAAAAAAAAAAAAAGAATTCACGCTACCACAATTGAGCTTTCTTTAACTGGGTTTTAATCATCTACTAATAATCACACACATACACGCCTTTAAGTGACACCTGCAACTCAAACACCTAAATGCACGTGAACACATGCAAACAACACCACTGCATGGAAAATCCTGGAAATGACTCCTTATTTCGCAACAAAGCAGTGGCACGTGGCAAGACCTGTGCACACAAATCTCTCTGCATATTTGCATGCGTTACTTACTTTGGGACACGCACGGTGAATTCTTGGGTTGAGGAACTGCTGCTCCCCTGTAAGACAAAAGTATTTCTATCACAAGGACTCTGCATGGCCCAGCCGTAAAGCCATTTGAATGATGTGCAGCACAAATCAGACCATGGTATTATCTCCTAACATTACTGCAATGAGCTGAGGTAAATATTAAAATCTTTCCATCTACATAACATGCACACTGTGCTAGTTATATCATCCAGTCCTGTGCAAAAGTCTTGAGCCACCCCACATTTCCTTATATTTTGCAAGGGAAATGGAAAATAGGTGCAGTGATTTATTGAAACGTGTGCTTCAATAATGTTGAGGGCCGGGTTCTGAGGGAGGCCAATCTATCCCAATGCCTGGCCTATCAACTTTTGATGGCACTTTATGTGCCTACCATGGTCATCATGGGTAACAGGGAATCGGGGCTCAATTCCAGAGAGGGAGCCTGAGAATCAGCTACCACATCCAAGGAAGGCAGCAGGTGTGCAAATTACCCACTCCCAACTCAAGGAGGTAATGACAACAAATAACAATACAGGACTCTTTCAAGGCCCTGTAATTGGAATGAGTACACTTTAAACCCTTTAATGAGGACCCATTGGAAGTCAAGTGTGGCGCCAGCAGCACTGTTAATTCCAGCTCAGATAGCACATCTTGCTGTGGTTAAAAAGCTCGTAGTTGGATTTCGGGATCGAGCTGATGGTCCGCCACAAGGCGAGCTACTGCCTATCCCAGCCCCTGCCTCTCGGCGCCCCCTCGATGCTCTTAGCTGAGGGTCCCCCTAGGTCTGAAGCATTTCCTTTGGAAAAATTAGAGTATTTAAAGCAGACTCAGTTGCCGGAATACTGCAGATAGAGTTAATGGAAGAC
Source organism: Cichlasoma orientale (assembly GCA_034780415.1). Lineage (NCBI taxonomy): Eukaryota > Metazoa > Chordata > Actinopteri > Cichliformes > Cichlidae > Cichlasoma > Cichlasoma orientale. The sequence goes on along the minus strand of JAVDPK010000783.1, from coordinate 170,404 downwards.
GACTGGTTCTATTACAGTAACAGACTGTTATACAGTCTATAACAAACCTAATCAGACACTTTAAAAAAACCTTTAACCAGCTGAATATGGAGATTTTAAAGAAGCTAACAAAGGAAAACTGGCTAAAGCTATCAGAACCAGCGACATACCTGCAGCATGGGGAAAAAAACAACAACAACAAAGGATCAAAGCAGTTACAAGGACAACAAGAAGCACTCGGCGAGTGCAAACCTCCACCAAAGCAATACTTACTTTTAAGGGAATAGTATTTGACCTCTGACCTCTCCTTCAAGGTCAACAGATTGATAAGTGATAATAATGCTATATCAAGTTATTTATTTAAAACTAGGTTTCTTACTGCCATTATTTCTATTGACGACATGCAGGCATTTAGGGAATGATATATGGAGATTCTCAATATCACGTTACTTTGGACGTCTGACCTCTTCTTCAAGGTCAGATAAGGTCAAACTTTTATAAAATGTCTTTTATATTTAAAACTCTGCTTAAAATTCTGCTGCCTTTAATTGTATTATGCAAATACTTAGGAAATGATACTAGTATTTGGGGATTCTAAATATCACTTTGCAGTTTTCATCCAGATATTATGTCACATTTGACCTCTGATCTCATGTTGCCTCTCATGTTGACCTCAAAATGTGTTAGAAAGTATGAGCTGTCTAGTTAATTAGAAATATACTGTAGTATAATATTATATGTTATATAATAATTTCTAAATTATTAATAACATTAATAACTGGACCAGTTATTTACAAATCAATACCTACATAATGTTTGTGTAATCAAACATCTATCATGCCGCCCTTATCTGAGTTTTACTGCACTGCAAACTTTTTAAAGAACATAGAAAACAAAATGAATATATACAAAGTACAATACTATTCTCTTAAAAGTAAATACTGCCCTGACAGTGAACTGTCCTGACAGAGGTTTTTGTTTTCAGAGTGATTCTTTGTCAGTGCCATCATCTTCAAACCATATATAATAGCAAGTCTCACTACCATCTTGTAAGCCTTCCCTTTGACTCTTGCTTTTGTCACAAATCTCCCCTGATACTCAGCTCCATCTGCTCCACCCCTGCACACTCTTCTTCAGCTCTCTTGTGCACTTTCCGTAGTTCAGTGTTAAGTGACCAGAGAAACAACAACAACAAAAGCATTCCTCTGAAAATGGTCAGGTACAAGGACTAGACAGAAAATGAGTGAAAACAGCCAATATCTAGAGAAAAACTCTGAAAGACCTTCAGAAAGCCTGGAGAACTATTGCTCAAGACCACTTAAAAAAATACAATAAAGTTTGGCTCCTTGAAAACAAAACATACGGAAATGAGGGGTGACTCAACACTTTTGCACAGTACCTGTAGGTTCACAGCAACAAACACGGCACAACAATGGATGTCATTACAAAACAGAAACAAATAATAAATCGCAAGTCAGAGCTTACCAGCGACGTCATGGTTGCTTGTCAGTCTCTGGATTTACACTCCACGTCAAGCGCTGCTTTAGGCGAGTTGGATAACCCTTAAAAAAAACAAACAACACTAATGCTAATAAGATAATTTTCATAATTAAATAAAACAAAGTTTAGTTTTAAGTCAGTTTATCCAGCTGCGACACAGAAAACCGATAAAGTTATGACCATATCAGAATTAAAAATAAAGGCGGCAGACCAATGAAAGACTAAGACTAGAGCTAAATGGAGCTAAAATTGCAATTGACGTTTATTTCTTTGTACGTTAGCTTTAGCTTTAGCACCACGTTTTGCAACCCGTTATAGCTGTAGTCTGTAGCTGACGGTGCTAATGAGGACAATCGTAAACTCGTGTGAAATATTCACCGGGGACATATGCATAACATCCAGGATTTGAAGACATTAAACAGAAAATATAAAACAGTACTGATTTACCGATGCGCTCGCTCCAGCTGAACTTGTTCCGTTTGTCTGTATGGTCAACAGGAAACTTTTACTACGAACACTGGTTCCTACCAGTCCGTACCGTCGTTCAAGGGTTCCGCCTGTATACAATTCAGCAGAGTAACCCTTCATGTTGTTATTGACTTGAGCAGGCTATTTCCAACTTGAACTGTTTATGACCAGATCCCGCCGTGGTAACTATTGCCAGCAAAGTGGTACTACCATTAACACAACATTTACAAATGCAAAGATGTAAGCTTGTATCCACAATCTGCCGCAATAACCCAGTAAAATATGTGTTTTACGATTTTGTCAGATTCAAATATTTATTTTGTGAATAGATACAAGTTACCCACGGGTGAAGGAATTAAAGAGACAGAGTTTTATACCTGTATGTCATTCCCCTTCAGTAACAGGATTTAGGAAGTGAGTATACCGATAGCCTGTGCTATTGATCAATTTAATTCAACTTAGTTTAATTTATACTGTGCCACTGCAGTTGTTATCTCAAGCCACTGTATATTGCAATGCAAAGACCCTACAATATTGGAGACAAAAGAAACACAATAAACTAACAATCCCATATGATCAGGCACTTGGCAAGAATAGAAAGGAATGGCAGGCAGACTGGTTTGGGAGAAAGGGAAAAGAGGAGACAGAAAAACAAAGTTCTTGTTTGTGTATCTTTTGCAGGGAAAGAAAAAAGAAAGTGTTTTTCTTACCAAGAGCTAGTTTTCCATACATTTTCATATGATGTGGCCACTGTCAAAGTATTTACATACCCAGTGCATACTCTAGGTACAGTATACCTGGTTATCTTACCCTTAATAAAAAAAAAGAAGAAAAAAAAAGACCCCAACCTTACACAGCCTGCCAACTTTATCATCCATTCAAAAAGTTACAGACCAATTTACCTATCTCCCCTTTAAACAGACACATGGCTTGGTATTTATTTGAACATCTTTTTTTTCTCATTTATTAGACATTACCTGAATCAGGTCTGGTGACCTATCTGTAGTTTGGCCTACTGTAATGACAAAACAGAAAAGATTGGGGACAGGATGAAACCAAGACCATGCATTCACCAGTAGATGTATTCACCTCTGTCTCAGCCTGGCCTTGTCTGAGCTGCTACTACAGTGCAATGACAGATATGTTGAACATGAGGTACAGTAAGATAGGGAATATAATTCATTAGATATTAATTAAAAGTACATAAGATTAAGTAATTACATAATTGTTGTTTCTTTCAGAAATTCTCCAACCCGTGTATAAAAAAATGACTGATCTGAAAGCGACCAGTCTTGGAAAACAGTTTTATTTCCCAATTACCCTCATGTGTCTCTACAGCTGACCTGTATTATCATGGCAGGGCTTCTCTACTTCTTAGTTGTGGCAAGTTTTATTTTTTCTTTCATAGAGAGCGAGATCTTGCCCAGCTCACTTCTCTGCCTGACTGGCTGTGATGAGCTTTGTAATTGTCAGTGTTTCTGCATGGATATATTCTGATGGATGGGGCACTACTGAGGCAAAAATGTGAATAGGACAGATAGTGATACAGAGATTGAAAATTCATTAAGTAGTCTGCATTAATTCACACTATGGTAATTTAAGTACTAGTTGTATAAAATTGAACAATGGCATGCTTCAATAGCAGGTTCTGGATATCACAAGGACATACCTTGAAATGGGCATTAACGAGCTCAGCGGTAACTGTTCTTGCTGTGAGTCTTGGATTATATATTAAAATAATTGTACAGTATCATGTCAAATATATTATCTTATTTTGTTTTGCACTGCCAACACAATTTTTTGACAGAAAAATTTGTCATCGGTCTTTGAGGACTGCGACAACCCTCAAGAGCAGATTAGCTCATAGTGATTAAATAATTAAATGACTTATCTACTTTGAACCATTATTACAGTTTTCCCAAATGATTTGGCACAATTCACACAGCAGGAATGTAATTCTGACCACTTACAGTATAATGCAGTTCTCAAAACAGTTAAGGCATTTTTCATAACAATGTGCAATGCTGAGTAAAAAGTGGTCAGACACAAAAAGGAAATGTGAAGGATTTATTTGAAACTATAAAATTGCTGAAATGGAGAAAAGCAAAAAGATATTAATGAAACTATTTGCATCAGAAAACAGCACATAGCACCAACTACTGTATAGTCCATTAAGGCAAAAGGGGGTCCAACCCAGTACTAGCAGCTTGGGTCCTCTACCAGAGGCCTCGGAGCTTGAGGGTCCTGCACAGTATGTTAGCTGTTCCCAGGACTGCGCTCTTCTGAACAGAGAATCTGCTGAAGCCACTCTCCCAGTTTGGGGGTCACTGCCCTAATTTTCAGGTGGAGATTGTTGCCTTCAACTTCCACATCCTCTCCTCTCTCAGCCCTTTGTATTTCTCAAGCTTCTTCTGTTCCTTCTTCCTGATGTTGCTATCACTTGGTATTGCTACATCTATCACCGCAGCCTTCTTCCTCTGCTTGTCAACCACTACTGTGTCTGGTTGGTTATCCATCACCAGTATCTGTATCTGGAAATCCCACAGGATCTTAGCTTGGTCATTCTCAACTACCCTTGCAGGTGTATCCCATTTTGACCTCGGGACTTCCAGGTACTTGGCACAGAAGTTCCTCTATACTATGCCAGCCATATGGTCATGGCGTTCCATGTATGTGCTGCCTGCTAGCATCTTACACCCTGCAGAGGGCCATCTCTGCACAGCCTTTACCTGGGGTCTTGCCCTGGTGTGGTGGACCCCGGCCTCTATCGATCTTGTGCTTCAAGCTTGTTTCTGTGCTGCCATGATAAGTGTCTCTGTGTAAAAATGCAAATAGAGATTTTGTTGCTTTTTCCAGACTGCGGCAGAGAACATTAATCTTTGTTTCAAATTTGTTTGAAATAATTTTGAAGAATAAATGGAATGGACAGAGCAGTGAAGTTGTTTTGATAGTATTTCAAAATGTAAAAGCTACTTTTTTGTGTGAAAGAGAAATTAGAAAGCAAAAAGTTAAGTCAAGTCAAATTTATTTATATAGCACATTTAAAAAAAACGACGTTGACCAAAATGCTGCACAATAAAATATATAGCCCCAAGAACTACATTCAAATTAAAAAACAACATTAAAAGACAATAAATAACATAAAATAAATAAATACACTTAAAAAACAAATACACTAAAAAGCAATCGTCTAAAAGGAGGTAGCACTGCTGTCAAATGCCAAGGAGAAGAAGTGTGTTTTTAGGAATGATTTAAATGTGTGTATCGTCTGAGCTGTGCGGATATGGAAAGGTAGATCGCTCCATAGCTTTGGTGCTGCTGCTGCAAACGCTCGATCACCTCTCTGTTTAGTCTAGTTTTGGGCCTCTGAGCAGGTGGTTAGAGGACCTCAAAGCTCTAGCAGGAGTGTGACTGTGAAGCAGCTCAGACAGATATGAAGGTGCCAGCCCGTTTAAGGCTTTAAAAGTAAGCAATAAAATCTTAAAATCTATTCTTAAACGGACAGGGAGCCAGTGAAGGGATGACAAGACCAGGGTAACGTGCTGCCGGATTCTGGACTACCTGTAGGCAGAGCATAGATGACTGACTTATGCCGAAATACAGGGAATTACAGTAGTCCAGGTGGGAAGTGATAAAAGCATGAATAACTTTTTCCAGGTCTTGTTGCGGGAGATTAGAAAAAAAAAAATGAAAAACAGGAATGCCCTTCTTTAATTTCACAAGCCAAATCAAAGTTTTATAAACTTGAAACAGACTAATTTAGTCCAGATTGTAGCAGTCTTAGTATTGTGATTTTTCATTAGGACTTTGTCCATAGTCCTTAAGATCTGGGAAAAGAAGAAAAGAATAAATGTTTGCAAAGTCAAAATTAGAAAAGGCACCGTTGACACATATACGTGAAAGCCACATGTGGATGCTGTGCTGTCCTTAACATTATCAACACAAGTCAGTGAATTTGCATTGTTTTTTGCATTTACATAGTGCTTTTAAAAGCAATATCTGAGTGTTCAAATTTTACAGCGTGAACTTCAACAGTCAGAACGGATCTGTAGACTTGACATGTCACAATGAACGGTATCTTTTCACTTTTCCTGGGTGAGTGAATTTGTAAAACATTTTTTAACTGGAAGTAGTGACAGGTTCCTTTGCAGATTACTCAGAATTTATGTCAGTGCTAATTTAAATTTAAAATGGAACAAAGTTAATTTTGGAATCTAGATTTGAATCGGTAGATAAATTGAATCAAATAATAGCAAATTATAAACAATTATTATGACTGATTACTTTTAGGAGTAATTTCATAAATATATGTATGAATTCAAGCACACGTTAATACTGCTTCTTAATTTTAGCTGTTAAAAATAATCATTTTAAGGTACTGAAAACCAGTACCTTTATCAGTATTATTCTTTTTGATAGGTTTACTTGTTGCCCCTGTCTCTTGCGATTTTCCTCCTGGTATGTACGATTTTCTGTTAAATTATAAGAATCAATGCAACAAAGCCTCTAACAATATCTAATATAACTGCCATGAATATCAATGCTTGCTTTGTTATTTGCAGGCTCTTGCGATGGATACATTACGATAAATGAACCATGGCGCAACCGGAACTTTTCAGCTACCTCTTTTACTGGCTATTCTAAAAATGATACAAAATTTCTTGGCAGCTGGTTGCGCTTCACAGGGTTCGGTGGAGACAGCATTGTTACATCCTGTGCAACAGTTCAAATTGGTGGCACACAGGTCCCCATTTATTTTGAATTTTCCTTTCCAACTAATGAGTCTGTGACAAATGGGACTGCATATGGATGTAATCTGTTATCTTTTCCACTGAGTGTGGCCCTCTGTCCAGACGGATTCTACGTGTATAAACCACTGGCTCCTCTCCCAGCTATCAACATGATATATGTAACTTGTGAGTAGTGACAAATTTATCTAATGCTTTTTGCAAAACTTCCCTTTTTTAAAAAAAGGATTGATTGTGAAACTGTGTGAAACTGCCCTGATGTTTTTACATTCACATTTTACTGAATTTATATTAATTATTTAGAACTAAGAAAAAAAAAACAATTAACAGATCTCACTGTGTTAATATAGATTAAATTAATATTGTGATTGGGGAATGTCTTTCAAATGATAATAATAATAATAGTAATAATAATCTTACTATAATGTATATGTATATATGTCTGTATGTACCCTATCTCCTCCTTAACAGGTGAGGTAATCTCAAAAAAAATATTGCACAAACATTGTCACACATATAGTAATTATTAATATCTATATGTTTGTTTGCTTTTTAAAAACATTTATTATAAATTCCAGTTCCTGTAGTGTGGGTTTTTGCTAATAATAATAATTATCATAGTACTGGACCTGCAAACTTGATGCTGTTACTAATGGAACGATATATACTTGACAGAAGTGAAAATATATCAGTGTAAGCATAAATGATCAACTAGTGGCCCGTGTGTAGATCTTAATTGGGTCTTCGTAAAAAATTATACAAAAATTTAAATTTTATTATGTCATGACTGAAAGCTGCCTACCCTACTTCAATCTGCATGCCAAAATTTCTTTGGGCAAGATACTAAACCCCAAGTTACTCTCCGATGCAACCATGGGAGTATGAATGTGTGTAAATGTTAGAAAGTAAGCACTTAGCTGTAGAAGAAAGTGCCTGTATGAATGGGTGCGAATGGATAAATGCAAACGTGTTGTATAAAGTGCTTTAAGTGCTCAGCTGGAGTAGAAAAGCATTATATAAGAACTAGTCCATTTAACATTTAAGAAATGATTCGGGATATGGGGATTCTAAATATCAATTTGACCTCTGAACTCTAAAAATAATTATACTCAAAATGATGTCAAGTATATTAAAATTTCAACAGGGCATTTACAGTACTTTCTATATGTTGACAATGCACACCACACTTATAAGTCTCATAGTTTCTAAGTTGTAAGACTTTTTGTCAGTTTTTGACCAATAAATCATTAAATAGACCTTGAGGACCTTGGTTGATGTTACCCAAATTTTAATGGCTTATTAACATGACCCCACTCTAAACCCCTACAAAGTTTTTATCAGAATTAATTCAAAGCTTTTCAAGCCATCTTATTTACAAACAGAATGACAGACATGCACGCAAATGCTAACAAAAACACAGCCTCCCTGGGGGAGGAAATAAAGAAATGACCTGTTTTGCAAGTATCTTTACGATTCGGTGTAATTGTACCTACTCTGTGTTCTACAATGTAATCAATGCATTCTTTTTTGCCACTTGAAATATCTTTATAGACCTGTTACATGGTCTATGCGTGCATCCATTTTCCACATGATATTTTGCTCAATTTCTGCCAACCTCTTGGCAACATCTCTCTTGAAAAAGACATTTAGAATCTCAGTTACACTTATAACGGATAAATAAAGGATATAAAAAAGTCACTTTGGCAGAAACTGATTGAAGCTTCTGTGTCGTAACAGGAATGCTCTTTCTGGCTCGCAATGACTTGATATCATTCATGGGAGATATGTTTGACGTACAGTACCAGTCAGACACACTTTCCCATTCATATGAATAGGAAAGTTTGTCCAAACGTTTGACTGAGCATACTAGCAATAACTTTTTGGCATATACTAGAAAACACTTTTTTTTTCTCTTAGGTCCTCTGTCTTTTTTGTGGTATTTTATTGTTGTCCAAAGGGAAACATATTTACCTCTTTGTGCATTCCCTCACATCCATTTCATCCATAGGTTTGGCAATCTCCATTCAGGAATTTCCTGACATTTGTTAGTCCTTATATATATACTTTTATTATTATTCCTTATAGTCAGGAGATCATTGATATTCTCCCACTGAAAAAATCAAAATTGTCCAAAAAGTAATCAAAAATGCATAGGAGGAATCAGTGGTACTGATCACGCCAATCACAGTAGTTGCAACATGTAGTTACATTTCCAGGCAGTTGCATGTCAGGGTACGACCTAGGTGATGTTGCACGGTTTCAGAGACGTTTTCATACCTACAGCCAAGAATTCCAGCGGAAGTATAAATCCCCAGTTACACGTTTCAAAGTAACGTGTTACTGTGACCACATTACATTTTTCAAATATAGTAATGTATCACACTACTGTACTAAATTGTGTAATCACATTACAGTTACAATGTCACTACTTGCAATACAAAGGTTCTTCAATTATTTGCATGATGGGTGGATAGAAAGAGGGGGAAAAAAACATTAACATGTCTTTTTCTTCCTGCGCCCTTGAGCTACAACCAGCAGATGACAAGTCACATGCATATGGACATTCCTTTCATTTTTATTGCATGAAAGGTAAAATGTGATGGTAAAATGCAAACTGCACCCAGGACAGGAACAGTTGCATTATACTGTGAACACAACATGGGTTCTTCGCATTTATCGGCACAGTCATTATGCTAACACAAACTTCGTGATGAGCAGTGTGGCTTATAGCGCTGTAGTATGCATTTCTACCTGTACATGTTTCTACAGTGGAATTGCAGCAGTCACTTTGGAGACTCTTTGGGCTGGTCTTCAGTTTTGCTTTGTGTTGTTGGTTCTGCATTCATATACAGTACCAGTCAAAAATTTGGACACACTTTCCCATTCGTGTGAATGGGTGAATGTGTCCAAATTTTTAACTGGTATTGTATAAATACCCTCTCTGCGAATTGCCACCTTATCATGGTGGAGGGGATTGTGTGTCTCAGGGATCCCAGGGGTTATGCTGTCCAGGGCCTTTTGCCCCTGGTAGGGGGACCAGTTTGTTTCCCCCAAAGTAAACTGGTCCTGGGCGAGGGGCTGGACAACGAGCGAACAGTTTACCCTGCCTGGGATAGGGTTACTGGGGCCCTACCCTGGAGCCAGGCCACGGGAAGCTCAAGGGAGAGGGAGAAGGCCTGTGGCCAAGCCTTAGTCAGTGGGACCTGGCCAGACACAACCTGAAGAGGAGACATGGGCCAGCCTGTTGGCCAACCACCTGCAGGAGGTGCCATAGGGGTCCGGTGCAGCAGCCAAGGATGGAGGCACTGGCAGACTGAACCCTGGCTATCAAGGTTGGCGACTGGAACATAGAACGTCACCTCTCTGGTGGGGAAGGAGCCTGAGCTGGTGTGTGAGGTTGAGCGATACCCATTAGATATAGTTGGATTCACATAGCCTGAGCTCTGGAATCAGTCTCCTGTTCCACCTCTGTTCCAGTCTGGAGTTACCTTTGGTGAGAGGCGGCGGGCTAGGGTGTGTATCCTTGTATCCCCTCAGCAAGCTCATGGGAATATAAGGATATGCACAATACTTGTAAATTGGAGTTTTAACTGGAGAACAAGAGGGCTGTTCCTCTGCGCCTTCGGTTTGGGGACCGGGTCCTAACTGCTGTTTGTGCTTATGTGCTGAATGACAGTTCAGAGTTTCCAGCCTTCTTGCAGTCACTGGGTGGGGTGCTTGAGGGTGACTCTGTCATCCTACTGGGAGACTTCGGCGCTCATGGGCGATGACTGAGACCTGGAGGGCTGTGATTGGGAGGAATGGCCTGCCTGATCTGAACCCGAGTGGTGTTCTGTTACTGGACTTCTGTGTAAAGCACCATTTGTCCATAAAAAACACCATATTCAAACATAAGAATGCCCATAAGTGCACATGGCACCATATGTTCTGGAAGCTCGTGTGAAAAGAGGAGCTGAGCTGTCAACTGATCACCACCTGGTGCTAACTTGGATCAGGTGCTGGGGGAAGATGCTGGACAGACGTGGCACCTAAATGTACAGCCAGGGTGTGCTGGAAATGCCTGGCAGAGGCCTCAGTCCATGAAATCTTAAACTCCCACCTCCAGCAGAACTTCGACAACATTCCGAGGGAGGCTGAGGACACTGAGTCTGAATAGACCATGTTCCACACCTCTGTTGTTGAAGCTGCCACACAGAGCTGTGACTGTAAGGTGCCTGTTGCTCACAGTGGTGGTAATCCCCAAACCAGATGGTGGATGCCTGAGGTGAAAGGAGCTGGAGCTAAATTAACCAGTTAATCAGTTCATTAAGTTTTTTAATTGTAGGTAAAAACATAAAGTAAAAACTAATTTTCTATACAGTACCAGCCATAAGTTTGGACACACTCACTCATTCATATGAACTGGGAAGTGTGTCCAAACATTTGACTGGTACTGTATTTTAAATGAGAAAGGAGATACCTTTATAGAGACATACGGATATTTATTTAAATAGTTAATTAATTAATTAAAAATAAACTGTGATATATCCGATATTTGCATTTTCAGAAACAGAATAAAGGTTCCACAAATTTGAAAGCATTTTAAAGAAAAAACAGTTACATGTCCTGCAAGCCTGGCCTGGCCTGGCCCAAATTTAATAGCACGTGCCGAGTGCATCTTTCTCATTTCCCCTCGTAACATATTCAGCACCTTGAGTCATTGAATTTGCATTGTTTTTTTGCATGTGCCAAAATCTTCCAGTAAAAAGCTTGCAGTCAGAAGTGTTTTGTCAGACGACTTCATGTGTCACGATGAACGGTGCCTTCTCACTTTTCCTGGGTAAGTGAAATTGTATTCTTTGAACAACTGTGAGACTACTTCCAAAATTATCATCTTGAGATAGGGAACGAACTTGTGGAATTATTTATTTTAATCTATGTAAGTGCTGCTAATTTTAATTTGAAAATCAAGTTGTTTAGACAAAACATCTATTTTAGATAGCGAGACAAATGTCATAATTTTGGTTTTAAGTAAATATGATCAATGATTTTTAGTAACAAATTTTATAAAGATATGATGAAACTTCAATATGATATTAAAGACTTTAAACTGGGTACTAAAACCATCGTCACTCATTTTTTTTCTTTTGATAGGTTTACTTGTCATCCCAGTGAGCTGTGATTTTCCTTCTGGTATGGATGATTTTTCACTTACATCCTAAATGACAACACAACAAAAATATAATGGCGAGTAAACTGATTAATGATAAGCAATGTCTGCTTGTTACTATCAGGTTCTTGTGATGGATACACCAACATAACTGAACCATGGCGCAACTATGAGTTTAAATCTACCACTTTCCCTGGCTATCCTAAAGACGATGCACAGCTTGTTAACAAATGGTGGCGCTTCACAGGGATCGGTGGAGACAAAGTTATTACATTCTGTTCATCAGATTATGGACGTGGTGGCACAGCTTACATTATTTATTTTCCATTTACTTATCCAACTAATGAGTCTCTGACACCAACAACTGGGACTGCATATAGTTACTCTTCGAGTGACTGCCAGTATACGCAAATGTCAGTGAACGTTGTTCTCTGTCCTGGAGGATTCTACATATACCAACCATTGGCTCACTCACGTTCTTCTATGGGATATGTGACTTGTGAGTAGTGACAAATTTCTATACTTTGTTCAATATTTCTGTTAACAAACTTTATAAATCTTGGTTTAAAGTTAAAGATAAAGAAGGATGATATTTTTGTATCATCTTACAGTCAGCTTTTTTCATATAACTGAAAAATCTGGTGAAAAAGTGCAAATAACAGCTGCAAGACATAAAATTATAGTTAACAGAACTCGTACCGTAGGTTAAAATTTGACTACATTTGACCAGCCTACATTTAGACTAATTTGATATTGTCTAGAAATATCAGTTTGTTTTTCTTGTAACATGACAACTAGAATTAAGGCTTCACAAACATGAAAGTGGTATAAAATAATTTAATGTCAGATACAGCCTGTCGGATTGATTCAGAGTGATTCTCTTGTTCACGGGTACATTAGTTCTCATCACGAGTCAGTGGAATTTGATTTATTTGTGCATTTGCGTAATATGCTCTAAATAGATATTTACAATATAAACTCCACACAGTGTTAACTGATCTGCCTACTTGGCATGTCAGATCTGCAGCTTCTAAAGTTTAAACACTTTGCTTTCTCACTTCTCATGGGTAAGTTTTATTATTTTTTTGTTCAAATATACTTATTAATTTAGGTAGCATCTCTAACTAGTTACTGTGGAACCAGTTTTGAAGTCAATGCTGCTAATGACGTTTTAAAGTTAAGTTTACTTTTAGTTAAATAAAGGAAAAATAATTCACATCTCATAATGGTTATCAAGACTTTTGATATAAATTTTATAAAGAAATCACCAAGTAAGAGCCAGATTTACTAACATCTTGCACCAGCGTGTACTGTACTGTTTGTCTTTACAAACAGAGCACAGTGACAAGATTCCATTCAACAAGGGGGAACAAGAGGTGGGAAGATATTTGCAGCTGACACTCTTGCATATGCATTTCTGGGATTTCCCTTTTCAAGGCGCAAACCATAGAAGAAATATATAGAAGAATATTTTAATCAAGTACACAAAAATTATTTACTAATGTTTGCAATGCGCAATTAGCTGCTATTTTTGCCAATATTTAATGCTGAAAAAAAAGCAAGTCTTATTTTTTTGTGCTTGATATAATGGCAGTTATTGCTGCATCGAGCAGGTGTTGCAGAGATATTTTTTCTCAGTTAAATTCTGCAGTAACCAGTGGGGAGCAGTAGGGATGGGGGCATGTTCTCAACAGCAAGCCACACACACACACACACCCACACACACACAAATACACATCCAGAAATTGAAGGGCAGACATCAGTGAACCCCACAGGTGGCTTAGGTATTTTAAAATGTGTTACCTCTGGGTAACACACCTGCCCCCCCAAGGTCCTATGTATATAGTGATGTGTTGTGATCCATAATGAGTGTAGTGTAATTGAAAAGGAGGGGCAGGTGGCTGCGCAGCACAGTAAGCAAAGCCATGTTAGTGGCCCTACCCACTATGGCCTATGCAGCACACATTACTCCCCCCTCCCTCCTCAGACCCTATGAGTGTAAGTGATGTGTGGTTTGATGGAGTGGGGAGAGAGGGGGGTCAGGATACATAAGCACTGGAGGCAGAGTACTATCCCCCCTGAAGGAGAGAGCCAGCTCTCCAACTGGCTCAGTAAGCACCCCAATTCCCCACATTCCACTGCAGGGTAAGACGAGAGCACACCCTGTACACCCTGGGCACCGCCACGCCCAAAGCTAGCACCCACCACCCACACCCACAGCAGAGGGTACTCTAGAGTGTGCAGATGGGCCCCAAGTTGGAGGGCCTGTCTGCACACCAAGCCCATAACTAGTCACCCACTCAGTCAGCAATAGACACAAATAAAGGGGACAAGACAAACTGGCCTGAGTCTGAGACAAGCTGCACCCACGCACCCAAACTATCCCATAACTGAGAGCTGCTCCCTCCCTAAAGGGCCTGCAGGCACACCAGAATCCCTGAAGCTCAGACCAGACATCCCGATGAGGAGGGGTACCTTCACCAGCATTAGTGAAGATTACAAATGACCTTTTTATGCCCTGTCAGAGTAAACTCATCTCTTTGCCTGCCCTGACCTCAGCACAGCGTTCAGTACTGTTAACCATAATAATTTATTACAGAGATTAGAGCATGCCGTACGTATTAAAGGTACTGTGCTGTGGTTTGAATCACATCTATCTAATAGACTCAAATTTGTTCATGTATATTGAGAGTATTTTTTACACAGTAAGGATAATTATAGAGTTCCACAGGGTTCTGTGCTAGGGCCAATTCTATTTACATTTTCCAGGTTTCCCTTAGGCAGTATAGTTAGAAGGCATAGCATACATTTTCATTTACAGTACCAGTCAAAAGTTTGGAAACGCTTACCCATCCATGAAGCCAAAGGGCACACATCAATTAATTAAACTGCAAGAATGTCTCAAGGATATAAAAACTTGGATGACCTCTCATTTCCAGCTTCTAAATTCAGAAAAAAACTGAGGTTATTACTCGGCCCCCAAAATCTTAGAAATATGGTGACTAACCAGATCCTTATTCTGGATGGCATTACCTTGGCCTTGGGGTCATTTTTGACCAGAATATGTCCTTCAATGCACATATTAAACAAATATGTAGGACTGCTTCCTTGAATTTGTGCAATATTTTTAAAATTAGAAACATTCTGTTTCAGACTGATGCTGAAAAAAACTAGCTCATGCAGTTATTACTTCTAGGTTGGACTATTGTAATTAATTATCCCATTACTCCACTCCAATAGAGCACTTCACTCTCAGGCTTACTTGTGGTTTCTAAGGTATTTAAATCTGTGTAGGTTCCAGTGTAGAAGTCCAGTCCCTTTATTCAAGCTCCAGAGACTAAGGCATTTCAAAGTAGCTTTCAGGCCCCTCTTCTGTGGAACAAGTTCCCAATTTGGATTGAGAAGAAAAAGAAAAACCTCTTTACTTTTAAGATTAGGCTTAAAGCTTTCCCTTTTGATAAAGCTTGTAGTTGGGGCTGATCAGGTGACCCTGAACCATCCATTAGCTATTCTGAAATATGCCTAGGCTGCTGGGGGCTTCCCATGATGTACTGAGTGTTTCTTTTCACTCTGTGTTCATATGCCACTCTGCATTTAATCATTACTTATTATTAATCTCTATATTCCCAAGGATGTGCAACAGCATTTCATTTGTGAATTGTTGAGCTTGTAGTAAAGTATCCACCAGTTTTGCCAAACCAGATACCACTGCTCTCAGCTCTTGTGTCTGGGTGGTCTCAAGCACTTCGGTATCTCCTCACATGTCATGTACACTTGCTGATATGAGCTGGAGTTGACTCACCAAGTTCTGCAATCTCTCTTGTAATGCTGATATCTGCATTTGTTGGGCTTTGTGTAATTCCATGTCAATATCAGTGAGTTAGTTGATTTGTAAAATTCCCACTGGCACCTCTGCTGGATTGTTCACAGCAGCTGAAGTTTCTCCTACTCAAGTCAAAAGCAAAAGTTCAAAAAAGTGAAATGTGATTACAGAGTTGTGCTAATGCTTCTTAAGATCTTCTTCCCCTTTGATTGTTTCTCTTGTTATTACATTTATTCATCAACTCTTTTTCTTCCCTTATAATAATAATAAGTTCTAACAGTGATTAAAATCGACAATATGACTAACAATATTTGTCAATTACTTGCAGATTTTTGTGATGGAGGTGAGGATGTGATGGAGAAAGTACCTGAGACATCTACATTTCTTTCCTAAACATTTCTATGATTCAGAGGATTCAAATATTGTAAACTTTGATGGTTGTTTTTAGTTATTTATCATTTTGTCTATTTGTGCTAGATACATGTAACACAATTTGCAGCTGTGCCTTTATTATTTATTTTGTCAGCGAATAAAATGTTTATTATATCTACATTTTGTTGAAACATAAGAAAAATAAAGATCTGATGCCATGCAAATATTACAGTCTCGTTTAAATGATGTTACACGACACTGAGTTTAACAGTCCTGCTGAAAGCTGAAACAGAAGAGCACTGATAAACCTTTAATAGCGACCGCAGGATAGTTTGCAAATGTAGCAACGAGCTGGTCAAGTTTGATCATCCCATCTGTTGCCAGAGGAATTTCAAATCTAAAGTAAAAATATGTTGATTATACTAAATAAATTAAAATAAAACGTAGTAGGATGAAAACTATCTGAAACCATAGCATGTGCTTAGAAATTATTGAAACTGGGGTGTTCACATGTCTGGAAGTAAACTGCCTTGACAAACTGATATAGTTGTCATCTTGCCATTGACAAATATCCAGCATATTTTTTATTAATAACAAGAATACAAGCAAAAAAAATGTTTAAAAAATATTCATAACGTCACAATGATTTTCTGTCTATTTAGTCCATTCTCAGTGTAACACAGGCTCTTGTGGACCATTGGCTACGTGCACAGCAAATGGGGGATGCATTTGTGAGGTCGGATATGAAATGCCTCCAGACTCCCTGCCTACTCCAGCCTCATACGGCTGTGTTGGTAAGAACAGGATATTAAAAACAAAAAGTTATTTTCAAAACAATTATAATGACATTTCCTTCTAATATTATGAGTGGATATAATTTTGAAGATTATTAAAATAATAATGCAGGCCTATAGTGTTTAGACCAATGACTGTGAAATTTTTTTTAATTTATACAGTGATTGGTTTAGACAAACATCTAATGTAAAACTGCACTCACAACCAAAAAGCACGTCAACTGGCCTGATGTGTTTTTAAAGTTTGCAGTTTGTTAATTGTGTGTTATCTCATCAGACATCGATGAGTGCCAGAGGACTGCAGGAATTTGTGGTTCTAACACCAACTGCTCTAATACAATTGGATCCTACATCTGTGTCTGTTTGAAAGGATTCGGTGTAAACGGTTCAGCATTAATAGCTTCAGTGACCAAGGGCTGTGAAGGTACCAACATAAACAAACAAACAAAAAATAACTTTAGTTAATTTTTTATGTTCACTTGTTAATTGTTCTTTGTGTAGATATTGATGAATGTCTTTCTGGAATCTGTGGCCAATATGGGACCTGCCAGAACACCATAGGAAGCTTTACTTGCAAGTGCTATCGTGGCTTTCTGACTGATTATAGTGCAGCCCCTGTTTGCCAAGGTCTGTATTACACTTTTACTATATTCTGTGTAGTGAACTACATTGGACTGTTGATTGTGGTTCAGCAGGTAAATGGTTGGTTTCATCCACACTAATTGTAATGTTGGTGGTTCTTCAAAAAGCATCCCCCGAATGTTTAATTCCTGAGTGTGGAAAGAGAATCGCTGTATGTGTCATATATAAAAGCCTGTATGAATTTGTGTGAATGGGTGGTTTAACCGGTACTAACTGTAAATTGAGTGAAAGGATCAACAAATGAGAAAGTGCCTAACTAACCTGTCTATTTTTCAGATATTAACGAGTGTTTAAACGCAACAATATGCGGTCCCTATTCTATCTGCACCAACTTACCTGGAAATTACTCCTGTGCATGTAAGCTGGGTTTTGCACCAGCTGATAAAACTAAGGCACCCAATGACACCAACATCTGTACTGGTATTTGCAAACAGTTTTATTTCCATTTGAAGTCTCTGTCTCTCTTAATTTCTCTAGATAAAAGCTGCTATTTCATGTTTTTCATTTTTATGTGTTTAGTATGTTCCCGACAATGGCACAAGTTCTACTCAGTAAAGAAAGTAAAGAAATTAAATCATAGTGTCATTCCAAAGCATGGCCTGTACATTACTGATTTAGTACCACATGGGCATGAATACCATTATTAATTAATGTGTTCAGTAAAGTGCTGGTAATAAGATGGCTTGGTTAAAACTATCCATCCATTTTTCAACCTTCATATATGCAAAACAAAATAGAGTGCCCCCTTAAATGCAATGTAAAAAAGTCAGCTGGGAGGAAGAATATATAAAGATGGATTAATAGAGGTGCTTTTAAAATAGCTTTTGGTTTCTCTGAAAAGTGTGTCTGGCTTCTTTTATTGGAGTTTGATTTTTCAATTCATGTCCTTTTATAGATATTGATGAGTGTGAAGAACCAGTGTGTGACACATGCGTGGTCATCTGTGGACCAAATTGCAACTGCTCAAATACAATCGGATCTTACTTATGTAACTGCTTCCCTGGTTATCGGATCAACAACCCAAACTATATAGCCAGCTATGATAACCCATGCAGAGGTGCGTATGCTTGCTTGGTGCTCTGACTGGCATGCACTGCAGTTTTGCTAAACTTAGCTGTAGGATTTTGATCAAATGATGCATAGACACAGATTGCTTGCATGTGTGTGTGTGTGTGTGTGTGTGTGTGTGTGTGTGTGTCTGTGTTCTCTCTACAGATATAGATGAGTGCACTGAGACACCTGGCATATGTGGTAACCAAACTATTTGTACGAATGTACCGGGCACTTTCTATTGTTCCTGCCCCGATGGATTTTTCCCCACAACTGGAATCGCTAAGTGGAAACTGGGTGTCACGTATTGTCAAAGTGAGTCCATTTTGAAGATAATTTTGAATTGATTTCATGTATTTATTTAGAGAGCAGTTGGCAATTATATTTTTAATTTACTGACAGGTCTTCAAGCTACTCTAAATAAAATCCCAGTCAAAGAGGTAAGACCGGGCGGTGAAAATGTGGCAATTACCAGACAATGCTTTGTACTGAATGAATACTAATACTGCACATTCAACGCAGGGTCAGACAAAAGAAAACGCTTTCCTCAACCATATGCAAGAGGACCTGCTGAACCATACCGATGTCTACCTACCAGAAGCTGTATGTAGCTGAAAAGTGATGCCAGCGAGTTTGTTTTATATGCAGACATGGTTCCTAAATGAAAATGATACGCTGTGTGACAGTCCAATTAGGTTTTCTCTAACACCATTCTCTCTGTTCTTTGCAGACTGTAGCCAACAGCTTTTCTGCCTCTATGGTACTTAATGTCCAGCAGAAGAAAACATTTACACTATTTTGCATCAGCATTTTTCATTTGCTTGTTTATTTATAGATTACGATGACTTACATTTTTGCAGGATGTAGCAGGTGTTGGACCGCGAGCCGTAACGAGCAAGGTGAGCAGCGAAGGAGACGGGGACACCGGCAGTACGATTCTTGGCCTCTCAGAGCACATAGTCGTTGCGATGACTCCAGCTACTGTAAACCAAACCATAAAAGAAGTGCGCACATCAACAGTGGGTGCGTGGAATTCTACTACTGTGTATATTTTCTACATTAGAAATTACAGTTAACATGAATTAAACTGATCATTCTTCATTATTATTCTCTATTCTCCAAGATTTGCACCTTGTGGCCATTGGTCCAGGGAGTACGGATAACTGGAATACCTCCCTCAATGCTAATGGAAATATCATGGACTTCAACTTGCAGGCTATAGCTCATGCCAACAATGGTGAGAGAGTAGAGTATTTTATCAAATAAAATAAGATTACAAATCAAAACCTTTTATTTTTATTGATTTGTTCACCTTTTTTCTTTTTTTTTTAATTTCTTTTATGATGGGAACACTCCCAGGCTCTGCAACAGCTGCCTTTATGACACTGACTGGGATGGAGAGTCTTCTCAGTCATCAGTATTTCAAATCAGACAAACAGACAGACATGTGTTCGGATGTTATCACAGCCGTAATACCAGTAAACAACACCAACCTCACAGAGCCTGTCAATTTTACCATCTACCACAGGAAGGTGCAGCTGCAGCGTCTCGATTGTACACATATTTATCCAAAAGGAGACAGACTTTTAATGTTTCTTGCCTATGTGTATTCTGCTTTTTCAGCAAATACCAGAAACTGGAACAGTCAGTTGTGTGTACTGGAAAACCAGCGGAGATAGTGGGGCGGATATGAGCTGGTCAGAAGAAGGCTGTTGGGTTGCATTCGTTCATGAAAACTACACAATCTGCAGCTGTTCTCACCTTTCTACATTCGCCCTCATCATGCAGATTGGGGAGGTATATCAGGTTTTTTTTAATGTACATATTGAAAATGTGTTTTTAAGGTAAAAAAATATTAAAATCCAAACTGATTTTGAGCAATGCATGCGCAGACTTAGCTTTTTTGCTCACTTCATTGTGTTGTAGATATTATTTAAAGTGATAAATAAGCCACTTTTTTCTATAAACACTCTAACTCATACTGGCAACATTAAAAGATGTTCTGGGGAAAATTGGAAAGTCTGGTAAGTTTCTATATCTGGGATCTAAAGGATTGTCAGGGGCTTGTCCCAAAGGTAGCCGTAAAGGAATTAGAATACTTACTTGTAGTACTATAGTAAGAAAAATGTATCACCAAGATGATTTTAATCACAATCTATTCATGTCTCATTTTCAGGCTGCACCACAGAATGACTTTTTAGACTGGCTGAACAGGGTATGTGTGATTATTGGACTCTTCTTTCTTGGTTTGGCCATCCTTACCTTCCTTCTGTGCAGCTGGAACCCCAAAATTAACAACACAGCCCGTCTTCACCTCTGTATCACGCTGGCTTTGTCTCAACTCCTTCTATTGTGGGATGAGAAATACGTCAATGAAAAGGTACAACATGAACAGAATAAAAACAAAATCCTTTTAGGGTCCTGGCACGTGTATAAATGTGAATAAAGTACAAGAATTATCTAAGAATTCTCTCTTGTGTTCCAGTTGCCCATAAAATGCTGATTTCGAATAAAGAGTGAAAGCAATTCATTAGAATTGCTAATTCATTTATTTGTCTCTACAGCTGGCCTGCACTGTGATGGCAGGGCTTCTCCACTTCTTAGTTGTAGCCAGTTTTGTGTGGATGTTGCTGGAGGCTCTGCAGCTCCACTTGTTGGTACGGAGGCTCTCCAAGGTGCAAGTTATCCAACGAGATGGCCTCCCCAAACCACTGCTCTACCTTGTCGGCTATGGTGTTCCATTTGTAATAGTGGGTGTTTCTGCACTAATTTATTCTGGTGGATATGGCGCTACCTCGGCAAATGTGTGCGTAACACATACTTGTTTTCATATTTTCCTGTATGACTAATATTGTTCTACGGCAGGTTTAAGGGATTGCTTATTTACCTGATTCTTTTGCAGATGCTGGCTCACTACAAACCGCAATTTCAACTGGGCTTTAACAGGACCTGTTGTTGCTATTCTAGCAGTGAGTATACTGCTTATTTGCAACTGTGTGTTGTGTATTTAAAATGCTTATGTGTGTATGTCATATATTTGAAGACAAAAAGTAGTTTGTGGTCAGGTTAGCCTGTTGACCTGCAGGTTTTTTTTAACATTATTATGTTAGTATTTTAGTATTTGAAAAATACTCTTGATTGGGCCTATTTAATGTAGCATGTGATATATATTGGGTATGTGATATAATGATATTTTTAAAGCACTGCCATGCTGGATTAACAGCTAAATGTAACATAACTGAAGAAAGTCACCCTTACACATTTTCTAAGGGGTGCGTGGTTCAGCTCCACAGAAGGTTTTAACAGCTTTGGATAAATGCTTGTAGAAAATAAAAAGCTGTAGTAAGGTTGTTTACATGAATTTACTCACAAATGTACACATATATTATTAGTTATGCAGTGTAATTAATATAATCTAAAGCAAAGATGATTATTTATGTTTGCAGTTACAATTAATTTGCATATTTTGCAAAGCAAAACTCGAAACCTTTCTTTAATACAACTTGTTTTTATCCCAAGTTTAGGCCACTTTATTATTTAAAAAGCTTGCACATTTATTAACAAATACTAAAAATAGCATTCTTATTATTTTCAAGATATAATATTCTTTTTTTGTGTCTCCTCAGATGCTATAGAGCATACCTAGTGGCACACTTCTTGTAATCTGTAATTTATTTCCTTACAAATGTTTTTTTTTTTTAATTTTTTTTAGATGAACTGGTTATTGTTCTGTGCTACTCTGTGGAGTCTGAGACCCACTTTGGCTAACATGAAGAGTGATGTTTCACAGTCCAAAGACACCAGGTACAGAATGAGCATTGAAGATCATTGCATGAATGTAGAGTCTCTCTCAGGAGGGTTCTGTAGTTTTTTCAGGAAGGTGAGAATTAAAGTGCCATTTACATGTAAACATTCACGATGCTGAGTTGGACGGATTACACAGATACGCAATTTATAACTTACATTTCTTTATCGTGGGAATGATTTTCAGGTTAAGGTGACTGGTGGGCTTGGAACAATAAACTGAAATAGGATGATGCACAGAAAAAAGGGGCACCTGTAATTAAACACATTTTTTTTCCCAACTCAGCTGACTGTAAACACAATTGGTCTTAAAAAATACCACTCTTTGTTTTTCAGGTTGATTGTTTTCAAAATCCTGGCGCAGTTTGTCATACTGGGCTGTACATGGATTCTGGGGCTGTACCAGACAAACCTTTTCTTCCAGGTCCTCTTCATCTTGCTCAACTCCCAACAGGGGACCTTCCTTTTCATCGTACACTGCCTGCTAAACAAGGAGGTAGACTTTAGCTCCATCTATACTTTCCTTTTTTTTTTTTACCTGTACACTAGGCTATTGCTAACACCTTACTGTACTGTGCAAATTTTAAGATGTGCGATTCAGCTGTATTTAAACTGTATTTACCAGGTGCGAGACGAATACCTGAAATGGCTGACGTGCACTTTTGGAAAAGACGCAGCTGCGGTAAGCCTTCTGAAAAACACATTATTCCAAGCAGTCTCAGAGATATCAAGACCTGTCATCTTTAATCTTACTCATTACATCCCTTTAAACAACACTGATAGCTGATTCTACTAATAATGTATTTCAGGAGAAAGACGTGCCTTCTGTCACCGAAGACTTCGACAGGCCCGCTAACCCCAGCGAAGATGGGAAAAAGGAAGACTAATGGGAATGAAGCGAGGAGATCTGAAGCAGACAAAACCATCTGTATCAAGTTATTATTTGTGCTTTCTCTAAAGCCAGTTTTGTTGACTGTAGAAGGTTAGCATGGGTAGCTGCATATTGAGTATATCCCTGTGTGTCTCTTAGGGTTTTGGTTGTCATTTTAACAGTCAAAG
Source organism: Cichlasoma orientale (assembly GCA_034780415.1). Taxonomy (NCBI): domain Eukaryota; kingdom Metazoa; phylum Chordata; class Actinopteri; order Cichliformes; family Cichlidae; genus Cichlasoma; species Cichlasoma orientale. Next base: position 147,016 of record JAVDPK010000783.1, on the reverse strand, counting down.
AAAAAAATATCTTTTTAATTAAACCTGAATACAGTGATTGCTAAAGTAATGCTCTTTGACAAGCAGTTATTTCTAAATTTGTTTAGGTTTTAGTAGCGGTGAAATGCTATGTTACAGCAGTTCACGTCATATTAACACCATCAGTTAGGCCTGCTGTGCTGTATACATTTGAGATGTAGCTAATGTAGCAGTAGAATATCATAAGTTTGACAGCTGTACTGATTTTCTCGCTCTCTCACGTAACACGCAGTGACTAAACAGACCATCCCTGTACCTCATTTGCTTGGGTCTGGGACCTTTCACAAACATTTTAGTATTCACACCCTCAGACGGTCAGTCTTGGAAAAACAAAACCTTCTACAAATAAAAACATTTGCTTCTCAGTTTATTCGTTGTCTTACCATTTGGATTTTATTTACATGGCAGCTGAGACACTTTGACGTGGCTTGAACTTTACAAGACAAATCGGAGGGACGTGCAAAGCCAAGCATACTTAGAGATTTACATCATCATTTACCTTGCACGCTATTTCAGGAACTCACAAGGCACAAACAAATTATTAAAGGTGAATGAAGAGATCGAAGAGAGAGAGAGAAAAAAGGAGGGATAAATCTCATTTAATGTAGTTTACTTTATTGTCTGCCATTTATCAGACATGCACGTGACAAAAGCAGTGCGAAACAGTAACTTTTACAATCCACTGTTTCCTTGGAATAAGTAAGGTATCAAATCCTTGGTGCATGTTATTTATTTTTTTCCCTTTCTTTCTTTAGGTGGACTTCTTATTAATTTATAGTATTAGGGCCATGTTACCCAGGTAGTGGTTTCATTATTTGGGATTCACATCTAGTATTGGTTGCTTTTTGCCTGTTCTCGTAAATGATAAAACTAAATCAGTGATATTCCTTCCAGTGCAGATTGTGGTAAATTACAATGTTCAGCATTTACTCTACGATCAGCAACCTGCCATCCCAGGACCCTCATACCTCACTATGACCTTCACTTGTAGCCTAAGAATTTTACAGTGCACAGATGTCTTTAAGTTTTCTGCCATCCATATGCAATACAGATGCCTTCCTCAAGGCTGCAGTGTTTAATCACATAACCACAGTGCGGCTTATGCGCTTACTGACACAGATTAACTCTGATTTAAATCGTAGAGTTTAACATGAAATCCAACATTTTATTCTCAAGTGCATCTTTATCTCCTGGTAAAATTGTATTTGTATTGTACATGCTGTTAAATTATTATTTCTACTAGTCCATGTCATGATGGCAACAGAAATTATGTCAATATAAATAAAGATCAAGGTGGAAAAAAATCTGTGTACATGCAAAGAGCTTTTGCATAAATTTGCAAGTATCTGTGTCATTTTAACACCATTTGTCATTCAAATCATGGTATTTCAAAAGTCTACCTTATATTTCTCAACTGTCTCAACTAAGACAGAGTAGATGGTAACTTAACACTAACGCTAACCATTAAAAGGCTGCTAGTGCTTGATATGAAGTGGTTAATATTGTTAATAGCACTGTTGCTACCAGTGTTTTTTTTACCTCTAAAGGACCTCATCGGTTACTGAAAGTCACATATTGACACCCTCTTTTTTTCAGGTTTTTCAGAAAAAACAAAAAACTGAAACAAATACTGAAAATATGATAATTTGGGGAAAAAATAAATATTTATTTAGGCCACTATTTTAGGAAGGTGACGATTTTGAGCATGAGAAACACTGACTGGTGCAGTTTTCCCAACTGCCACTAGATGTTACCGTCTGTAACCATGTCACTATCTCTGTGTGTGTGTGTGTGTGTGTGTGTGTGTGTGTGTGTGTGTGTGTGTGTGTGTGTGTGTGTGTGTGTG
>JAVDPK010000783.1:127298-145052 GCA_034780415.1 Cichlasoma orientale | reverse complement strand
TGTGTGTGTGTGTGTGTGTGTGTGTGTGTGTGTGTGTGTGTGTGTGTGTGTGTGCGCGTGTGTGTGTGTGTGTGTGTTCCTAGTTTAATGGCTATGATTGTCTGCTGGTATTAAGCGTTAACCTGCATTATACTAACACTGGAAAACCAACAGTGCAGTTGTACTTTGCGCTGTTTCTTCGCCATTCACAAGATAAACATTACAGTTGGGAAACAGAAGGTGAGCCGTCCTATTTCACAACTATGAACTTCCCCTCATACACAAAGTTTAGAGTTTAGGTTTCAGGCCTTTTACATAGCAGCACTTTTCTCATTTCTCTAGTGAAGTTTTATTCCTTTTAAACTATCCACAAATATTTATATATCCGTACAAAGGCCTTGAATAAACACAATATTTGGGACACAGAATGCACATGAATTTGTATAAAACAAAGACTTATTTTGCCTGCTGCTATTCAACAAAGTGATTTTGTTTGCATGGTTTTGTGTGAAAATATCATTGAAAATTTATGCATTCAAATGCCTGTTTCTGATTCCTGTTTAATGATGCATAGTGTCTGTCAGGATCAGCTGGAACTCTGCGTTCTGTCTGCTTGACTGCTGATTGGATCCCATTTGAATCTAGTGATGCTGCCCTCATCTCTGTCCAGGCATGAGGCCACTGATGACACAGCCAGCATTCACACTCTAAACCCCTCTTCCCTGTGCATAAACATTTCTGTGTGATAAACACTGAATTCATTTAATATTAATTATGACTGTTTTTCACAAGCCTGCACCACAACTGAGAAATACAAATAGAGTTGTTTTTTTTTTTTTTATGTTACTAAAAATACTGCAACAGAGAGATCATCCTAGGAGAATTCAGATTCAGTTAGTGGCCTAATCAGTCACTGTGAATTATAGCATAATGGCAAACTACTATGATGTACAAAGTTTTATGACAACGCAACACAAAAAAATGTCACAAATGTAAAAAAAGAAAGGTGTAGATTTTGTAAATCCACTTTGCTGATTCGTTACCGTGACATTAGACAGCTCTTCTAATTTGTATTTTTTCTGAATTTCTCTGACATTTAAAACTCAGTATGTCATGTTTCAACAGTTTTTAAGCCCTCATTCTGAAACCCTTTATTTTAGGTTCCAGTTACTGCTGGAGCTCCGCCTACTTCTGTTACTGCAAATGTTTTTAAGACTAAAATAATAGCTTTTTTTTCTTCTTATGTGCGTCTTTGCTGAGCTGGAGCTGCAAAAGGCAATAATGTTAATGGATTGAAAACGTAGGCAAGCTCAAATTCTGTCAAGCCAGTTTCAAAAAGTAAAAAAAAAAAAAAAAATGCTGCAAACAAGAATTGTGCATCATGTTTAACCCACAACTGGAATAAAGGACAAAATAAGGAACATAATAATAAGACATTACAGTTCCCAGGGTTTGCTTCATTGTCTCTCGCTCTCTCTCTCTCTCTTTTTCACTCTCTTTGCTCCTCTTCTCAATACTATACATGGTTACCATGGAAACACACTTGCAGCTCTCGAGTCGTGAGGCCAGTCAGCTGAGATACCACGTCTGGTAAACAATCCTGCAATCTGAACTGCTGGGTATGTGTCAGAGTTTGTCAAAGCATGTAGGCATCAGCCAAAGGTCATAAGTGCCAGGAAGGTGGCAGGACCAGGGGTTCAAACCGAGACGGCTAATGTGACAGCGTTAAACTTTTCCTGCTGCATGTTTTATTTAACAGGCATTTGAATGGCATTTAAGCCTCTTTAATCTAGTATAATAGGAACATGACTAAGGGGGACAAAGATTTCGAGCTGCAGCCAACTGCAGCTCTGTCATTTTTTTTCCATTACTGTACGAACATGAATGCAAGACAGAGTAGACACAAACAAACAGCGCTTGCATTAGATAAGTAAATGTAAAAACAAGTAATGTTTATTTTAAAGAAGGCATTCCATAAAGGTAAGATTATTTAACCCTCATACTGCCAACATTTTTAACAAACATAGACTACCAAGGGGGGTCCTGAGGACCCCAAAAGCAATTAACTGTAAGAAACACGTGTAATAACAAAAATAATTATCATAGCAAAACTTGTTTCCTCCCAAAGTGTTATTAGTTATGTAATAATGTAATCTAAAGATTATGGGTACCCAGATCGATCTGTAAATTGACAGCTTCCCTTTCACGCTCAGCTCTCTCTTTACCACAACAGACCGGTACAGCATCCACATCACCGCAGCTGCCACAACAATCTGTCAATCTCCCGCGCCACTCCCCCTTTACTCGCTAACAAGACCCCAAGATACTTGTACACCTGCAATTGGGACAGAACTTCATTCACAACCAGGAGTGTGTACTCCACCCTTTTTTAAGACCCATGGCTTCAGACTTGGAGGTACCAATTCTCATCTCAACTGCTTCACACTCAGCTGTAAACTGCCCCAGTGCAAGCGGGAGATCAACAGAACCGCATCACCTGAGAAAAGCAAAGACCAGATCCTGAGACCACCGAGCCCAGTACCCTCCAACCTTCATCCTTGGCTGCACCTAGAAATACTATTAACAGAATCAGTGACAAAGGGCAGCCCTGATGGGAACCAGCAGCCACTGGGAAGTTTGACTCATTGCTGGCAATGAGACTAAACTCTCCCTGTGGTTGTATGGGGACTGGAAACAACTAAAGCTAAACACACACTGCAGGCACTTACAGCACAGCATTTGCCTTATGCTATGCTCAGAGCATGCTGGCACGTGAAAGGAGGAGCAAAGTTTTTTTCAAGCAGATTTTCCAGTCAAGCGATGGACAGTCGAATCAGCAGGTGGTGTATTGTGACAATTTAGCAGCATCAGATCTCCTTTTCATGTGTTGCTTAACCAGGGCATGCCCCAGCTCTCTCAGGTACATCTGTTTCCAATGTTTTAATAACTGCCAGTTATCAGAAGTTGCTCATTCAGATGATGAATGCAGCAATGGGGACTTAGTGGCTGACCCTACCCCTCGGCACTGTTTGATACTTTAATTTAGGCCCTATGGCAAACATTAAGTGAATAAATAGTTCCCTTTATTAAAACTGTTGAGGCGGAATTGAACAAACTGACTGACAAAATCATAAAAAAAGACACAAAAAAATATACCTCTGGGGTTTTGCACGAACCCCAGTCAGTCAGAATGATGAAGGTCAAATAAAATCTACAGGTAAAAATGAACAAAAAAACAAAGCAAGCATTTAGACAGTTACATAGGTCACAGAGGTGCCCCTGGCAGCGCAACCACAGGAATAGTTCATCACATAGTCGTGTTATATTTATTACCCTTCATCATTCGTGTTTTCCTTTTCCATTTTTTAAAAAAAAGTATTTTTAATGATTACCTGCCGTGTCCTGATTTTTATCACTTGTTTCTTGCATTGCCTCCCTCCACTCTGCATTTAGCCTGTGTCTTCCCTTCCCTCTGCAAGTTAATCTCTGCACAGTTGCAACAGTCCCAGCATTATCCTTGTGTTACATGGTTTGCTTGTCTTTTGTTCTGTTCATGCCTGATTCCTTAGACCGATCTTCCGGGCAAAGACTCCTGCCAAGTAACGAGTGCAACCCTAACCCCGATGAGCCGCATGTTTGAATTCTCTCGCTGTTACAAGTTTCAGAAAAATCTGAATTTTATATTTTTCTAAATGCGTTCTACCATATTTTTAAAGGTCTTGTAAAACACATAGAGGCTGGCTAATACTTTTACTGTCCAAACAACTTTCAGAATATATTAGTATAGCTGATAAAACCTCATGCGTCAGCGCTTCCTGCATCTTCTTGTCTGCCTACACTATTTTTAGAGCATTCATTGAATACCTGTAATTATATCTATCATCTCACGAATCTTGGAATGACCTTATTTATAGGACTGGCTTTGAAATGCTGACCTTTGTATGTGATTGAATGACAAGGCTCCAGCAGGTATCCATTCAGTCCCTTTGTGAGGGATTTACTGAAGCACCTACGCAGAGTATCAAAGGAAAAAGAAACCCAACCCTGGTTACTTCTACAGACTTATTTGATTCTTTAGTTAGGTTTGCTGAACACATACAGACATACTTTTTTTTTTTTAATTAACTTTTACAAATTATATACTTTGCTGCTTTTAGGGTACACCTTATAGAAAAGTCAAAAGACTCTAGCTTGAGTTGGGTTTTTACAGCAGCCCCTTTAACTTGAGAATGAGGACACGGTGCAAAGGCTAACTGAACTGAAGATGTATTATGGTGTGACATACTGGCCCAATTCTGTATTTCTGTTTCATGATTTCTAGAGTGGGAACTGTAGGCTGGCGAATCCTATGTTGCGTAAGCACATTAGCACGGATATGCTATAACGACATAAAATGAAGGGCAATCTCTTTCACAGGTCTAATGATCTTGATTGCCTATTTAGAGAACCTGATGTAATGTGTGAAAACACTATGATGTATGCACAATGAGTCACCTCATCAGCACAAAAACCTGGGATATGATTACATTCGCATCAGAACTGCCCTTAATGCCAATAAAATTATTCCATTCAGGAGTAGGTAAGTGCACAAGGCATTTATCATCCAGCAAGCACAATTACAGACAAAGCCATGGATAAATGACAGTGTTAAACATTATCATATTGAAGGCAAAAAAAGCTAAAGATAACTATATGAAAGGGATTTTTCTCTATTTAGCACAGTGGTTTAAAAAAATAAGAATATGTGCTTAAATGTTGAACTGAAGCTAATGCTTGCTGACAGTATTTCAGAGTTGGCCATGTAGATATGTAGATTTTTGATAATGGAATCAAAGTAAATTAGACACTGGCTTACAGAAATAAAAGCCTGCACAGATCAAGGCAACACCAGTGGATAGCGGAAGAAACTCATACACTCACATAAATAAAGCAAGTGCCCAGCTGGAAAGATTTCGGCTGATATTAGATTCATTACTGGAGCAGCCAGCATCATAGTCCCAGAATCTTATTAGTGATATAACGACATCCCCATTTGTTTCGATCACAAGAAGTATCAGGAATTAAAGTTCCTGACAGTAATTCAATAAAAAAAAAAAAGGGAGTCATTGATTGTTTGGCTGCCAGGAAAACATTTCCACGCATCAAAGTGATTGTGTGTTGTGATTGTGTATGTGAGAGTGAAGTTAGGAAAGAATTATTTATGACTAGACAGCTGGTTGAGGTTAGTTAGAAACGCAAGCACGCAGGCCAGCAACTTTGGGTCCCGCGAGAGCAAACGCACTAGCCTGAAGCTCGACTTTTTCTAGTCTGACAAAATTATGCTTTTGAGATATGACCCATCTTTTTAGCTTCATGTAAACTTCCAATGGTTAATTGGGCTTTCCAAATAAGTCTGGTGGATTTAACTTCATTTTTCTGTCAACAATATTAGTCCGATTCTTCATCAATCATGTGCGATGTCGTGGTTTTGTCCACTCCTCATCCAGGATGTTTGAGGCTCCTAATTGGATATGTGTAGATAAAGGGATGAACCCTTATTAACCTGGAGTAAGAAGGTAAGTCAGGAAACACTTTTGACTTCTGTTCTTATTTTTCTGTTCTTATCTACTCATTTCATTCAGAAGTCGTGGTAAATGAGCAGACCAGAACTGAGCACATGCAGTAGCTTAGAGAACACAACATAATCTGCTGTGTGTGTGTATGTGTGTGTGTGTAAGCATAAGCATTAAAGAGGTCACTGCATATGAATGAAAAAAATCCCAGCAGCAGCAATAGATGCTAAATTTGTTAAGCATCATGCTAACAAGCCATTGTTATTACCGCTCAACAGTGGAGCCACTGATATGAGAAAATATTAATAAGAGTCTCTGATCCACAGCAGTCTCTGGAGCTAACAGTCCTCTGCTGACAGAGAAAAAAGACAGAGACTGACAGAATGTGAGTTACTAAGCTGAGGTATACGTGTGTATGTGTGTCCTCACTTTTGTGATAATAAAAAAAAAAAAATGCAAGTGTGAAATGAGGACGGGAAGAGTGTTAATTGAGTATGATTACACCTTCAACATATCCCTTCTCGAAAAAGGCAGAATCATCCACACATACAGAACATCCTCAGGGCCTTCTTGTACCTCTGGATTTTCCTGTAGTAGCTTATTTCATGAACTGCTGGGAAAATTCACCCTTCCATCCTACTTCATCTCAGAGCTTCAAACATGTTTGCGGGTAAAATGGAGAAAAAATAAAATTAAAAAAGGAAGAGGAGGAGGAGGAACTGTCAAAAACGTGGGCTCTCATTTGAATGCAAGTAGGCCCATTTTAAAAATATGCTTGGGACAACAGTGGATATATATATATATATAAATTTTTATTTTATTATTTTGTGTGCCTCACCATAACACAGAAAAATGCCACAAATGATCACATTGTGCTCGGGTTCAGATGTTGCTTTTAGCATGGCTATAAATAACTAACATCTGTCAAGACCTGTACTTATTATAGAGTCCTGCTCTTCCTTGACTTTTCTTTGCATCAGTTCATTCCTTACTGTAGGTTCCAAACAAGCTTTACAAGGGCAGTCAGATTGCCTGTGCACGGTCTTTAAGGGGTGAAAGGAATTGCTGATGCACAATGACTGCATGTCTCTATCAGCCTCCTGTGTGTGTATAGACTTGTGGCATTAAGGTTGAATAATTCTATGTATGTATGATGACTTAAAGATTTATGAATATTATATACCATACACCATTTTGGTGTTTATAACACAACAGCAATTAAAAGGTGGCCCAATCCGCAGGTAGGTTATACTCCTCTGAAAATGAAGCCAGTTGTAGAGGCAGAGGCCCACTGCAGTTGGACTATATTTCTCTACGCAGAGGTCTAGGCTATGGATCTCTCTCTCTCTCTCTCTCTCTCTCTCTCTCTCTCTCTCTCTCTCTCTCTCTCAGTTATCCACTCCCGCCGTGGTGCTGAGCCTGCGACGTTGGATGGGAAAAAAAAGCTCCCTCTTTGCTCCCTCGACGCATGATTTGGAGGAGAAACAAGTGAAGGTATTGTACAAAAATGCTCATTTTCTTCTTAAGATTTAAATAATTTCTTTTAGGCGTCCTGCTGTGATAAAATATATGCAATGGATACACGCGACGGCAGCGCGAGGACGCACCTGCACCACAGACTCCAACGCTCTGCTAGGTTGACTCCTCTTGGTGCAACAGAACCCCATATGGCTGATTTTACGAGGTCATGAAACCACGTTTTCCTGTTTACGGTTTGAATTATCCGCGATTCGGAGCAAACTTGTCATTAGAAATATGTACGTGCAAAGAGCAGAATTTCATTGGTGGGTATTAGCGCACATTTTCTTCGTTTTTTTTCCCTACAGTTGTTGTCTTTCATAATGAGGTATTCCTGCGCGACTGGCTTTAGAAGTGATTAAAATCTGTGGCAATAGATTTAGAGTGTCACATGAAGCTTGGCTGGTATTTATGCTGGATTCTGCGGAGATAGGATGGCCGGGCAGAGTACGCGCCATGGACAGATGTGCGCGAAGGGATTTAGTGTCGAGGGAGGGAATCGCGCAGGGCATAAAACTGGCTGTGCACGCGCGCGCGTGTGTGTTCTAGCTTGTGGGGTTTTTTTTTTTTGGTTTTTTTTTTGGAGGGTGGATGGACCAGCTACTCTGTTGCGCTACAGGCACCTCTCTTTTCATCTACCTGCAGTCTGAGCTTTGGTTTAAGCCACATTTAGTTTCACTGTGCTCGTGCGTGTGTGAGTTAGTGATTGAGAGAGAGAGAGAGTGTGTGTGTGTCTGCCAGCAGCAGCAACAGTGTCCGACTACTGACCGATGGACCGCACAGATTCTTTCGCCCACACATTTTGGACGGCCAGGCACGAGAAAACACGTAGCAAATGTGAACAACACTGCTTTTTTTTTTATGATAATCATTAAGTTGGTTATATTAATTGACAGTGCCTGAGACAGTGAAAGACTCATGGTTGTCCAAAAAGCGTGGGGGACAGTGGACAGAGTGCACTTCTTCAGCTGATGGTCAGGTGAATTGCTGACCAAGCACAAAGGTGGGCTTTGGTGAGATCTAAATTCCACATGCTGTGAAGACTGAATGGGTCTAGGTTGTGATGTGATGTGTGTGTGTACTGTAAGTGTGTGTGTGTGTGTGTTTAAAAATGATCTGCATGCATAATATAGACACACAATATAAAAAGGGAAGTGCTTTTGTGTTCACTTAAGTGATTAAAAAGGTGGCAATTTCAAATGAGAGTAGTTCTTTAGATGGCTCCATTGCGCTCTCTTTACAATGACAGGTGACAAATTTAAAGAAACTCATGAACCGTTGACCCCCGCAGTGAGGAGATCCCGGTTGCTCTGTTATGCATAGGGGGATATTTGGCCGATATGGTTTTGTTGCACTTGGCCACTTAGATATATGTGTCACTGCAAATCTGTGGATGGTTGTTCTGACTTCGTGATTTCCTTCATTCTGTGATGAAACATTTCTGTCCTGACTGGAGTGGTCTTTTCCAAGATTATAGTGCCTCCATCCATAGGGCGCAGGGGGTCACTGAATGGTTTGATGAGTATGGAAATATCGTGAATCATTAGCTACAGCTCTTATTGCACCTAATTCACAATTAATTGCACCCAATTAACAAATGGTGTGCACCCTCACCAAAGCAAAAGGAAAGGAGAGTATATATCATATCATATATCAGAATCAAGAATTCTTCTACACTTTTATCTTGATTGTTTCCTTTAATTTATCCCCTGTCAGTTTCGTGAGTAGGTGGGTTCCTTCTTATATGATGTAGTAATTTAGCTTTCACTAAGTTGAAAGCCTTTACCATCCATGTTTTATTCTGGCCCTGTCAATCATTGGCCACACCCACTTAAATAAATAAGAAATGCATAAGAGTTGTATGTCCAACATTACTTCTTTCTTTATTGGTACTAATTTGGTTTCCACACATTTCTTAATTTTCTCTTCACCTGCTGTATTCATTTGTCCCATGATTCCTGATGTTTCCCCCGGAGGAATAATGAGCAGTCTCCAATCAATTGCAATCACAGATCACTGGTGCACCAAGAAAGAAGGGGGGAGAGAAAATCAGTAGGGGAGGCGGGCCTGGAAGACCTAAATAATGACCACCTACCAACCAAATCCTTTGCCTTGCTGCAATATAATCTTCTCTTCATCAGGGTGCTATTGAACTGTGTTACAATTCAAGAAGTCTGTGGCGCTGCCTGTTAGGTTAGATCTCAAGAGCTGACCGGCGTTATGCTAGCAAAAACCTGGAGTTCAGTTTTATTTCTGTTTTTATGAATGAAAACACTATAAACAGACACTGTGGAGTTTACTGTGCATAAAATGGCACAGTCGAGTGGAGGACTGGACTGGAGCCAGATGGGTGGGAGCTTCAGTAGTTATTGAAAAGTTAATGACTTGAGCCATTAGTGCTATTTTATGTTGTTGACCTCAGCGCACTTAGAGACCAAGGCAGTTAGAGCTCGGCTGGCCTGACTTAGTCACCTTGCCTTAGGATCCAGGTCAAACAGATGATGGTTTGGTGACGAAGATGAATGAGTGAGATTTTAAAGAATGTTTTGTAAATGACAGGATGCCAGCAAAATACAGGGATTGTAAAGTCACTCAAATACGGTAAGTTTACTTACCGATAATGGAAAGGACTTTACATAATTGTAGGAAGGGTACGCGGTTGAAGTAAACATCACGTTTTATGACAAAATTAGAAAAAGGGGTAATTTTATAAATAAATCACAGTATTAGAGGTTTTGTAAGGTCTACATATAAAACACAATATTTGCTATCAGAGAAAATGGACTTTCTTCTTCTCTTTATTTTCCATATTGTCTTTGTGATAGTGCACGCAAATGTGGAGATTAAAGAATACATAAAAAAAATGTTGTACATATGTGACACACATGTATAATGTGTGTTTCTGGTTCCTGCTGGAATATGACCACAGAGTACGACTGGCTGCTTAGCTGCTTTGTTACTAAATCATTACTGCTCCATCTCACTGCTGACTTTGTTGAGATGTTTCCATTTTGCAACTCTAGCCTCCACGATGGAGATACAAACGCAGCCTGAGCAATAGCAGTGCTATACAAATGCAACATTTAAAAATGCGGGATTGAAGGCTCCTATGACAGGCTGATTGACACACATACACATTATTAGTTTCATAGATGCTGTAAAGGATTTTTTAAAAAATTGTTACATTTGTAAAAATAGATTTCTTTTTGTTAAGAAATAAGTGCAACAATTTATTGAGACGTGCGAACATAATTGGAAATACAGTACATATAAGGCAAAAACAGAGTTTCGACAATTCTAATGAGCTTGAAAGTCAATATATGGTGTGGCCACCTTTATTCTTCAGCACAGCCTGAACTCTCTTTGGCAGCTTTCTTGTCATTTCTTTAAGTAGTCTTCAGGAATAGTTCTCCAGGCTTCTCAAAGGACATTCAAAGCTCTTCTTTGGATGTTGGCTGCCTTTTGTTCTCTTCTCTGTCAAAATGATCTCACACTGCTTCAGTAATGTTGAGGTCCGGGCTCTGGGGAGGCCCGTCCATGACTGATAGTGTTCCACTGTGTATTTTTCTGTCCAGGTAGGCTTTTACTGCATTGGCAGTGTGTTTGGGATCATTGTCATGCTGAAAAATGAAGATGTTTCCAATTAGACGCTTTCCAGATGGGATTGCATGGTGGATGAAAATCCTGATTTTTTTCTGTGTACATAATTCCATCAATATTGACAAGATTTCCCCTGATTTTCAGGTATTGTTCATCTGCTGTAGCTAGTTTTTTAGGCTGGCCTTTTCTTCTTTTCTCCACTCCTTGTCCAGTTTCTTTAATATTTTTAAAGGACACACTGCACACCATGCTGAGTTTTTGGCTAATAGCTCTGTGGGAATACTATATTATTCTTGTCAAACTGTTGTCTTTGCATTTTTGTAGAGTCAACTAAAGAATTGAGAACAAATTATGCATTCTTGCAACAGACTATTAGTAACAAAGTGCCTAAAGATACCATTTAAAATTGGTTCCACAGTAGTTCACCCTTTGAGTTAGGGGTCTTTTCAATGCTTGAATGATTCATAGGTCAGTGTTAAGCGGCTTACAAGGGACCAAACTTTGAAAGACTTTCAGAAAGCCTGGAGAACTATTGCTCAAGACCATTTATAAAAACTGCGAGAAAGCCTGGCTCCTTGGAGGCAAAACAGAAAGAAATTAGTGATGATGCCAGCCTTATAACCGATAAACTATTATAATAATATTGTAGTTACTTTTATTTCCCATTCATTTTTGCTCTAAGTGTGAAGCCATAATAGAGGATATATCTATAGTCTGTTATACTTTGAAAATATAAACCTCTGCACACTTTTATATAAAAAAAAATGCAAATGTCAGTATCGTGCCACCCTAAATCCAGGGTTGATTTACTATGTTGTAGCATACTGTGTGCTCATAATGGTCTGGCCCAAAGTTTATATTTCTGGAAATGAGGACTCTCAGCTCAGTGGCCCACAATTGCTACTCTCAGATCTTTAGCTCTCCCAACCGGTCTCACCGAGCCTCCCCTTTCCCAGCCACGCCCCTCCGAATCAATTTCTGGGTCCACCAGAAAAGATTATGCAAAGATCCTGAGAGGGATAACCCCAGGGAAACATTCACACTTGCTCACTCCTCCACATCACATTCCTAGCCATAACACACTGTGCTCCCTTTTCAGCCTACCAGCTGTTGCAGTGCTACGTGCAATCAATACAACAGTCATGTTTCACAACAACTGTCACTCCTTCAGTGCCAAGAACCTGTGGGAGGTCCCCTTGGGCAAGAAACTGAGACACATGGTAGACAGTGAATTTGTGACAGGGTTTCAGAAATGCAACACCAGTGACAGATTTGAGAGATTTAGAACCAGTTTCATTAGCTGTACTTCAGCAGGGCGGGAATGTGTTGATAGGGGGAAATCTGTGTTTTCCTGTATTGGAGGATGAAACGTGAAAGGAATGCAGATGGCTTAGACAGAATGGTGCTAGTGAGTAGGAGAAATGAAGGAAGGGGCGCATGTAACAGGTAAAGAATGGAAACAAGAATGTTAGGCTATGAGAAATAGGTACAAGAATAAAGAGAAAGAACAGGGAGGAATGAGAAGTTGGTGAACCAGCTCTTCAGCACCACCTAACCCGCTGAATGACAGGAACTCACAAGCACAAGGGTTCAGGCACATCTCATACCTGTCAAGATAACCATAAATTCTGGAAAGAGTTGATGGAAAATCTGCAGAAATCCTTGTCACTAAAGTCCCACGCTGCAGAGTGGCACAGACCCGTTATGTACTACCTGCACTCAGCTTCAGTCTGGCTTTAAAAACAATGCTCAAGTCATTTTAGCTGAATCAGCTAGAGGCATAGACGTTCCATTCTCATTACTTTCATAGCCACATGCAGATCCATGGAAAGCCAGTGGGCTTCAAACTGCGGGAATTGACAAGCACTTTTAAGTAAGTACTGAACTCCAAATCTGTTCAGTAACCCACAGGAGCCTTTATTTCAAGGCCAATCTTCCAATGACATTGTATTTCAGCTCTTACATTAATAGATTTGCAACTTGGAGCTTTATGACTGTAATTGGAGTGACAAAGTGGTGCAATATGACCTGACACTGACAAAATGATTTTGACAGAGAATGGCTGTCGCGCACAAAGAGGAGGGTGCAGTGGTGCGTGTCTGTCTGATGGAAGGTGTTGGTGACAAACTCAAGCAACGCGTGCACGAGCGCTTTGATGTGTGCATGGACAGTCATAGCTCCCTCCAGGCCAGGAAGAAAGAAACAAAGAGCTAATCGTCCACATTTGCGCAGACACACAACGCATGCAAACTCTGGCACTCTCACACACACATACTTATATACTGCACATGCACAACTTCATGCCGAATTGGCTGCATTGTGAGAAAAATCTTTCTTCAGTCTTACAGTGTCTTCAATGGGGCAAAGTTCAAGCAGTCAGCAGAGCTACACTGTTACACACACACACACGACAAGCCTTCCTCTTGACATCATGTACCAAATGCAAGCTGGCAAACTATTCAAGCTGCAAATTTTCCCATTTTTCCCTGTGCTCTGCCAGCGCAGCTCAGCCTACTCAGCTTCAACCACCACGTCACCCACCTGCAGACCTGCAGACTGACTGGAGGTATTTTTACTCATCATTCCCCAATATCTCTGCACAAATGTTTTCTACCAGGAGTGATGAGGTCAGAGCTTGGATGCCAAACTCTATTCTCTGCCTTATATAAGTGCCCCAAATGTGAGTTGTCTGACTGCAATTGTCTGCCCCACCTGTGTATATCGCCAGCTTATATGGAGAGAGGAAAAATGTCATCATGTTAGAGTCAAGGTTCCAAATCTGTTTATATAAAGTAAGGCAGTAATCTTTTAGTTTTGTCTCTGAATAACCTAAATAAGGGGCCGATGTGGACCAGTATTTTAAAAATGAATCGAAATTAATTTAACTAGTTTGAGCTTTATGAAGTGTTTGGAGGCTTTCTAGATTTAATCATCTCCAGAGGACGAAGGCGTTTGACGTGACTCATGCAGTATGCAGCTGTTACTGATGTGAATCATAAGAGCGGTATTTTCAGAGTCACAGAATGGACGTACTCATATGTTCAGTGCACACAATATGACATTGTTTACCTAGTTAAGTGTCAATCAAAATCACTGTCTGACCTTGACAAAAACTTCAGGAAGTAAAGAACTGAGCCGCTGGCAGCCAAGAGGAGATGCTGAAGCTTTTGCATGTGTGGATGGATATGAGCCGTGAATGTTATGTATGCGCTCATTTTTTCGCCAGTATGAGGATGTACTGTATCTACTTAGTGTTTGGTGTGTGTGTGTACTGTATGTGTGTTAAGTAAGGACACCATCTGCCATCATCTTTGGTTCGTGCCAACCCCCCACCCCTTTTAACCCACACCCTTGCTCATATATAGAAAATCCGTCAGCGTTTGAGTTTGATGAAGGAAAAAAAAAACAAAAAAAAACTTGCTGCCCGCTGTGGATGTGTGTGTGTGTGTGTGTGTGAAAGAGAGGCAGAAAGAAGAGTGGGAGGGATGTGTAGAGCAGTGCAATTGTTACAAAGGTGATGAATAAAAGCGCAAAGATTAATCGCAAGAGAAAGTTGTGGTATTTCTACTTGATATTTAACCTCTGGCATGCTACTTTCACTTTAAATGGATGCTTAGCATATTTTCTTGTACATTACACACACACACACACACAAACACAAACACACTCGCACACAAATATAGAAATACAGTTACGTGCACATACTTGCACACACATAGCAAGTGGATTTTGGAATAATGCCTTGTTTTTCTGAACTGCCCTAGATTCATTTGGCATCTGTGCTGCACACTCATCTCTCTCTCTCTCTCTCTCTCTCTCTCTCTCTGTTGTTATCACTCTGCTTTTCCTCTTACTCACAGACACCGACACTTTCCATAGCCCCTTTCCTTGTAGCCCGCCTCTCTTGAATATCTACCTCTTTCCTTGTCTTTATCCATCTCCCCCTCCCCCCCTCCTCCTCTGTTAGTACTGACTGCTAAGATCTGGGTATAAATATTTTAGTTCTGTCACCCGTTCTGCAACTGCAGTTTCACAGAGAGAGAGACAGCATCTCTAGTCGCCCTGCTTGTGTGTGTGTGCATGTGTATACGCGCCTAGGCCCAGTTGAGTTGGATGAGTATTTGTTATGTTCTACTCAAGCATCTGTTTGTATTCTAATTAGTGGGATTTTTGCCTACAGAAGCTGAATGTTGCTATGTCTTGGCCACCAAGTTGGTCTAGAACCCAGTGTGTAAAATGTATTGTTTTTTTTCCCCTCTTGCATGCTTAAAAGTAAGAGGATTTTGGTACTGAAAACAAAACAAGCAGACAAAATGCTGCACAGCACAAGGCAACATTTTAAACTTCAAGTTATTAGAGTGGCAATTATTTAATGTTGATGATCACAGCAGAAGTTCAGCATTCTTGCTGTTAAGCAATTTTTAAGAAGTGAGGGCTTTAACACGCTCGCCGACTCAGTGAAGTTGTATTTTGCTGTGGCAAAACGTGAACGCAGACCTGCAGTCCTCATTGCTGGCTGATTTGACTGATAAAGCAAAGCAGGGACAAATCAATAAATATGCAGTGTATTTGGAAAGTTTTAAGACACGTCCAAGTTTTCCATATTTTCTTATGACTGAGACTCATCTTACTGTAAAATGGATTAATCAGTCTATAGACAGTGAGAAAGAAAAAAACAAGTTTTTGAATCCTGGAATCCTGCGTATGCTTGTGTTGCTTCTGTAAATTTATTGGAGTCCACATCTGTATAAGGTCTCAGTTCCATGGGCTTAGGGATCACTCGGAGACCCTCTGCCAGCCCAAAACTTATTCGGCTGGTGAGTGGTTGCTGGCGGTTGCTAAGTGAAATTGATCACAGTACTACACTAAAAACCTTTCAATTGCTTTAGTCATTAGCAGGTTGCCTTTAGTTTTGCATCATTTGCCAACTAACTGCCGGGGATTAGTGAAACTGTGGTAAGTGCAGTTTTAAAATAAGGAAAAGTAAAGTAATTATATATAATTATCAAATATAGACATCAGGATCTCCAAGGCCAACACAACAATCATAGGTCTCCACTCAGAAAGAAATACTAAGCTATATGTTAAAACAAAAAAAATACAGTGCCTAGGCTCCCTGGCTGGCCACAAAATAGGAGAAAGCCTAGAAGCTTGGCAGGGAACCCCTGCTGAGCTTCCACTAACATACAGGCAAGCGTAAACACAGCAGGACTGATGCCACAAGTTTGCTACAGTTCACCTTCCAAGATTCTGAGTTTACACTGAATCCTGCAAACACACATCACAGAGTGCAGTGGTCGAATGGCGTGGAGCGCTTGCTGCTGGAGCAGTTAGATAAGCAGTTTCACAAATGAGCAGAACAAACGAGTCTGTTCAGCTGCGGCAATCAGGTGTGGGAGATCTTGAACACAGAGAGTGAGAGAGGCAGCTCTCTTTCATGAAGAGGCCCAAAGGTTGCATGCAACAGTTGCACTTTTTGATGTTTGAGTGGTTGATGAGTGCTTGCAGACAAGTTGGCGTCTTGTATGCAAACTCCATGCAAGCTATGGGAGAATTCAGCAGTCTAGCAGCAACCAAAGCAATTACAAGGAAGTTTTTGATGCAGCACCCTCTTTGTAGCTGATTTCACCCACTGACAGCCAGCAACCTCCAGCGACTACATGCCAACCAGCTGGGGTATGCACATTTTTCTCTAGCAACTGTCGGTTGACAGTTTATATGACAGGGACTTGATGAATGGTCAGGATGGAGGGAAAAACTGATGCAGAAAAGCAGAAATGAACATCATGTATCCTACCACCATCTCTAGGTGGTCGGAAACATCTCAACAAGACAAGAATCTGAAGGATACCAGTAAAAACACACAGAAATGACTTCACGCTCTGCTGTGTTCAGCCACATTCAGCCACACCTGAATGCAGTAGAGCATCTCTGGAAAGGCCTGAAAATAGATGTTCAGTATTCAACCTACATGAGCTTGAAATGTCAAGATTTGGAGAAACTACCAAGAGGAACGTTTGCCAAGCTTCTAGGGTAATACGACAAGAGACTGTCATTCATGACAGCAGTGCTTTTACTAGGTACTCAGTGATGAGGTTCAGAGACTATACCTTTAAAGCAAAAATCCCATATGCTTTAAATTTGGCTGATATCCCTTTTAAAGTAGTGTCCTTGTGCAGCTATAAACTGTTCCCAGAAATTCTGCTGTGTTTTGAATCGCTGCTTTTTTTTGTGAAGATTTCCATTTGCAATGTGTACAGCGTTCCTGCACTGTGTCAAAATGGCAACCCTTCAAAATGAAGTTCATGTTGGGGAAGAGTAAGACATTGAAAGCAGCCAAATAGGTAGTATTTTATTTTGGAAATACTTGTTAGCAGACACTTCGGGACATTTTTGACAGATGTTCTCTCCTTCAGTTGGCTCAGTAAGTTGCAGTAGAACTCAGCACTGGCAGTCTGTGCATAGAGGATGAATTAACAGTGCAAAACCTTGTAAATGTCATAGAAAAAAAAGATAAGAATACATTTGGGCTTGCTCTTCACTTTCTGCACTTTCCTTAGGTTTGAGCTGCTCCTTTTAGTTTGCTTTTCTAATTCAATTCAATTCAGTTCAGGTTTATTTATATAGTGCCAAATCACAAAAACAGTCAACTCAACGTGCTTTATGCTGTAAGGTAAAGATCCTACAGTATTCTTGAGAAAACCCCAACAATCAAATGACCCCATATGAACAAGCACTTTGCAACGGCGGGAAGAAAAAATTAGCTTTTACCAGGAAGAAACCTCCAGCAGAAGCTGATCTGTCTCTGGTAGTTGTCACTAGTGATAATCATTGACATGAAGGAAGTTTTTTGCTGCTCCATGTTGAAATCACTAATGTGCAGCTGTATGTTGTCAGAACACCATTTCCAGGTATCTGGGTTCCAAGTGATACATAGCAGAAGCTCTGGGAAGAGAACTTAGAATGAGTCTGAAGCAGGGAAAACTTCCAAATTCACAGTACAACAAAAAAATCCTCAAACATGAAAAGATTTGTTTGGACGGATCACTCTTTAATGATTCTGGGAAGACCAATTCTGGGGGATTAGAGCTTCGAGGGGGGGGGG
>JAVDPK010000783.1:87468-119339 GCA_034780415.1 Cichlasoma orientale | reverse complement strand
CGGTTATTCGTACTACTGTTATAGGCCTGCGTTATTCATTTAGGTTATAGAACAGAAAAATATTAGTTTGTGAAGTATGAGCAGAAGTTAAAACGTAACACCTTGTTTTGGTTTCGTTTGTTACACTTTTACTTTGAAAACACTGAGTTGTGTTACCTTAGTTAATCTGAGGAAACACAGAGAGACTGAAGGCGTTTTACTGTGAAGACTGACACATGTTCAAAGATCGTGAGCAAATATTTAACATGTGAATTAGATGTTGAAAGTAGTGCGTTTGATGAGTTTGCATATTTGTCATTTGAACAGTATTTATAACATAACAGGCAACAGTGACAATAATTACTCGAGGTACATCAGAAAAATGTTACTGTAACTTCTTCGATAAATGTAGCTTTGCAAATGACCTCTTCAGTCTCATCCAGTATAAGCAAGCCCCAAATTACATTGATCTAAACATGAGTGGTGCATCCATAATGCAACCTTTCCGAACATAACATCTGCATTTGCACTGGCAGCAGAATAACCTAACTGGTGCACATGTTGAAGACACCCCGCCCAGCGCTCACAGCTTGTTATGCTCTTGCAGTGACAGTATGGTAATCTGAGGCACAGTCATTGCTAGTTGAAAGCCAGTGCCCTGCCTCGATGACTAGAAATACTGTCAGCAAAGTTAAGCATGTGGTAGATGCTTTAGAAGACTTTCATAGTTGTTTCATATTCCTTCCTTGTCTGGGAGTATATTGCACGCATTAATCAGATCGACTGGAGATTTAAATAAATAATAATAATAAGGAATAAGGGAGCAGACAGCTTTGTGTCACTGTCTGTTATCTTATTGTTCAGAGGCAGAATCATAACCTATGAGGTTTCTGCAGTGTGCAATTATAGCTAATTGAAAACTTTTGCCAATCTCTGTGAAGACCAGGTTGTTGTTGAATATAAGATATTTAAATGAGTACTAGTGAACTGGAGCACATCGCATGGGTTTTCACCATAATGTCCTCCACTAAGTTAAAAATTTTGTCTAACATTGTTTCCTGTAGTTAATCATATAGATTGTAGGGGGGGGGGGAGGCTTTGTTAGCATGTTAATTGCTAATCAAAATCAAATTTTCAGCATATTTACAGCATCTCTTTACTGTTAATGCTGGAAAGCTTACATTTTAGACACTTTCACCCATTCAGCTTCAACATTCACCAGTCTTTTTGGCCTCACCATTATCTGTTTTCATACTTACTAGATATATTCATTGAGAACCCGTCCTTTCTCTCTGATAGTCACAGTTTGCATGTTTTATAAGCATCACGAAATGATGCAGTGCACTTGCCAGAGCAGCAGGGGGCACTATATAGTTATGATGAACTGAAGGATGAAAAAAGCCTCAAGCAAAACATGCATTTTTTTTCTGTTTAAAATCTTTAAACCAAAGGTCATCTATTTATTTATTTATTGTAGCAACGTGAAGAATTTATAAATATGCTTTCTTTTTTTTCCAAACCTGATGATGATTGCCATATCGTGATCCTTTGTGCTTAATAGTCACTTGTAATTGAGATTATTTTTCTCAAGTGAAAATACCATTTGCGTAATCACGTTTTAGCACCCCGTAGAGACTTGTGATTGCAGTGATCTCTGATTAGAAGGAGGGTGTGTTTTAGTCAATCGCAGGGGTGGAGGGTTTAATCAAGGCGGTGTTCTTGTTTGGCAGATGAGCTCCAAGCCTCTCGCCAAGCCTGTAAACATTTTTACACCCTTGTCACGTGAAAGCACTTCCCCCTTTCCACCCCTTTCATATTGTAAGTACATGTAACTGTGATATATTCTTTTCTTTTTTTTTTACCGTAACTTTTAAAAATTTAAGCCCACATTCACAAAATAGTATACAGTATATAGCAGCAGCTAAAAGAAAGAGTGCTCATTAAAATGAAATTGTAATCAATTTATTACGCTTAAATACAAAACAGTAAATTACTCCAACATTGGAGCTGCTGAAGTAAAAATCATTAAGTCTAATCTGAAATTTATAACCTGTGTCAGCAGGTTTGTTTCTATGGCTGCAAAAACATTTTCATCCACAGTCTCGCAGTTAAAACATTAACGATATTAAAAAGAATGAACTATATTTAATTATTGTGATATGCGTCTGAGCAATCACACAGTGAGCCTGGATTTTATTTCAGTATCTTTAATTAATCCAAAATCTTGTAATGCGTTTTCTGTAATCTTGCTGCTTGTAGGGTATCAGTCCTCATTCCTGTTAACCAGATTGTGGGGAAGGAAAGAAAGAGAAGAGTAAAGCTTCCAGGCGTTTGCTTGTGTTCATCAAAGGTGACACTCCGGTTTTGAAGGGTGATTCATATTTCCATTAATTACTCAAGTCGGCTTTTAATCTACATTCAGTGGGACCCGAGAATTGTTTGCTTTTACTGTCTGTTATACACGTCCGCCGAGCATTGATCAGTCTGAGCCAAATGGAGCCTCGCAGCCAATATTCCTCTTGACCTGCTTATGGCCCCGTGTTTTCTAAATGTAAGAAGGTAATTATGCTCTCAATCGAATGATGTCAGATACTCTATTTATTTTTTAAATTTAGTCATTTACTGCGCACTTGAAATCTCACAAGCTCCGACCTCTCCGATGTCACTGACGGCTCTGTAGTCAGAAATGAAATGGAAGACTTTGTTTTATGTAAGCGACAGCTGCAGACATGTCAAACATAAACAAATAAATTGCACAGCATCACAGGACTAGTTCCTAGGTAACCATGTGACAGTACCGACAATTGCTATGGAAACCAGTGTATCCCCTTTCTCTGTCTTTCTCTCCATCTCCCCCCCTCCTATGTATCTCTCGGGTCTTTCAGGAAATGTGTGAGAATATTTCTTTTTTCCTGTGAATTGGTTTTACTTTCCAGTTTGGAGAATGCTATAGAATCACTATTCATAATAAAATGAGTTGACAAAGCTTTCTGAAATATCAAGTCTACTTTTCTATATCACCGGACAATTCACTGCCCTGCTTTCATGTCCTTCTTTTCGCTCACATGATGTGAACACTGTGATTTGCGTTAGGCCCATTACAAATGAAGACATTTTTCAAGATCAGAGTAAACAAAAACTTGTTTTAATCATTTTCCTTAGATCTTTTGTTCAGCAAGCAATTTGCAATCTGCTTTGCATAAGGTCTTTTGTTTTGATCCTGTTTGTCACAAATCCAGTTACAACTCCATGCTCCAAATGGAAAACCAAGCTTCTCTTCAAAGACAGACATCACAGCCTATTCTATTAAAAATAAATAAATAAATAAATAAATAAAATAAAAGCAGGTGCAAATCTAAAAGAGATGCTTTGATTTGCGGCCAATTATGGACATCCTTGTCGCTTCACCTTTGTGTAAGGTTCTCTTTTTCTTTTTCCTCGAAGCCCGAGCCCGCTATTCTTGGAAGAGAACCAGTAATGTAGCGATTGCACGAATGAACAGAAACCTCAAAAGTTATCAAGTTATTCAACACACCCAATTAAACTTGTTCCAATCCTCTAATGCCATTTCCCTCTTAATCACTGCGCGGTGTACAAGGGGTTGCCCCCAATTAGTTGCCTCATGTGACACCCTGACACGGAAGACGGCTATCGTGATTGTATTTCAGCCTCAATTACGTTGAAAACTCTTCAGGCAGAGGTGAATGGTCTCCTCCTGTCTTATATGTGTTTCTTTGTCTGTCTTCCTTTGTTTGATTGTTACAATGTATCAAAGGATAGCCCATCAGTTTTAGAATTGAAAGAGCCTTAAACTGTAACAACTGTAGCCATGTTTTGTAATCATGCAGTTCTGAGAAGATAAGCTATTTTTAACACCTGCTGTGCATTATGACATCTTAATGTTTTAATTACCGCAGAATTTTCTTTCCTCAAAATAGGTCTAGGATGATGTCAATGTGTCATGAATTCAATTTACAAAAGTTTGAAATGCATTTCAGCGTGTGCAGTAATTTTAGCTAAACTAATTTTAAATGATTTTGTTCCTGATTGCCAGTGAACTTTAAGGTCATGTTACTTATTTTAGGAGTAAGTGGTTACACTCAGGGCAAATCCTGGAAAACAGTCATTTAATAGCAGATAATTTAAGGCCATAATTCTAATGGTTTTTCCATCATAGTTTTATACTACAGCCAGTACATCATGAAACATATTCAGTAGCATTAATCTGCCGATTATCCTTAAAAGGACGAGTTGCTGCCCCACGTGGAGGAGTTTAAGTATCTCAGGGTCTTGTTCACGAGTGAGGGGGAGAGTGGAGCTGAAGATTGACACGTGTACTGGCACAGTGTCTGCAGTGATGTGGACACTATACTTTTCTGTCGTGGTGAAGAGAGAACTGAGTGTGAAAGCGAATTTGTCAATTTACCGGTTGATCTATGTCCCTTCCCTCACATATGGTCATGAACTCTGGGTAGTTACTGAAAGAAAGAGGTCGTGGATATAAGTGACAGATTCTCATCTGAAGGGTGATAATATGAGGAGTTCAGTCTGTTGGGAGGGACTCGGAGTAGAACCGCTACTCCTCCATGTTGAAAGGAGCCAGTTGAGGTGGTTCAAGCATCTGGCTTAAATGCCTCCTGAGAGTTTCCTGGGTGAGGTGGTCCGGGCATGTCTTTGGAAGGAAGCCTTTGGGTAGATCAATGACATTCTGGCTAGATTATGTCTCTTGGTTGGGTAATGCCTCAGTGTTCCCCTCAATGAGCTTGAGGAATTGGCTGGGGAGAGAGAAGTCTATGCCTCTATTCTTAGGCTGCTTCCCCCATGAACCAGATCCAGATAAGCAACAGGAAATAAATTGATGGACGAATAGATGGATAGTTTATTGTTAGGTTTTAGTTTTCATGTATCCTTTAGTATTTTAAGCACATTTTAGTTCTAGCTTACATTCATGGTATTTAATTAGTCCCGTCACAATTTTTTTTCTATCTCATCGTGGTATGATTCACACCTTCTGGCTAAAGAAGCTAACTGCATTCCATTAGCGCCTGGCAGCATGAACCAGCTGCTAATGGCTAAGACACAGCCAGAATGACTGATTGAAGGCCAGACAGTCCTGATCCCCTAGGATTCCAAAAGGGGACCAATCACTTCCAACTACCCATCCAATAACCTGCCTTAGTACAACAAGGATGCTCCTGTTAGGCCTCATAAAGGCCAAGATGAGCAGGCACATGGCTCAATACGTGAGCATGGCCCAGAAAGGAATTGGCAGAAATACTAGAGGAGCAAAACACCAACTACTGGTAGATAGAGCAGTCACTCGAGACTGTAAAACCAGACTAATCAACTTTTGCACCGCCTGGATTGATTACAAGAAAGCTTATGACTCAGTGCCTTATACGTGGATCCTGGAACTAAACAAGATCAACGGGATCCTAAGAGCCTTCACCAGGAACTCAGTGAGGATGTGGAAAACAACACTAGAGGCAAACTTCAATCCAATTGCACAAGTCACCATCAAGTGAGGGACCTACCAAGCAGATGCTCTGTCCCCCCTGCTGCATAGGCCTGAACCCCCTCAGCCAGATCATTAACAAGACATCAGCCTCCTCCTCTACATGGATGACATCAAAATGTATGCCAGGAGTAAATGAGATGTTGATTCACTGATTCACACCACACGGATCTACAGCAATGACATCGGAATGTCATTCAGACTGGAGAAGTGTTGTCAGATGGTGACAAAAAGAGGGAAGGTAGTCAGAACTGAGGGAACTGAACTACCAGAAGGCAACATTGCTGACATTGAGGACAGCTATAAGTACCTTGGAATCCCACAGGCAAATGGGAGCCATGAAGAGGCTGCTAGGAAAGCTGCAGCAACCAAGTACCTCCAGAGAGGAAGGCAAGTCTTGAGGAGTCCAGTGAATGCGAAGAACAAGTACCGGGCAATCAACACCTACGCCCTGCCAGTTGTCAGATACCCTGCTGGGATAATAAGCTGGCCAAAGGAGGAGATAGAAGCCACTGACATCAAGACAGAAAAGCTTTTTACCATGCATGGAGGGATTCACCCCAAATCCAGCACCCTGAGACTTTATGCTAACTGGTAGGAAGGAGGCAGAGGACGAGTGAGTGTCAGAACTACTATCCTGAATGAAACAACAAAGATCCGTGAGTACATCAGAAAGATGGCAACAAATGATCATGTGCTTAGTGAGTACCTCGGGCAGCAGAAAGCAGAGAAAGAAGAGGAGAAAGAACAGGAACCATCATGGAAGGACAGGGCCCTGCATGACATGTACCACCGGCAGATAGAAGTGGCTGATATAGAAAAATCCTACCAATGGCTCGACAAAGACAGCACAGAGGCACTTTTTTTTACTTTGTTTTATTTAATTTATTAATATACATTATTGTTGATTTAGTGACTTATGGATCGTATATATTGTGTATAACCTGTAAAGCCTTCGGTCAACTGAGGTTGTTTAAATGTGCTATAGAAATAAACTTTGACTAGACTTGACTAATCATGGCAGCACAGGAACAAGCTCTGAGCACTAATATAAGATCGATAGCGGCTGGGGTCTACCACACAAGGCAAGAGCCCAGGTGCAGTCTGTGCAGAGATGCCCCTGAGACAATCCAGCACATAACAGCAGGGTGCAAGACGCTTGCAGGCAGGGCATACATGGAACGCCATAACCAAGTGCCCGGCATAGTATACAGGAACATATGTGCTGAGTATGGCCTGTAAACCCTGAGGTCAAAATGGCATATGGCCTCACGTGTGGATGAGAATGACCGATAAGATCCTGTGAGACTTCCAGATACAGATGTACAAGCTGGTGATGGCTATTAACCAAGTGGGCATAGAAGTGGTAGGCAAGCAGAGGGAAAAAGCCGTAGTGATAGATGTAGCAATACCAAGTGATAGTAACACCAAGAAGAGAACACGCACAATAATTGGAAATATAAAATATGAACTTTGAAGCTGAGAGTGGTCAAATGTGTCTTCAATCCATTATGAGAGTGGCATTGAGACTACTTAGAAAACGAGCAAGGGCGTTGCTGATGAAGAAGCAAAACCCAGATATTCTTTTTGAATGTTCGTGAATGAGACGTAAGATGTGAGAAGTACATGCTTAGTCTTAACTCTATCCAGAAAAATTGTGTCGTGCAGGTATACCAAGCTTTTACCCCATTTGTTTTTAACATGCAAATAATGGCTGTTGGTTAAATATCTGCTTATTTTCTATCAATTTCTTACTTGAAGATGTCACACTTTGCCTGTTCTTTGAATTATTGTGGTTTTGTAACAGTGCCAATAGATACATACTCTTGTAGCACATTTGGAAATGATTAAACTTCTAATAAAAACTCCACTAGGTTCAGAAGAAAACATTGATCGATCACAGTGCACACAGTGTTATTGCCACAGGCCAAAGGCGGAAAAGCCACCAGCATCACCAAAAGGGCTGGCTGGCCAGGTTGCACCCCTGAGATGGGTGGCCGCTGTGAGTTGGGACTTCCCACTCACAGCCAAGACATTTGGTGGATCCAGGGCAAAATACTACATTGTTTGCTTGCAGTTTACAGTATGTGTCAGAAAGAGTTCAATAAACCACATCTTTTGGACATCGTTTTTAGAGATACTGCAGACAGTAAAATTACAATAAATACTAAAAATACTGGAAAGTCCAGTTCTTGATTGTATCATTGCTTGGCTGTTTCAGTGCACAGCTGGGATTCTCATTCTGCCTCTTTGGCTGGCTTTTTCTGTGCTGCATATACTGTAATAATAATAATGTATACAGTCATGTGAAAAAGAAAGTTTTCAGAGTACTTTATGCAGTCTTGTGAAAAACTAGGTATGCCCTATCATTCAATAGCGTTTAGAACCACCTTTAGCAGCAATAACTGGAAGTGATCTTCTCTCTCTCACATCATTGTGGAAGAATTCTGACCGACTCTTTTTTGCAACGTTGCCCAAGTTCACTGAGATTTTTAGGCATTGGTTTATGTGGCATTTCAGTCAACTGGACCATTGCAGCACCTTGATCTTTTCTTTTTCAGCCATTCTGTTTTAGATTTGCTGCTGTGCTTGAGATCTTCATCCTGTTCTCCATGACCCAGTTTTAGCCAAGCTTTAGCCGTTGGATGAATGGCCTCATATTTGACTCCAGAATACTTTGGTATACAGAGGAGACTTGTCTCAATGACTGCAAGGTGCCCAGATTCTATGTCTGCAAAACAAGCCCAAATCATCAATCCTCCACTACCATACTTGCTATGAGGTGTTTGTGCTGATATGCTATTTGTTTTTCTCCAAACCCAAATCCAAAATTATGCATTATGGCCAAACAGCTCCACTTTGGTCTTGCCTGTCCAAAGGGTTTTGTTCCAGAAAGCTTGTGGTTTGCTAAGATGCAAGTTTGCAAATTTAAGCTACGCTATCATATCAGAAAGAAGAGGCTTTTTCCTGGCAGCCCTTCCAAACAAGCCATACTTGTTTACTCTTTTTCTTTTCTTTTTTTTTTTTTTCCCATCGTGAACTTTAACATTTAACGTGCAAACTGAGGCCTGTAGAGTCTGAGATGTAACCCTTGGACTTTTTGCAGTTTCTCTGACCATTGCACGCTCACCTCGGGGTGAATTTGTTTGGATGTCTACTCCAAGACTGAAAAGTGTCTTGAATCTTTTCCAGTTGTAAGTGTTCTTTCTTGCTGTAGAACGATGATTAAAATTATTTGGAAATAGACTTATAAACATTTGCCAATTATTAATTGATAAATCCATTTGATTAGCAGCACCTGGCTGCTACTTACCCTCTTAATTCCTATGGAAACAAGGGTGGACTCTATACAGCACAGTACAGAATTTTGTGAAAACTTTCTTTTTCATGTGACTGTATTTTCTTTTCTTCCAGCTTTGCCATTATAGTTAAAATCGAGTTTTTACAGACTGCAACATGGAAGGCTGCTCAATGAAAGTGCAATTTAAAAGTTTTAGTCTCTGAAAAAATAAAAAAAAATATTTACAGTGAATGTCTACCAATTGCCGCCTCTATAAACATGTCTCAGAGTTTCAGAAATATATGGTCATTAGTGTCTGATAACTTGCACAGAAACCTGAAAGTTTCATTGAAGGGCATTTGGAGTAAATTTGGAGTTTACAAAATAGAAATGTTTGGTACATTTGGGAAATATTTGACATGAAAGCAGAAAACTGGCCAGTTAGTGGGAAAAAAAACCCATGAAAAAGAACCAACATAAAACCTAATCAAAATTTCTGAAAATTATATACCATTTTTGAGAGATATGATGACATCCAGTACTTTTGTTAACGATACTACACCTCAAACAAGCATTAAGAGTTCAGTAGTGCTTCAGTGGCTGTGGCTCAGGAGGTAGAGCGTGTCAATCGGAAGGTTGGTGCGTCGATCCTCGGCTGCTTCAGTCTGCGTGCCAAAATATCCTTGGGTAATATGCTGAACCCCGAGTTGACCCCGATGCATTCATAGGGGGGTGATTGTGTGTGTGAATGTTAGATAGAAAACAGTTTGATGTAGAAAGTGCTTGTATTAATGGGGGAATGAGACATGCTCAAGTAGAGTAGAAAAGCACTATAAAAGGACCATTTTTTTTAACACAGTAGCAAAACACATCAAATTAATAACACTTCTCACAAAGATGTTACCTAGTGACAGACAAACCAGAATCTGATAACTTATACTTTATATACCATTCTGTCGGTTACTAAAGAACAGTGTGGGAGATATTTTCTTAAACAATAATCTGAACCAGAAGGGTGATCACTTGCTTTCACGATATTTGTTACTCTTTTTGTGTTTACTGTAGTTTGCTATTATGGACCTAATTGTAAATTCAGGAGATACTTTCATTTGTTGATGCTTTCTATTACATCAAGCGGTACAAGTAGGGTAAGTAAAGCTCAGATAATGAAAAAGTAATGAGGAAATTGAATTGACTCAGAGGTCTGCACTCAAAAACAGTAACTAACAATGAATTATGACTAAGTTTGAAAGTGTGTGCCACTGAGCAGCTTAATTAATGTACCCCCCCCCCCCCCCAGTCTATTCCATTATCTTCTGTTAAGTTTTTGATACACAGTAGTTTAGGAATTCCTTATTAGTCATCCTTAAATAATTACCAGGTTTATCCTCAATCAGTCCTCACCAGCTCTTCAGAAATTTGCACCAGTTGTTAATGTCAAAATCTCGGCTGTTTGTGTGTTTATGTGTTTGTTGCTCTGTGACTGTACTCATGTCCCTTGGAAGTATGTCTTCCTCCGAGTGAGCGCTAATAGGATGTGTTGTCCTCAGTGTGCATGCATTTTCATGAGGCATGTGCTCTTGCCTTATCTCATGCACATCCCTACTTGCTGCGCCCAGTAATGTTCATGTCTAATGTGGTGATATTTCTCCATTCAAGTTGAAAAGGAGGAGAAGGATCAGCCGAGCATTATTGTTAAAAATGGGATGCCATGCTCTGCTCACTTTGGGGCAGTTAGCACAGACTCTTCCTAACTGATTTAGACTGTCTGTGTGGATGTCTGTGTTTGTGTTTGTCAGGGAAAGGGTGACAGTGCCGAAGGGGAAGAGAGAGAGAGAGAGAGAGAAAGAAAGGCAAAGAGAGAGGCCCGAGAGAAAAAGAGAGGGAAAGAAGTATGTCAGTTTCTCTGACAGTTATTTGCACAAATTGTTCATAGATGAAAAATGTGTTGTGTATTGATGACTGGAGGTATGTTGTGACAGGTGTCCTGCACTGTGACTGAAACAGAAGATAGGTAGCATCTCGTTATATATAGTAATACTTACAGATGGAGCCATCTGCCACCTTGTACCCATCAGCTATTATTGTCATCATTATTGTCACCCTGGTTGTCTGCCCTGGTGATTTTAATTTGAGTAAACCACAGCAGCTGAAATAGTGAGCAAAGTTCAGTAGGAGAGAAAGAGGGAGAGAACAACAAATAATGAAAGAATGAGAGAAAAATCAGTATACACAGCAGTGACATAGACTCTTCCTCTGCTGCCTCTGCTGTCCTCTTTTTTCGTGGTGTCATGGTGGAAGGGCTTGTGTACTTGAGTGATCCCAGGAGCTACTAGTTCTTCATGGCTTTTTGTCCCTGGTAAGGTCACCCAAGGCAAATTGGTCCTGGGTGAGGGGCCAGACTAAGACTACAAGAGGGCAGGCACCTGAGGGCTAGGGCTTAGCTCATGGGGCCTGGCTGTGCCCAACCTGAAAGAACTACATATACTAGTCTTCCTGTGGGTCCACCAAACTCAGGAGGGGCCATAGGGGTTTGGTGCATTGTGGATTGAGCAGCTGTCAGGGGTGGTGGCTCTGGTGAACCAATCCCTGGCTGCCAAAACTGACCACTGGTATATAAAATGTCACATCTCTCTCTAGATATAGTCTGGTTCACTTCATCACACAGCATGGGTTTTGGAACCAGTCTCCTGGAGAGGGACACTATTGCACTCTGTAATTGCCTTTGGTGAGAGGTGCCAGGCAGAGGCAGGTATGCTCATTTCCCCCGGCTCTGTGTCTTTATGTTGGGGTTTTTCCCTGGACGACGAGAGAGGTTTTGTTTTCCGTGCACCTTTGTATCAGGGAACTCGTCTTGTCTGTTGTTTGTGCCTATGAACATCACCCAGCCTTCTTGCCATTGTCCTGCTGGAGGACGTCAGTGCTCATGTGGGCAATGACAGTGAAACCTGAGGGGTGTGACAGCAGTTTTCATCCTGGTCATGGAACACTGGACCAGTTCTCTATCCTCTCAAGGATATTTGAAGAAGTGTGGGAGTTTTTTTTCCAGGAAATCAAGCCACAACCTCCAGTTTGCACTGGGACAGTTTTCAGCTGAGTGTGAAGTTTTACTGGTCAGTCTACATTCTCACCCTTACTCATGGATGCAGTTGACCTAGTTGAGATGGTTGGTTCAGGCATCCGCTCAATTCAGGATGCCATCTGGGCGCCTCTTGGGTGAGGTGTTTCAGGCATTTCCTACTGGGACGAGGCCCCAGGGCAGAACCAGGACACACTAAAGAGATTACATGTCTCAGCTGGCTTGGGGACACCTTGGTACCCCCCCAGAGGTGCTGGAGGAGGTGGCCAGGGAGAGAAAGATCTGTGAGTCTCAGACTGTTGACCCTGCAACCCACACCCAGATACATGGCAGAAAATAGGTGGATGGAAAGATGGTCTGATTCTTTCTGTTTCACTTGAGTTTCACATCAAGTCTGATCATCAGCATTGATAATCCCTTCCTTTCAAAATTTCTTTTGAAATCCATCAGTGCTGAGCGATGCATTGTTTACTGTTATTTTCCATTCTTCTTCCCTTTTAAAGATGGATATATTTTACTGGAAAGTATTTCTGTTTCATCTATTTAATCCTGAGCAGTGTATTGCTATTCATATCAACATTCAATTTTGCCAACCATAATGAACAAATGGTAATAAACCTCATTAGTAAATTTTATAAAGTAATGACAATGCACAATGAATTTAATGAAGTAATGGCAATGTACACTGCTTTTAATTGACCTGTTAAGGAGCATGAATTAAAAATGGCAATAACAACGAGTTTTTGAGAGGTTTTTCCTTTTGATTGTAAATTATTTGTATTTTTTATTTTTTTATTTTTTTAATGCAGTTGCAGATCAAGAGTCTTCTCTAGTATAATCCTGGCAGAATCACTGAGGATCTGTAGGACGAAGAGCAACACGCACAGGAAGATCATTATAAACGCACATCAAGAAAGGGAAAGAGCACCTTTGTGTTGCAATCAACACGCGAGGCGTGAGAGAAAACAGCGGCGAAAGAAAACAGGTAGGTGATGAAATCTGCCGCTTTTGTAATGTTTATTGTGTTCAAACTCTGATTTTAGTTGAGAAAGTCATTAGAACATTATAAAGATGGGATTAACTTTGCACTTATCACATCTATATGAATACCTGCCTACATGGTGTAACACATACACGCTAAAATCTTGACGAATAAAACCAACCTGTCACAAGCGTCTGCCCAGTTATGTATGTTTGCTTGTGTGTTTGTGTGCACATATGTGTGTGTGTGTGTGTGTGTGTGGTGTACAACTTGGCACCAGGGTGAAAGCATTCCTTTGTGTCTTAACAAGCATATATTATGCCATCTTTTTCCTCTTTTATTGCACTTATTTTACTGGCAACACTGTAATTAATGTTGGCAGTGCTTCACTTACCACAGTTATTAAATTCTGCACATGCATATGCGAGTGTACTGTGTGCGTGTGTGTGTGTGTCAGGCATAGATACAGTCAAAGAAGTAATTGTTGTAATTATTTCTTTTCCAATCACCCCTTACTGACTGTTAATGCTAGTGAAATTCATGCGACTCCAAGACAGATGTAATGCAGAGTAACGCCGCTCAGTTCGTCCACCTTTGTATTCTTGAAGAGATGTTTCAGCACCATTTTATGGTGCGCATATGTCATTAAGTTAATTACTATTGTCAGGAAGAGACACAGTGCTTGTGACAATAGTGGCGCAGAAAAAAAGAAGAAGAGAGGTTACACATCATTGTTAAAAGAACTGAGATTTTGGAAACAAAAATGAAATCAAGTAATGTTTCTACGTGTGTAATTATGAGAGACGACAACTATTGAAAGTGTGCACATGGATGTCGTGTACTTTCTTCTAAGCTTTAAGATGTTAAAAGTGAACTGAGCTTAGACTCCTGGAAACCAGACAGAACTGGGCTGTTTGTTCTTTCAACCATTTCTGGAACAGCTTCAGTCTACGGTCATACTTCTGGGTTGTTTTTGCCAAAAATGTTATTTCTCTCGAGCAGTGGGGAATTAGGGGAGGGATGCGCGTACTTCTAAGGAGATGTGCTGATAAACTGTTCAGTTCTGTTTCATTTGTGACTGTCTGATGCAACCTCAATTGGATAGACCTACAACTAATCAGAGCTAAGTAATGGAAGACAGAGCGTGGAGGGCAGAGATATAGTTATTGTATGAAATTTTCTTATTTTATAAACAGTGATTGGTCCTGCGGGAGGAAGGCTGAGAGGAAATCAGTTTGAATGAAAAGGAGGATGTGGTAAGATGTCTTTTTGCAGAGAGAGCTGTTGGTATATTTTATTGCATTTAAGGTGCAAGTTCATGTGAGAGGTCCAAACTCCAGAAACACTTTATTGCTAGAACAAGGTACTCTGGTCCTTTGCATTCATCAGGGTCATCCATAAGCCAAAAAGTTGTTTCATGCACTACTTGTCTTGCTAGAACTTTGACATCTCAGTATTTCTTCCTTTTCTCTGTTCACCTTAGAAGTACGCACGAAGCGCTCTCATTTAGAATAATGTGCTATATGAAATTTTGGCTATTGTTAGTGGCTATGACAGATTCACGTTAAACAGCAGTGATTTATGATCTTGACTTTTATATGAAATGAAGTGCTGTGTGAGTTGTCCTGACTGTGATAGAGAGGGGGAGGTTTGTAGCTCCAGCTGTGAACCTGCCAGTCCCTCTCACAGCTCATCATATGTAGCGGGTTTAACATTAAAATGAGACTTTGGATCCATAAAACACAGCAATAAAATCGAATCATAACAATATATGTATGGGCCACATAAGTATTAAATTATACTTGCTAAAGTTGGAGCGGCTTCTGTGTCTTTATTGGGTCTTTCTTACCAGCCCGATAGTGTTTGTCAACAGTTGCATAATCACTGCTAAAGATGAATGCCTCAAGGCTTTTGTTCTCCTTCTAACCTTCTTTGCATGACCTCTGTGTTTATTTAGGGGCCTTGATGTTGAAGTATTTCCAAAAGGCTTTTTAAGGAGACAGAGGCCTGCTTTTTATTATTTTTTACATTTTCAAATTATTTAATTAAAATAGAGGACCAGCTACAAAGTAAAAAAGGTAGCTAATTTTTTTTTAAAAAGGGGGCTTAAGGTAAAGAAATGTAAACATCAGTGGTTTAGTCTAAACTCTTAAATATGTCAATTCATATTCTGGATCTATGAATCACTTCCCTTCTAAGTAAGCTTTATGGGAAGGGATTAGTAATTCAGGGGAATGTTGCATTCTTTGTCCCCCATTAGGTGATTGCTTTAAATAACATGTTCTGACTGTATGGCATACCAACTCAAACGACATTGGACCTCTTTGGCATCCCTGTGCTCTGGCAGAACTTGCATCATCAAATTAATGTGACAGTGCCCCAACCTGTTCTCCTCCCAGTGCGTCAAATGCTGCCATTCTGCTGGACAGGTGTCACATAGATACCCGCAAGGTGTCCTTGGGCATAAGTACCTTGACACACATGCCCGCTGCTTATTTTTGAATTGCTAATTTGCATTGGTCTTGGTAGAGTGCTGGTCGTTATTGTTTAGAAACGATCACATTGTTAGTAGATCCCCGCAGAACTTGTCACTACCATTGGCACATTGCTGCGATTGGTGCATCACTGCCCCCGCTTAGTAAATCTGGGCTTCAGTAACATAAAAATTACTTTTTCATAACAATATTTTTGTTGTTTCCACCAACAGTTCATTTACTACATTCATTTCACTCATTAAATATCTATTTAGCCTAAATTTTAATGTCTCAGAGGCCCAGAAGTGGAGGTTTATTAGGAGGTGAATGGTGCTACTGGGTCCCAAAAGATGTTACTGATTCCTGACAAATGATCCTTCTTTTTGTGAGTACCAGCTTACTAGTGTCACTTATCCTGTAAGAATTAATAGTGGAATAAAATAGCTACTACAAAAACAGCAGACCTTTTACTGCATGTGTATTTCTTCCCTTTTTTTGTGTGCAGTGGAATTTGCAAATGATGACCCCTGCTCCTCAATGCCAGACATGGTTTCAAGCAAAGATTGTGTGTCATCCACATAGATTTCAGCACACACTCGCACTCAGCGTGACTGCAGTGCCTTTATACGCACCACCAGTCACTATGAGCTCAAGCCTCTCTAGTGGAGCTAGAAGTGCTGTCTCATCACAGGGAAGCACTTGATTCACAGCAGCAGGTATTTCTTCCTTATTTAAAAAATAACGATGGATTCAGGGACTGCCAAAATGTGCAAATCAATCAAAAATTAATCACATAAAGTTGAAAATCTGAAATCTGAAAATGCCATGGCTCCCAGTGTTACCTCGCTGCAGATTTGCCAGTACTTTCTGCAATATACTGTAACAAAAGCGCTCAGTCATTAAAAGGAAAAGGAAGACCCAAAGCCAACCCCTAACATTTTTTTTCAAAAATTACAGGACGCTAATCTCCAGAAAGCCGCCCCCCCCCCCACTACCACCACCACCACAAAAAAAAGAGAGAGAGAGAGAAAAAAATCCCATTTGTGTATTTGATTTAACAAACCAACAACAGTAGGTGTGAACTTAATTGATAGCGCTGCCCAGGACACAGGGATATGCATTGTTGCCTTTCTTGTATATTTAATGACCTAATTAGCTTGTGGGATGAAACATGCCCCTTTTTGCATACAAATATCTATTTAAAGGGGAAGTGCTAATCAAAAAGATCAAGGCCAAATTCAGTTACTGACCTACTTGGTGAAAGTGAGGAAGATGTTATGCCTGCAACTCCAAGATCTAAATCACTAACATTTCAGGTTTTTGCCTGCACAGTCATGTGAAAACTATGAACATACCATTGAATTGTTGGCTTTTATGTTATAGTTGCATAAGGGGGTGTTTAAAATAGGGAATACATATAAGAAATCAGTGAAAGAAAGACAACAAGTGATTTCCCTGTTTAATTCCTTGCTTTTGATGACTATATCTTATTTGGTCACACGTCAGCTGACTTCCTGGTATTCTGCAGCCTTTCATCTTCACATTCTTATCGAAAGTGAGGAGATGAGGAGAGTTTAGAATGGTGAAGTCTTCTCAGTTGAAGGTGCTAGTAATTGCAGTTTTAGAGACATAGACTGTGATGCAGACCCTATCGCAGTTTCACAGTAACATTAGATTGTTCCCACTGATTTTAGAATAATGATTCCCAGAATAATGAGTTCAATTTGATCTCCATCTAATAATCACGAGGAACGTGGCACTTGGAATACAGCGGTGAAGTCATTCAAGCTGTTTGTGCAAATTTAACATTTGTGGCTTCTACTGTTTATCTTACAACAACACTAATTTTGTACTTGCAATGTAATGATTCTTTTACACGTATGTTGACTATGAAAGTGACTTAAGTCCCTGAAATATGTTAACTTTTACTGATATTGTTGTCCTGATTTCAGTGTTTTTATTGTTTACTCCATAGGCAGTAATACCATTTTGTGATTGGCAGCACTGTGAATGCTATTAATGAAAGCGTTGTTATAGCCAAAGGGAGAGGATGCACAAGGGCACACCATACCATATTTCTCTAAGAGTAGTCCAGTTAACACAAATTAGTTTGTATATAATGTGTTTTGTGGAGCATTTGCTTGCCTGTTTGGCATGTTCACACCTGCACACGTATTTGTGAACAAATGTGTAAGCTCTGCATGCATTTCACGGCTCTTATGACGGACTGTGGCCAAGAACATTTGTGTAAACTCTGCCTGGAGATGATTACAACATAGTGAGTCCTTTTCAAGTCCTCATTTTCACTGAGAGGGGCGTGGCGTTCCCTCCATTCAGACCTACACCTTTGCCACTTTCAGAAGGAGCAAACATGCATCTTACACTGTTCGTGTGAAGTAGGACGGACCGCAAATTTAAGCCCTGCGTCTTTGTGGAAGAGATATTTTATCATACTGTTTTCACATGTGCAACAGCAATTGTCTGCTTAAATTCCGCTTTCACCCCATTTAACCATCAATCTAGCAAATCCTGCTTTAATTATGAGCCATGCCTCTTCCTCCCCCTAAACTCAATCAGAACAAATAAAAGAGCCTTTTCAGCTGTAATGGGATTATCGATTGGGTGGCAGCCTGAGACTTTGTGTATGTTTGTGTCTGGCTATGTGCGTGTGAGAAAACTAAGCCATGTGTGAATGTATTATTGTGTATGTGTGAGTGTGGAGCAGTTTGAAACTGATAAATGGAAAGACATTTTGGGTGTGTGTGTGTGTGTGTGTGTGTGTGTGTCAGCGCTGTCTGGAGTCTTGTCCACGTAGATGGGTGCTGCCAGTGAAGGGCTGAAGGAATGAAGCATTAAATTACCTCACAGTTTGAATCTCATCGAGTATGTGACAAGTTTAACTGATGAGTTCTGAGCTTTTTCAACTTTTGTCCACCAACACTTTGGTAATTCTGCTTTTCCCATCATTTGGGTTGTGGAAATTATCCTTAAATAAAAGAAAGGATTTATTACTGCAGTGATAGGTTTAGATTTAATCACCACTAGGATTGTAAAAACATGTTTTAGGTATTACTGTGACTCAAACCTGACACCTGACTCAAACCTGACAAACCTAATATGTTTACACAAAAGTGTAAACATATTACACGTTAACTCCCAAGGCCCTGAAAACATGCTTACAAACATGACCTGCACCAAAAACACACTGAATGCAGCCAAGTGATGCACGAGTTTATCTGCCTCTGCTGGTATTGTGCACTGACCTGCTGATGTTCCTGAGGAAACTGATGAATGAATATGGGGAATTAGTTTATGAATCTGGACACTTTAAAGTACAAGTAACATGAAAAAAAACATTTTTTTTTTTTTTAAATTCAAGCATGTCCCTCCATAGTGTAGTAGGTAACAGATTTGCTCTGCCTGTAAAAGGTCACTGGTTCGATTCTAGCCGGAGATGCAATTCCCCTTTGGGGTTGCATCAGGAAAAGCATTCGGTGTAAAACATGCGGTGCTATCTGCTTTGGTGACCCCTGTGACAAGGTAGCAGCTGACAGTAACTTCTCAATATTCAAAAAATTCAGACAAAATACACTGCTCAAAAAAATTACTGTCGTGCACCAGGATGAACCCAGGACCCACTGCACCAGCGTAGGGTCTGACAATGGGTCAAAGGATTTCATCAAGATACCTAAAGGCAGTCAGGGCGCTGCAGAGGGCCGTGCGTTCCTCTATGGATATCTTTCCAGACCATCACTGACCCACAACCAAACTCGTCATGATGTATAAAACATAATTTGATCGTTTCTGGAGCAATCACAATTCACAATCTCCACGAACAGCGTCAACATGCTGCTTCAGATGTTTCTGCTCCCGGTGAAAAGACTCTCACGTTCCTCCCTGGATTCAAACATTTTAATGTTAGTTTTAATTCAAAATAAGCTCTCAAAACACAGGACATTTTTACGTCAAGGAATAAAGATGAGTGAATGATTCATTTCCAGATGTACTGACAGCTCTACAGTAAGACATTAAAGTTAAATGAAACTATCCAGGTATGAAGCTTAATTTAGTCTCAGGCCAAAACGATTTGCTCAGGAACAAATGAAACACTGAAATAAAGCAAACATCAACCATTAGAGGTCATCTAAGTGAATTATATCTGTGTTTAACTTCCACTGAGGGGCGAGAAAATGATGCGCTGGGAGTCAGACGTTCTCTCCAGGTATGGTGAGCCTTGACCGCCCGGTCAGCTCACAGCTGGTGAGGTGAGCTGGCTGTTAGAGCAACAGGAACGGACATCTCCAAAAATTTCAAAGCACTTTTGCAATTAAAGGACATCCTGATAAATCAAGCAGATATTTGCTTATGATGTTTGATGTTACTAAGAGGTTCTACACATTCAAAAAATGTGCATATGGGTTGGAAGGATTTGCAGAGTGTGTGTTTGTGTGAGCAAAATCCCGCCCATGGGTTAGGTGCAGCCTATGGCAGTTTATCTGTACAAATGTGAATGCATTTCGTGGAATTTTGTATATCTTTGAAATAATTAAGTCAAGCAAATGTTCTCAGTGAGGAAACACCAGCTCATCACTTCTGTGATTATTTCCTCCAGGGATGTACAGCTCAAACACACGGCCCAACAAAGATTATTTCTGGACATCTCTTTTTTAGTAAATATTACAGTCCTTACCTTGTTATTGTGGGATATAACGGTGGACAGAGTTTGTGCACATGGAAATTATAATGGTATGTGTGGAAAAAGTGCTAAGAAGCTGATGCAAGTGGAAAACATCTGCTTTCAGGAAATGTAATTATGTAAATGTTACTCTGCTGCCGCCAAATTGTTATAGTGTCTCTCTGCACCTTTGGTTATTTCTATGATTATAATAGAACTTAAATCATCTGTTACGTGAGAACTTTTACATACTTACAAAGCAGGGCATACTTTAGTTTCCCAGTGTACTAGTACTCTAGCGGATCACCATGTAAGGAAACTTGTCAGCACAAAAAAGAGTACTCAGTTCTAGGAGGGTAATATTGCATACATTTACCTCATTATTTGAAACGATGATATGAACGGCCAGATTTCATTATACATATGACATAAAAGAAAGAAATGCATAGGATTTATAGTCTCTTCACCGTGTTCCTGCTTTTCTGTTTATGAGTGGTAGTGTAGCAGTCAGTGCAGCAGTGTGCCAGTGTGCTGCGTCTAACATTTAATAATACGACTCACTTTAGGTTGCTCCACTGGCCTTTCCTCCTTTTGATGCAGTTTTCTGTATGATTTGAGTCTAACTGCCACGCAGAGAAAAGTGTAAATAATGATCAATATTCCTCATGAGTTGTTTGCCTCGTGTCTTTCTCAGCACAGCCCAGTCATTTCCTGCTGGGTCTGTGCATTTATGGATATTTCTGTGTTATTTCATCCCCTCATGTAATGCATTTATACTTGCATCAGTGCATTCAAAAACAGAACAGACGGTAAACACAGGTGCACACGTACACACACACATGCCTAGCTGCACAGTCTAGTACACACCAAATTAAAGATAGAAGGATTAAACTTGAAAAAGTGAAAAAAAAATGGAAAGAAAATTCACACGCATCTCGTACCACATTATGTCACTGCCTTTCCCGAAATGAGTGTGTCTCTCTTTCTAGCTCTCTCTTGCAAAGGCTCAACTTTTTAACAGTACCTCATATTTTTATGGCTGCCAACGTCCTCCTTCATTCTTTCTCTCAGCTCTTTGAAGTGTTAATCTGCGTGCCAGGTCTGCTAGCTAATGAAGCTGAAGCCTTGAAGTAATTATCAGTACCTTGTGCTTGTAAAAGTGCCAGTGACAGAAAAAAAAAAGAACCAAATAGAAATTGCAATTATTGCTGTAATTGCAATTTGATTTCTGAACAGTTTTTGTTAGTGTGTGTCTGCATCTGTGAGGGAGATGATAATCCACTGCCAAGCAGTAGTCTGTTTTTCTGTACACTGAGTATAAATGGATACTGGGGCTAGTTTTATAGAGTGATAGTATTTATCCACTTGCGTATTTATTTTCTTTTTCCTTGCAATAACTATTAAATATTTTACCTGTTATTTCAGCTGCTGTTTTGTCTGTTAATCTTTTTTTTTGATTTTCACTAGGAAAGCACCCATAGATCAGCACATTTCTTTTTAGAGCCACGCATTTCCTGTGAAAGTTGAATTGTGTTTTATAAACTAGAGCCAAACAGTGTTCACCCTGCTTTTAAAATATAACGCAGCTTTATAAAAGCTTTTAATGGGTCATTGTCTTTGGTAATAATTTCTTTTTATCACCAGCTTGTGGATCAGCTCCTTAACGCTCCCCAGGTGTTTAAACCTATTTTGACTTTTTAATTAGCTGCAGGTGTGGCTGACATTCTGAGTGTCTGTACCAATTGATTCCTAAAATGCCTTCAAATGTTCATACTCACTGTCTTCACCTTTTCTGCTCATAGATGTGTCGTCTGAACCTAGCACTAACACTAGCCATGCCAACAATCTGGAGTGTTACATTGCATCATGTGCAGCTCACTCACTTCACTCACAAAACTCAGGCGCGTGCATGCACGAAACTGTCCTTTGTGTTCTTTGAGAACATACGAGGTAAACTCTACCATTGCATCAGTGGCCACTGTATCAGTCACATATGCTCACATATTGCCTGTAGGATATTTTCAATTATAGAACAAGAGAAAATAAATTTCTGAGGGTGGGCGGGGCACTCAAATGAAGATGATCTAATAGGCGACAAACTGAAAAGGGGAGAAGATAAGACTTGAATAGACACCATGGCTTGTAGCACTGTCTTTTTCTATGGCATCCAAATGGAGAGCATTTAAGTTTGAGAAAGGAAGGGCAAGGCTTTGAATATTTATCTGGGAGGAGAGAATGAGTTTACATGAGCCTTATTTCATTTATGCTAATCTATGTTGACATTCACATTATGGTGCTGCACTCTACCAGACGAGGAGAAATGTTCCTAATCTCTGCAGAATAAGAGAAAGATGGCTTTTGGTTATATACTATTGTATAATTTTTTTTTATGCACAATTTTATGGATGCGCTTCTAAGAACTCCTAGTGATTGTGCATCCCCTGCAGTAACCTCTTTAGAGTTCCTCATAACCAAGCAAGCACGAATTTAATTCCTAACAGATGAGCACAGACACCAATCGGGTCGTTTGTAATATTAAGGAAGTAGGTGGAAGAAAATGGATGGATGGATGGATGGATGGATGGATGGATGGATGGATGGATGGATGGATGGATGGATGGATGGATGGATGGATACAAAAATTCTGTGTTTTCCTTTGTACAATATAGTACTTGAAAAATATCAAAATACAGTTTAGAGTGATGATTTCCCAGGGGTATGACCACCAAACCAAGAGAGTGGGAAGAAACAGTAGGAGAGAATGAGGAAGAGACATCCTCCATATGCAGTGAGCCATACATGTTGCATAAGCTGACCTATCTTGAAGCAACTATAATCAGATCAGTATGCTTGAAAAAACTTTATCCAGTAGCAACTGCTAAACAACAGCCGTTCAGCAGAAAGGGGTATGATAAATGACAGTGAGAGTTTGAGGCAGAGGAAGAAAGAGAAATATCATCAAAGAAAATATCATTCATATCATCCAGAGAACCATCCCATGGAGATTTTATCCATCCATAACCAGCTTGGGGTTTTCTTTGAATGCATTTGTTTCACAGGCAGATACATCTTAGCAAAGAGTATAGCATGTGTGTGTATGTCAATGCGTGTGCGTCTTTTTACTGTGCATCATGTATATTTTATGAGTGCTATGATATTGTTAGGTCCATGCAATCTTTAATGTTCACTCCTGTCAGTGTAAGAGGGAGGTGGTGGGATGGATGTAGGTGTGCCCTTGGAGATAAGTGAATCATCATATACACTATATCCACTATGACTCCTTGTTCATACAGCACACTGACTGTCTGGATAAAAGATTTTGCAGAGTAGTTGCAGGATGGTTCAGACCAGCTTGTACTAGGTTCTTGAAGTTATTTGCATGCACTGCTCTTTAGAGGTCAATCCACAGATTTTCCTTTTTAGGCCACTGGTTTTTGAGAGCAAGCAGTTTGCAATGAAAGGTTTTTTGGTCTTCAAGACCTCATCTTGACCTCTAGTGTTACCGTTAACTGAAATTTCTTACTTACATTACTAAATGGAAGATAGCAAAAGGCTGGAAGCCTTTGCTATCTCCTTTGCTATCTTCTTCTAATAGCCTTCTCCTCTTTCCTTATTTTAAATTTGATAGGTGGCTGATTAGAGGAGGCCCTGGATGCTGATGTTGGGATAAGTAAAAGCAGTCGTTGTAGCATTGAAATTTGCATAACGATGACTGTGAACAAGCCATAGTTCCAGCAAGCTAATTGAGCTTGTTCTATTGCTCCTCTACAACCTTTACTTTTATCTTAAAATAAGAGTGTGTTTTACAGTGAGTACTGGGTGCTGCATCAGCCATCACTGGACTGACAAGTGTACATGTCATCAGTTTAAAATTAGGTTTAAAGTTTCCTTTTGTGATGAAGCTAGAGCTTGAGTTACAGTTGGACTAAAGGATCCTGAACCATTCATTAGTTAACCTGCTCTAGACTCAGGCTACTCTGGAACACGATGTAATGAAGAGAGCACTTCCAGTCCTCTCTTTTCTTTTAGCTAGTCTACTGCTTCCTGTAGTTTAGGTTTATTTCTGTTTGCTGTTCCTGGTCCTTATATGTCCCTTTTCTTCTGTATCCTATTTCCTCTCATCCCCAATGGACTATAGCAGATGCCTGGCCCTGCCTGGTTGTGCAAGAGGTCTTCTTCCCCACTGTTGCCAAGTGCTGCTTATAGCGAACTGTCTGATTGCTGAGGTTGTTTCTCTTATACGGTAGGGTGCTGAGGTGACTGTTGTTGTGAATCATATGCATATGAAGCTGAAATGACGTGTTGCTATATTCTGTTTTTGTCTTGCACAGGTAGATTCTGGGATTTCCCTCTATTGTTTTGATCCAGTTGATTTCTACACATAAACACTAACAGAGTCTCCTGCTTACACTTAGATAACTTCATATTAAAAAAAAGAAACACACCCCTCGAATGACAATCTTATTAAAAAATAGCATGAAGGACTGCTGCACTAATGTGCTCAGTACTGCCCAAAAA
Source organism: Cichlasoma orientale (assembly GCA_034780415.1). Classification (NCBI taxonomy): domain Eukaryota; kingdom Metazoa; phylum Chordata; class Actinopteri; order Cichliformes; family Cichlidae; genus Cichlasoma; species Cichlasoma orientale. The sequence continues at coordinate 94,837 of JAVDPK010000783.1, read as the reverse complement.
AAGCAGTGACTTCCAGGAATAACTTAACTAAGATACAGCTTACTGATTCTGAATTTATCTCCTAAGCGTGTCACTCAGTTCTGCAGCCTTCTACTCAAGTAAGCAAATGTGTCACTAAAAAAGTTTGGATATACAGCCATTTTTAGTCACAGGAAGTTTTTACTGGGTCATAATCTGTGTGTGGCGAAGTCTCAATTAAGATGCACACACATTTACACCTATCACTGCGCACACATACAGCGCTAAGAAGCTGAAACTAGAGCAGCAAATGAGGAACAGTGTGTCGTCTGAGACTTAGCCCCGTGTTATTTTAAACCTGGGAAGCATGTCAGGGTTATACTATCTAGGTAGCCCAGAATAGGAGTGATCTGTTAGCCACCTAGCACATACTGTGTGAGCTAGCAGATAGCTGTAAAGGTTACTTCAAAGACAAACCAACTCACATATAGGAACTTTAAATCAAGATCAATCCTGAAGCACTTAAAAGCAAATATATGTAATGATTATATAATTATTGCTCTATAGGCTTTCTCGCTTTGATAGCCCAGTATAATATGAATGGTATAGAATGAGGTCTTTTTACTTTACTTGTTGAAGCATGGCAGAATGACATCTGGTCAAAGATGTTGTACTGATGGGTAAGTGTTCAATATTATGCATTGCTGACACGAAACTGAGTCTACAATCCACACAGGTTCATCAAAATGGGATGATAGAAGATTGGAAAATTGTTGCCTGGTCTGATGAGTCTCAATTTCTGACTCAACAATCAGATGGTAAGTTCATATTAGGCCTAAACAACATAAAATCACGGATCCATCCCGACTTGTTTCAAAGGTTCAGACTGCTGATGGTGGTGTACTTGATTTTTGGCACACTGCATGGCCCCTATTACCAACTGAGCCTTGTTTAAATGCTGCAGCATACGTGAACATTATTGTTGACCATGTCCATCCCTTTATAACCACAGTGTACCCATTTTCTTGTGGCTGCTTCCAGCAGCATGACACATCATGTCACAAAGCTCAAATCATCTCAAACTGGTTTCTTGAACATGACAGCGAGTTCACCGTCCTCAGATGGCCCCCACAGTCACCAGATCTCAATCCAATAGGGCACTTTTGGGATGTGGTGGCACAGAAGATTTGCAAATCTGCAGCAACTGAGTGATGCTATCACGTCAATATGGACCAAAATCTCTGAGCACCTTTTCAGCACCTTGTTGAATATGTGCCAAAAAAATTGAAGGCAGTTCTGAAATGAAAAGGGGGTGCAACCAGGTACTAGCAAGGTGTCACTAATAAAGTGTTTGGTGAGTGTATATACATAGGTAACAGAATTTTGTTCACAGGAAAACTGCTTAAAATGCATTAAAATTCCTTTGTCTCCACTAATTATTTTTAAAATACACAGTGGAACATAAAGGCGCAAGCACTGACTGACACACCTGAGTGTTGCTCTAAATGTTCACTTTCCTCCTCGGGAATGTTTATTTCGGACTCATTACTCAGTTTGTCACATTCGTGACAGATTTGCACCACTTCTTCTGTGAAACCACAGACTGACTTAATGTTTTCAGTACTATGCATAGAAATGAATGGGAGTTGGTTATAGTTTGTAACACAAATTACAACGTCTCCAAGCAGCAATCAAGCCATCAAGTTTTCCACCTTAATTATACCTTCATGCCATATTAGGTCTCGTTTACTCTGAAATATTTAAGCCCTGGGTAAAAAAACAGTCTCTGTACAATAACTTTTTAAAATTAAATCTTGTTTATGTTTAGGGAGAACTCAGAAACACCTAGAGACACATATATTTGTCATATGAAGGGATTCAAAATGCACCACATTAATGCCTCTAATGCGTCTAATCATTACTGTGCGCTTTTGTGAAACTTGTGATTTTCGTTTCTATTTATGTGTGTGAAACTGAGGCACACTTGGCTTACAGAAAAGTGAGAATGCTGTGTAGCAGCCAGCAGTGTATGAAACCATTGTTCTAACGACCGAAGCCATTGTTCTTCCAACCAGCCTCTGTTTCTGTATGATCACACACCATATGTTGAGGATATGCCTACGTACACGTATAAAGAAACAATGATGCCCACAAGAGAATGAGGACAAAAAAAGATTGGTGGATGTGTGTTTACTTGCATCCAATTACTGTGTAAATCATTCCACCATCAGCCAGTGCTGGACATGATTACCACTCAGAGTTAGGTAGAGCCACTTGGGCTTTTTAAAAATCCGATCTCCTGCTGTGGCTTACTGGAGGGTGACAGGTAGAAAAGACAAAGAAAGAAAAAAGCCAGCATAATTATTGGAATGTAGTCCTACCTTCACCGAGCTGTCAGAAAGGTGAGAGAGCGGTTGGCAGAGACAGGGGAAAGCAAGGAAAACCAATAATGATGGCTTGGAAAATTTCTAAAGCAGCCCAGGGACAATAGAAGTTATAATGAGGCTTGTTTCTGTTATCTGTCTTAGAGTGTCATCTAAAAACAAACAAAAAACAAACAAAAAGCTGTTTACTTTCCCCAGCATTCTTCTATATCACCTTGCTCTCCCTGTCACTCCTATTCCCTCCATGTTTCTTCCTCTCTTCCTCACTTTCTTTCTATCTTCTAGCAGGTTTCCCCCCCTCTGTATCACAGGCTATTTCACCCTGTTTTTTTCTCCCTTTTTCTTTTTCTCATTTTTTTCTCTCATCTAGCACTTCTTTCAGAGCTTCTGTTCTACCTTATTTCCCACCTACGGTATACTTCTAACCTCATCACCTTACTGATGCACGGCAGGTCTTCAGCTGCCTTCCATCCACTTTAATTGAGTGGGTGTACACAACTTGGACACTGTACAGTTACATCTCTTATACTTTCTTTCACCCTCCTCCTTTTTCTCAGACTGCCAAGAACGACTGATAGTCTTATGAAAGATAAAAGACAATCGGAGAGAAACACCAACCCTCAAATCTTTTTACTGATCATTAAATCGTTAAATTTGAGGTAAAATATGAATCGTCTGTATCGGCTTTTATAACAGCCAATAAATGAAAATTCAAAAAGTAAAGAAGAGGTGGGAGAAACACCCTTCAACCATGCTATGAGTGTTAAAGTTGCGTAGTTTGTACACTGCAACTTCCCTGCTGGCAAGACCTGCTGGGACACAACAACCAGCAAACTCAGGCAGAGTGTAAACGAGTAATCAAGTTGTTGTGACAGTAAAAGATGATTATTTTTAAACTGCACTGCCATATTATCTTAGTAAGGACTCATACATGGCTACACATAACAAATCATAGAGATATCTGTTTATGTTTCATGAGTCTTGAAAGAAAAAAAATATTGGTCAATATATCAGATTTTTAAATCACCAGATATTGGTATCAGTATTGATCTTAAAAATCTTATATTGATCAGCTTCTAGCTTCTATTTTCTTAGTCTTTATCTCTGCATTTCTCTGCCTTTCTTCTGACCATTTATTTACTGAGAGATTGTTTAAATATCCATCAATGTCTCCTCATTTGCTATGTTATAGGCTGTTCACAGCAGGCTAGAAACAACCTCAAGAGCCTCAATCCAGTGCTCCCAATAGATAGTCCACCACTGTGTGTATCATACAAATGCACCTCTCAGAATAATTAGCTGTTTATAAACTCTGAATATTTGTGATTGGAGTATATGGCTGCTACTCTTTCCTTAGGGAATAAAATTATCTGCAAGCACCCTTTTATTTTAGTGAAGACTGAAGAGGGAGATAATGTGAGAAGCAATGAAAAGTGTGGAAGTCACAGGAAAATTGAAAGTACAGTTTGACAGCTAGAACGGAGGAGTGAGTAAACACATGATGGAGTGAGAAAGAGAAATTGAGAATCAAAAGAATCTGTACCTCTTAACTCAGCGCTTGGTGCCCGCATAGCCGAGTGCACGCTGATCAGGCACAGTGTTTTTTCTTATGACAGGTTGACGAGAACTAGGTTAGCCTCATTTTACACATGCTACAAAACTTCATATATAAAAAAATAAAATGGAATATGGGAGACAACCAGGCGGCACGGTGGTGTGGTGGTTAGCACTGTTACCTCACAGCAAGCTGGTTCTGGGTTAAAATCCCCCATTTCGCTCTCTGTAACCGTGAATTAGATGAAAGGAAAATTGTGTTCCAGTAAAAATCATCCATTTTTGTGTACGTGCAGACACATGTTTGCGTGCTTGCCAAATTTGGATGGAACAGATCTGCTAAGCATCTATCTCTCATATCTCTCAGCAGAATTAATATTGCCATGCTGATACTAAAGTATATGCTTCTGTTGCACATTGAGTTTTCATATTTGCCTCAGATTTTTTTGGCAGTTTGGGATCTCATCTGATCTTGTTAACATTTTTTTTTTTTCAACTCCACTCACATCTGGTGTTACTCTTTGATCCCTGAAGCATACTCTTCTATTTAAATTCCAGTAGTATCAGTGTGCATGCATTTCTGCATGCACAATGTGTGGAGAGGTTGATTTTTTCTTTCTTTATTTTTTTTTTTACTTTATTTTGATGTAATGCAAATATGTGTCAGGCTTGAGCTGTAATTACAGTACCACGCGAGACTTGATTAAAGCCAGCTCTTGTGACATTTCTCTATATGAAAAGTGAGACATCACAGTAATTACAGCAAACAGGCAAGACCAGGCTTCACATGTTCACATGCTGCAGCCTCCACCTTCTCTTCACCCTGGAAAGCTGAGCGCCACAGCCCATATTTCAGAGTCAAACACAGGGTACTACAGCAGGGCAGCGTTGTCCACAAATCCAGTACGTAATTAAATTTATGTGAAAGATTGTTAATTTCAAAAAGACAACATTTATAGAGCACAAAAAAAAAAAAACCCTGCTGCAGTGAAGAGCTTAACCAGCCATGTTACTGACTGTAACACTTGAGTTACTATGAGCCACAATCTGGAATTTCTACTGCCAACTGCAGCTGAGTGTTAAGGCTGGTGCAGAGCCTCTAATGGCTGTTAGACCGAGAGAATCGCTGTGTGCAGTGCAACTGAACTCCAACTTCAGTTGAAAAAAAAACAAAACAAAACCAAAATTGTGCATCTATTTCTACAAGTTTGTTTCCAATTAAGCAATTAACTAAATTCTGCTGCTTCATGTATAAATAATAGGCTGAAAAGTTCATTCAGTTTTAGCTGTCTGACAGATGACCTAATTTGACTCCAGAGTACTTTGGTATACAGAGGAGCTCGTGGTTGACTCAGTGACTACAAGGTGCCCGAGTCCTGTGGTTGCCAAACGAGCCCAAATCATCACCCCTCCACCGCTGTCCTGACAGTGGGTATGAGGTGTCTGTGCTTGCATTGCATGGTTTGTGCATTATGGCCAAACATCTCCACTTTGGTCTCGTCTCTCCAAAAGACATTGTTCCAAAAGTCTTGTGGTTTTTTCAGATGCAACTTTGCAAACCTAACTCACGCTGTCATGTTCTTTTTAGAGAGAAGAGGCTTTCTCCTGGCAGCCCTTCCAAACGAGCCATTTTCAGTTCAGTCCTTTTCTAATTGTGCTGTCAGGAACTTTAACATTTAACATGCTAACTGAGTTTGAGATGTAGCTCTTGGACTTTTTGCAGTTTGTCTGAGCATCACAAAGTCTGACCTTGGGATGAATGTGCTGCGATGTCCACTGCTGGGGAGATTGTTTTAACACACACCTGAATGCTCCATAACAGCAAACTACCAGAACTTCTGCTTTTATAGAGGTGCTCACACTCACTGATGATCAATTGATCAAGTGCATTTGGTTTAAAAACCACAGTAGTGTAACAAATGTTGTCTCTAGTCAAGACAGTCCAGTAAATAAAAAAAAAGAAACTACCAACCCCAAAAAATAGTGTCAACTAAGATAAGTAGTGCAAGGGAGTGTGAGGGAAATAACAAACACAAACAATCAAATACAACAAAGCTGTTCAATTTTACAATGGGAATGAAAAAGAAATATAGCAAAAGGAAATGCACTCTTCCCACCGTCCACACTCGGAGCTCTTATTCACCTTACAATCACAAGTGGACCCGTGTAGAGCATGACGACGACACTCAGAGCTTTACATGTGTGAATGTGTTTTGCATGTTGGGGCTGTGCTTCCAGACAGTCAACATCCCTCCTATGTCACCATGCCCTTTTAACTTGGCAACAGGTGGTGCCCCAGCCAGTGAACCTGTCAAGCGGTGCTACGAGGGAGCGCCGCGCTCTGTCTCTGCCTGCTGCAGATTTTACAGTAAATATATTAATCACACATTACCTGACTGTATACAGCCTCAAAACTATACAATATTTACCTAAAATATTACAGCCCAAACTTAAATGATGAAGACTTTTTTTTTTGCTTGTATGCCACGTAGATAGAAGAAGTTAACTAAGGGTATAGCAGATGTATATCTAAGATATATATAAGACATATCTGTGAGACATGTATATGAGGGCTGTGTATTTAGAAATAAAAATTATGGTAAATTGAGTGCAATGCTATGAAAAGCCAAATATGATTCAGTAGCTCTACGTTTGTTTTCACAAGCATTAATAATTAAGGGAAAACACTGAGTGGAGGTCACCAGTTTCAGCATAAAATATTCAAGGTGAATGACAAGGAAGGCAGAAACCCATCAGACCTTTAAGTTGAAGTACAACAGTCAAAGCAGGATCTGTCAAGTTTCCATGCTTCGGTACAAAACCTGAAAATTAACTTCAGCAAATCGCGCTCACATTTTCTTGTACCCTCAGCATTGCTGTTCTGTACAAATACTCATGGCCATTATCAAATTCAACCTCCAGCTGGATAATGGTTTGTTTAGAAGTGCAAAAAGTTGTAGATTTAAAGTTATATATTTGGAGACAACTATGAAGAAATTTACATCAGCATGATATGTAATATGAGCAGTTATATAGCACCCTCTCTTAAACTCATTTCCTTCCTTGGGATCAGTAATATTTAAGATACAGAATCTTTATTATATGGTTCATTTTAATTACCCCTAATTAACTTAGCAGCAGAAAGTGACATCAAATACACAAGTAGGGAGTAGGGAGAGTTTCTGGTGTGACAATATGGTGCATCTGTGTTAGGGAATTTCAAAAAATGGCAAACACCTCTGGGCTAGGCATTTTGTGTTCTCAATCTGAGCCTGAAGGAAAAAAAAATCATTTTCTACCACATGACATGCGCTGAATCAAGACATGATTAAAACTGTCCAGTACTGTCTGGGTGAGGCTAGGGTTGCCTGCATAGAATGCATAAAAACACTCAGCTCTTAACATGGGAGAGTAAATGAAGCATTGCTGCTTGTTGATCCTTGGTCAAGTGACTGACACTGATCAGTGGATCC
>JAVDPK010000783.1:35931-78746 GCA_034780415.1 Cichlasoma orientale | reverse complement strand
ATCCATCCATCCATCCATCCATCCATCCATCCATCCATCCATCCATCCATCCATCCATCCATCCATTCATCCATCCAATTCTTATTCTATTCATTCTTACACCATAACTTGTAAATCTCTCTCCACTCACTCCTTGCCCCCTGCTTATTATCAGTTTTTCTATACATAAATAAGTCTCTCCTGTGGTCTCTATTTCATTCTCATTATTTCTATTACTCACTTTCTTCTAATAAACGCCTTTTGAACTTGAACTTTATACAGCTCTCTCTGGCTCCTGTATCTGAGTCTTTGCCTTTCTGCCTCTCCTATACCATGTTTTGCATATCGCTGGTTCTTTTGCTCCTCTGTGATCTAAAGGCCAATGCACTTTTGCCCTTTGAGCATTCATACGTTGTTGCCATAGCAGCACTTGCAAATTGCAATAGAATAACAGATGTGTTAACAGTGGGAGATGAAATGTTTTCCTCACCTGTGGTCTGCCCTCCACATATGCACGTGTGATTTTCTTATAATACATTTCAGGTGTGTCTTTTTTGGGAAAATCAGTAGACTAAAGCTGTGTTCTTACCTGGCATTAACAGCCATCTTGGATAATCCAGTCACAAGGGCCGTCTAATTATGTGCGCTCACACATGACTTTAGTGTGCATCTCAGCATGTGTTTGGAATGACCAGCTGAGATCAGACCTTGTACCTCATTTCCCTCACTTTGTATTTGCAAACACTAAACGTGTTATTGTCAACCAGCTGGAGGGAACAATGCACTTTTCATGCCTATTCTGCCACAAATTACAAGAAATATGAAAGTAATTCAAAGCAGTTTCATTTGTACTAACTCTTTGGCCTAGATAGAAATCACACAGCATGTTTCATGCATACTCCATTCACACAAATCCATTTAGCCTATTGTTGTTGTCACTAGTACTGCACTTTAATGTTGTGTCATCTGCACACTAATGAGTATGTGCTTCTGCTTACACCAAAGAAGAGTTGTGTTAGCAGTTCTACACTTTGGTTCAAGGCACATTTATCTACCCATTGCTAAAGGAATGTTACCAGGCCATTTCTGAATGTGGTATGAGCAATTAGTTCTCAATGTGTCCTCATAAGTGTTTTCACACCTATACTTAGAGGTGTCCACATATGATCATTTCACAAAAGATGCATGTTAATGCCAGGCGTAAACAGGGTCTGAAGCTCTAAAATGTAGGCATACAAAGGCTGAATTTTTTAACTGAAAGCTGAGACATTATAGAAAATAAAAAATATTAGAAGGAGCTCTTGGCAGCTGGCACATTTTGTGATTGATGTGCATTCACTGTTTCTTTTTGAATGCTATTAAAAAGAAAATAATGAAGGCTGAACGTCTATTTTAGCTACTTTATCCTCTGGATTGGAGCCATTTAATCATGTCTAGCAAAATATCCAACTACTGGCCTAAGATTATGTAGCTATGGATAGAAGTTAAAGTACATTTTGATCATTGCCAAAGGTAGAATAAAAAATAATGTTATTTAATCAGATCTACTGGACAATATGTATTATATCCTTCCATCAGGGGTTAAAGTGGACAAGAATCATTGAAAACAGCTTCAGTTAATGAGTAATTAAATCTGATAGGTGGGTTAATGCATAATGCATAATTTTTCATGTGCTGTAGCCTGGAGTTGCTTCCAGTGACCACATGAAGATACCTGCTCAGTAATAAGAAGATAATAACATCCCACGGCCTGCTTACACCTTCAACACATCCCTTTTCCCTCCCCACCCCTGTGAGGCATTCATTCTCCTTTACAGATGTAAAGTTGAGCATCTAGCTAGCTATAGGAGGAGTGAGCATGAGTGCCAGATAACTTCCAATGCAACTTTTGAAACAGCTCACCAAGTAGCACCAGACACACAAACCGCTTCTGCACAGTTTGTTACAAATATTTATCAGCGAGCTGAATGTGCAGTTGCTGCGTTTCCCAGAAAGAGAGAAAAAAAAAAGAAAACGTTAATGTGTGGCACTGAAAGATGGAGAAAGATTTAAGAAAGAGGGGACAGGAGAGGAAGATGAGAGATTATTGTCAAAGGAAGCGAAATTTCTTTTACTGACTAGAAATTTAAATCTTACATGTAATGTCCTCATTCACTGAAGAATTTTTATTTTTATTTTTTGGATCTATAGGGGGGGACCTGACATGGTTGTAGCAAGGAGATAGATGTAATCAGGGTGTGATTTGCCAGAGGGGTGAGGGGGACTTCCCCTCCTCTGTTCTACATGTCCCTCCCTCTGCATAATTATTTTTTATCCCCCGTGGGGATATAATAATATGAAAACCCCCCCCCCCCCCACCCCACCCCACCCCGATCTTTTAGTGCGGCATCGTGAAACGGGCTTCAGCGCAAACGACAATAAAATCAGAAACTGACTTTCAATTTCAGCACTCGCGATCCGTGACAGCAGAGATGACTGCTTGGGGGGATGATCTGGATTCTGTTCCATTTCAGCTTTTCATTAAGGTCACTAAGCACTTCTGTTTAAAAACAATCATTAACTAAATAAAACAGAAATGAAGCAGATCCAGCACGTCACGAAAAGTTCTAGAAATATTCCTACTTGCCTTTATCGTTGACATCAGAATTTTCCACAAAGGTGGGCCGTGCTGCTCCTTCTTTCAACTTGTTATATTGCAGCTATGCACCAGAGCTGCTGTCTGCAGCTTCCTGCCATTATGAAGCGCATCTCTGAAGAAATTATGCACACGGTTTATTAGCTTTGCAAGTGATGGTGCAGCTGCTGTGAAGGGCTGCTAAATCAGATCACACCCTGGATGTAGCAGCATCGCTAACTGCGTGCTGCGTGAATAACCATTCAGTTTTTACAGCAGAATCACTGATTTCCAAGAAGAAAGCACCTTTTTTTTGTGTGTATTTTGATTGTAATGATGCTGCTGAAATTAGAATTATGTAACTGTGAGACATTTAATCTTTGCTAATTTCAAACTACCGTGCTGCTACAGCCAGCTAAACAATGGCTGACAGGGGTGAAGATGGTTTAACACCTCTTAAAAGGTGTTAAATCTATTCCAATGACAACAACTAAATGGATTTTCCCTGTCCTGCTCCTCTTTACCACTGTGAGGGGGAACTAAACAAAATTACACTGTTCTCCTTTTAGCCCCAGTACATATTTTCTGGCAACAGCTGACTGTGATTTAAAAGTCAGAGGTGAATGCTTTTTGACGCAGATGAGGCCCAAGAAGATGTAGAAATGTCGGTCAGTGCACAGTAAAATGGTTAAGATGCAGGGCTGTCACAATTTAAGCATCCTAGCACCAATATTCAGTGAGTTGTAAGTGCTGAAACAAAAACAAAACAAAAATACACTGTGTTGGACTGTTAATATCAACGGTACTGTTACTAGGTTACATGAAGGGTATCTTTAATGTGATGATGCTGACTAGATTCACTCACTGAATTCTACCTTTTATACTAGTTTTATTGTGTCTAGGGGTTAGAAATCAGCCACATAGCTTGTGTAACATGCGCTGTTATCTTGTTGAATTCAGCTGACTAAATCCGCAAGGAGCAGTGAATATTGAAGTAGCAGCACGGGTCAGCTGATCGCAGTCTGTGCACAAGGAAAAATCAACTGGAGCTCACAAAACAAATAATTATGTGACTTATTTCTAAGTAATTCTGTTCCCCACGCAGCACTGCTGTACCTGATCTTAGGGTTCCCCATCTATGAAATCCCACTTTAATCCCTGCCTCACATCACACATGCTGCTCTCATATTTAAGCTGGGTAATAAAATGTCAGCGTACTCCTCTGGAAACACAGCGTGGATGACCCATTGGCAAATGGGTTTTAGTGTAGGAGTAATGCAGTAACTGTCACCCTTGTCACAGATGGTGACAAATCAGAGGATCATTTTTTGTTTAAACCGTGGACTAGCAAACACACTGGTGGAAGTTTTAATTGCAATTAATACCGGGGAAGAGAGCTGAGCTTGTATGGGAATAAAATTGCTCATTAACACATTCAGTATTAAAATGACCCAACTTTCCCCAGTGAAATTAATCCTTTCTGATTGGAGCTTTATTTTATTTGTGCGCTGCACAGTCATTGCCATCAGCTATGTTGAGCTGTAATTTAAGTAACACCTACTTTACCAGCCAGCTGGTTTGTTGATTCAACACTTCATCAAAGAACTCTATTTCATCTTTATCAGTTTATCCTGAAGTCACATGGAGGTAATGGATATAAGCTTTTCATGAAATTCAAACCAGTTCAGTTTGAGCTATTATCTATATACGGCTCTATATAGACTCTATCCAGTGAAACCACGTACATTGCAATGATGAGCTTCTTTAGACTAGATAAGTTGTTTTCAGATACGTAATCAGTGTGTGTTGTATTCCTCTGAAATAAATTGTGGTTTTAGTTACAGTTTTTTCTTTGGCTGCTGCAGATACATCCCGAATGTTTTATTTTGATCCTGTGACTATTTTGATTTCTGTGACCTTATATCAGAAGATTTCTCACAGGATCCTCATGTCTGAACATTTGAGACGTAAGGCAGATGGAGCCTCTGAGGAAAGTGTAGCTGATGGTATATTCTGTGATCAGTGAATTGCTAGTGTATTATAGTGTATTAGGGGATACTTATTTTTATATATGTGGGCGTTTCTCTGTAGCACACTTCAATGCTGCTTTTACAATTTACAATTTTTCCCCTAACATTTAAGAAACTACAGAGTTGGCAAAAACCTTAAATAGACCTTTGCATACTATAATCCAGTTTTGCTAACACATGCATAGGTAAATATTATAGAGAACATTTTTATCACTTCCTGTATGCCATGCCATTATTGCCTAGGTTGCAATTTCCGACATTTCACTGAATTATGGAGTTATCCCCACCTCTTTGTAGTTTATGTTTATGTAATGTATCCTTTTTATTTTTTCCATAACCAGGTCCTTCTACCCATCTGTTTCTGTTTAACCCCACATAGTGTTTCATACCTTCACAGGGTTTTAGTTCATTTCGACCTGCGCCGAGAATTCCCTCATAATAAGTATTTATACCAAAATTTAAACTGCAGGTCACTTTAGAATGCATAAAGAGCTTGTCTGACATTAAGAAATGAATGAATAATTGTTAATTGATATTTCAGAGAGTAGGGAGCGTATGTTTTTAAAATTTTACAGCAGTTGTTTTTGGAGAAAAACATTATCATACAATGCCATATCCTCTTTTACCTGAGGCATAAAAACATAACTGCAGTAATGATTTAAATATATTTTATTGAAAATGGAAGTGGCAAGAACATTCTGGAACTTATTTATTACATTTATTAAATAACCATTACAACCATTAAACACTGTGCTCACCGCTATATCACGGAAAATATTCATAACTACCATCATTTTATGATCATCAATATTATTTCAACATGAGTTAAGTCTTAGAACACAAAACTTTTGTATTGCAAACGAGTCTGTGCCCTTAAAGCAATGACAGGAACCCTCCTATGTGTTCTCCACGCTCACTGAAGTGGCAGTTCAGGTGCTTCTATAAATATTATGACTCCCCCAATCCCTCTCATCATCTGTTTTAATCAAGGTCAGAGTTCAAGGTCACACTTGAACTCTGTCACTACTCTCCCATAAAAAATACACACACAGATACGACATGTACGGTTTTACAGTTTCAGGATTCCCTAAAACCATTTTTGGTCTGTTCAGTATTTCTGGTCACTTTAGGAAAAGTGATCAAATTTCAGGATAAAGAATGATATTTACAATAGTTTTGCTGCTGTCAAATGTCAAAAGGGGTCAAATTTTACGTGAACGGCATGTAAGGGTTAAATCTCACTCTTTCATCATGGTTTCCATCAATGTGCTTCAGTTTCAACTCTAGATTTAACCCAGACTTTATGTGGTATCTAGCCTGATTCCACTACTAGAAATTCCCTGATCTCCCCATTACCTTACAGGCCAAAGTGACACCGTGCAAGCGTGTCCCCTGGCCTTCAGTTTGGTCATTTGGGACACAGAAAAGAAAGCATGTTAGTAGCGTTAATGTAGTGGTCAGATGGAGGCCATAGGTGCTCTGCTCCATTTAGCCTTCGACCTTTGGGCCCCTCTGTCACGCTCTACTGCGTCACTTCTTCTTCCCTTTGAGGCATCCAAGAAATGGATATGATGTCATGCATGAGAAGCCACAGACGACAACGGTCTAAACATCAGACACTGGCAAACAGATAAAGACACAAAAACAGAGAGAAGGTCAGAAAGGACAGAGAAGAGTGAGGCACGTTAAAAAAAAGAAAAAGAAGAGAGAAGTTGAAGAGATCTCAAGGAGTACACAATGATAAAATATGAATTATAGATCAAACCTGAGAGAGGTAGTTCGAAACACTCTTTCCCCGCTATCACTTTCATTCCTCTCTTTGAGCATGCACCGCCGCCTTGCTCCCAAATGTTGGGTTTTTTTGCACCTGAATCATAATAAGGGGTGTCTAAGGTGGTGTGTGTTTCAACATCTGTGACATTGTCATTGTTCTTTATGGCTGTGAATGAGAAGTCTGTGGAGGAATCACAGATCAAACGCAGCATCTCATAGGTCCTGTCTCAGCTGTCTTTTCTCTCTCCTCTTTCTGCTTCTTCCTTCTCATCTTTCTAATTTATTTATATCTTTCTACATTTTTCTGTCCTACATGAGTAACAAATAGTTTCTCAAGGTATGGGAATAAAGGGGAAATTATCTAAACAATACATGCAGCTTAGCATGTATGGACAAAAGAGTAACAGATGTGTATCTTTAAAGCCCGTCTCAAGTGAACAAGCAACATTTTGCTTAACACTGTTTAACAAAGTAGTACCGCCACTTTTAGCAGGTTCCTCTTATGACCACTGAGAAATCATCTGTTCCACATACACACTGGGAAGCTCTCTAAGGGGTCTTCTCCGTCTGTAGTTGTGTTTGTCTCTCATCCATAAGCCCCGTGTGAAGTGGAGAGGAAAGAGTTTTGCTCTCAGCACCAACCTTTCTACACCGCACAGACTTTACTCCAGGGAGCAGGTCTGGACAAGAGGGAGCCATAACATCAGAGAAGAAGGCCGATACACGGAGAAGTGAGAAGAAGAAAAACTGAATTAAATTGGGAGACAAGAACAAACAAGGGGATTAGAAGTTTTGAGAGACAAAAAGATCTACAAACCTGAACGAAAGATGAACACAAGCAGAAATACACAGAGTTTCTAGTGTGCGTTATGATATATAATATATATTTATATGGGGCTATCTCCATTGCCATCTTAAGTTGTTGGAGGGAGGCGTGACCACATTTGAACAAGAGCGTGGAGTGTTATGTTATCACCTAGCATTAACAGGCTTGGTTATGAAGGTGAATGCATGGACTGACTGAGTGTATTGAACAGACACAAAAACTTGTTAATTAATGCTGAGTAATGAATATTACACTCACCAAAACTGCAGCATCTGTTAGCACATATACTACAATGCAAGTCATATTATTTGCAAGTACAAATTTGAAGATTGCTTTACAGATGTGCCAAAAGACACAAACAGCACAACTCTACCTGATGGGATCAGCCTCTTATCGGAGCTACGTCCCTATAATGCAAACTCTAAGCCGTAAATAAATAATGTACTCACCTCTGTACAGTTTGCAGGAAAAATATAAGCTATGAAATCCTGTGAAGTTGGGAATTTTAACATGGGGATTAGCAGATATTAACTTGCTTTTGGAGCCAGACTCAAGGGACCGTTTGAGGTGCGACTGTTTTTGGCACTTGCCACTAAATCTGTGCCTAAAGAGCTGAAAAGGAATTTGGCTAAAAATCAAGCACTGAGCTGCTTGATGATGTTGTGGAGATTCCGAATAGCGGGGATTACCTAAATAAAGAAGAGGTCAAAGTGTGTGAATATTTGTGTGTGTGTCTGTGTTGTTTCCATTGCTTAAAATCACCACTTGAATTGAAAGGTTTACTCACTTTAACTCGGCTTCTGTCTGTTTAATGTCTTCTGACTCTTGGCAGAATTAATCAAACCAATGTTGTTTCTAGCGTCATGATAAAAATAGTAAAACTGCCAATCTCATCGTGCCTTCAAAAAAAGGTTTTGGTCAAATAGGATAAATATCAAAAACATGTAACAGAAAAATCACACTCTGATTATGTTTTTCAGTGTGTGTTGTGATCTCATCAAACACCACTCTGGGAATGGCTGTGTTTGGTGCACATAATCATAGCTAGTATAAACCAAAGACAGTCAGCCAAAAAGGCTTAGAAAATAAGATGCAGAGTGCCCAAATATTTGGGACCTGCCAAATTAATAGAGCATAGCGTATTGGCACAGATCAACAACTGCTACAACTTCAACAGATTTTTTCTTTCCAGTGAGTGTCAAACCTTATTTGAATCATCCTCCTGACAAGACATCTCAGTGGTAGCCGCTCAGGCTGTGAGCCACAATCACCCCAATTTCACTTTTAGTCCCAGTTAAATCTGTAACTCTCAGAATGCAACTAGAGGTCACAAGTTCACTGCTTATTGTGCAATGAGCGGCTGACTACGTAACTCGAGTGCTAATTATGCACGGATTGTGAGCACAAATACAATGAAAGGCAGAGCTCAGATTTGCCCGGCACTTTGTTATGGATAAATGTCTTTGTTTTAACATCGATTCAACAAGTGCGTATAATTCACAGGTGACACAATCCAAAATAACGGCAGCATACGCAGGCAGGAGCACAATGGGTCCCAGCAAATAAATTTGCATTTGGAATGACAGGAGCCCGTGTCCACGAGTAATGCTGGTGATAACATAGAAAAGATATGGACCCTTTCCAAGCCTAACACCTGTCATTTTCAGTGCTCACTCTGTGTCATTAGAATTCAGGGAGCAGAGTTACATCATTATGATTAACGAGGCAGAACACACACTGATTTGATGCAAAGGCCAACAACATCCTATTTTCTTAACATTGGACTTAATTGTCGCTGTCAATCACAAACGTGTTCCCATGGCAATCACAAGTACCAGTATAAGCTTGTGCACTGAGTTCTCAGATCTGTTCTTGAAGCAAGGGGGCTGATGAAATGTGATAGTGTTTGTGTATGCATGTGTTTGAGCGAGTCCGTTACAAAGTGTCAAAGATTTGCAACATAGGCATTAAATAAACGGTCTCAAAGATAAATGTATGTAAAAGAAATTTGCTGTAAGTGGGGTTGAAGTTTATTTTTAAGTTTTTGGGAAATGGCTTACTGGCCTCTGCATTTTGTGTAATGGATATTTTGTCTATCGCACAGGTTTAAACAAAAGACCACATGAATAAAAGCTTCCCCTATCCTTCCATTTGTTATCAGCTACAACAGTGTGCCAACAGCATATTAATTTCCTATCATATGTGCATGCGTGTCTGTCTGTGATTAAAACAAAATTTGGCCCTGGTGACACCTGCCACTGAGGCAGTTCTTACTTTGGTAGCTGTTTTATCTGTTTGTGTTACAGGTGTGTATTTGAGATCAAAAACAAAGAGTAAAAGGTGCAAGTAGGGGCGACATGGAGCCACTGAACCGTCACCCCTACTTTACATCCCTCATTCATTTATTCATACTAAATTAGCGTTAGGCAAGCTTTTTGAATTAAATTATTATCATGAACAAATGTGACTATGGAATTCAATTAGTGATTTATAACTTTCCTTATGACATATCTTTCTCTGTGCATGAAAATCAAATATTTCAGCATATGGCTGTGATCCAAGAACATATATAACCTTGTGTGAGCCCAAGGCATCATATCTAGTTAATTTCTTTAAGTGTTGTATGCAAATGCAGTTTAAAGGTACTTTCACTGTAATGTTTCAAATATATTATAAACTTAATATTTTTAAATTAAAGGGGAAGTTAGGATTTTTTTTAGTTTTGGTTTTCAGACAATTTCTAAACATGAGCTATTCTAACTTCAGGTTTTTGACTTGAAACAATGACTATACCTCTGAGAGTTCAGCCAGTGCAGTAAGCTTTCAGAGAAAATGCAGAACAACTCCCAACCAAGGGGATTACACAGCATGCAAGACAACATTTAGTCATGTTTAATAAAAACTTTTAGTTACAATTCAAAGCATTAAAGTTCCAATTCACATAGTGCTTAGATTTGCTTGGTTTTGGATCTCGGATTGCTTTAAGTTTGCAGAACTTATTGTAGTATTATTTTTTATTTAGGTATTTTATAGCTGAGGCATTTGAAAAAAAAAACAGTACGTGTGCTTCCACATGTATCTGAGGTAAAGCTTACAGCTACCTGCTCTTTTTTTTGTTTTCTAGCTTTGAACTCTGCTGATACTGTGACCTACTAAGAGTGCATATGCAGGTCGAATATAACTTCTATGAAAAGAAGCAAGAAACTGGTTCTGTCAGTTTGCAGTGCTATTAATACCATGTGGTGTGATGTGTATAGCTTATCAAACACATTCCCTCACCTCCACGAAGCTTCATTTGCATTTGGTCTATATTAAAATACATGTTTAATATCGGCCAAAATCTAAAAGGTGTGCTCTCGTAATTGTTGCAGAAGCAAATTTTACAATGCACAACAGCAGTGTGCAACAGTGGCAGAAAAAAAGTTTCGTCCTGTGTCCTACATTTTCATACTTACAAATGGATCTTGTGGTATAGATATGAGTCATGTATTTTCCCTTTGAGACAGGTGTTCTGCATGTCCCATATTCCTAATTATGTAATCATATCCCAAGCCACACACATGCAGACATACTGTGTTTCCTGCCTCCCTTGTATAAACCCTCTGGGTTTCACTATATGGAGCACCAAATGAGATCACGTCTCCTGTGGAGGGGATAAACCTCAGACGAAAGAGCAAGACACTCAGTTGCAAGGGAGTGTCCCAGTGCGTGCTTGGTGATGGGCTCGATAGAGAATACAGGTAGAACGGAAAGAGATGAAAAGAAGAATGCAGTATGTTGTTTACAAGGTATTCAAATATTGTCTATAGGTGTGGGTGTAAAGACCCATTCAAGGATTAAAACATCCATCCATTCTATTCCTTTTATCCAGTTCAGGGTCGCAGGGGGTTGGAGCCTATTCCAGCTGTCACGGGGTGAGAGGCGGGGTACACTTTGAACAGGTTGCCTGTCAGAGTGTCACAGGGCTCACGCAGAGAGACAGACTACAATTCAGACTCACATTCACAACTGTGGCCAATTTTGAATTACTATTCAGCCTAACACGCACATCTTTGGACTGTGGGAGGAAGCCAGAGTGCCTGGAGAGAACTCCATGCAGGCACAGAGAGAACATGCAAACTCCGCACAGCAAGAACCCAGCCAATTCGAACTTAGGATCATCTAGCTGTGACGTGACAGCGCTAACCGCTGCGCCACCATCAAATGGAAAAAGAGGGATTAATGTCATTTTTTGAGTTTTTTTTTTTTTTTACATTGGCATTATTTTTGTTATATTGTGCTATAGTTCGCAAGAAAGTGATTCTTTGAATCGCTTCACCAATAATGTTTAAATTCCATATGTAGCCAAATTGCTGACCACTCCAGAGGGTGACTTCAGTATTCAGAACTGATTTTATTTACCCGTGAACAGACAATATCGATATTGTCTTCATATCTATTTATCATAGAGACCACATTATCCAGTACATGTTTCACATCTCCTTTGTGTCTGCCTAAAAACCTGAGAAACAAGAAACCTAACAGATGCCTGAGGTCATCGGAATACATGATAATGTGCTATTTTGCAAAGAATTGCAGGGTTACAGTTTTCTGCAGTAATAAGGAGATTAAAAGAGAAGATGGACCTGATTCTGTGCTCACACCTCTGGGGAGCACGGACCAGAATAAATTGTAATGAGTTCAATTCTTTGCCGGATTTAGAAAGAAGCAGAATTTAGAGCACAAGAAATAAATTTGGCCTGTTTCTCAGAGGAGCAGAAAGAGAATTCCTTTGTTGTTTTCATTGAATGGCGATGGAAATCAAGAGAATATGAAACTGAGGGGATGTGGGATGAAGTTTAGAGAGGATAGGACGTACAAAGACAAATTGTACTGTACAGAATCTGTCCTGACATGCTTGTCTTTAGATGTGCCTGTGTGCATACGTGCGTGCTGTTATATTAGGGCGTCTGTGTGCTTCAGGGTGCACATGTACTCGGCTACACATTTCTCTGAGAACATGTGTCCATTTTAGTGTGCATATGCAATGTGTGTGTAATTGTAAGTATGTTTTTCCCAGCTGCTGAGCCGGCAAGAGGACAATGTCTGTCATGATGCAACAGGCGGCTAATCCTCTCCTTATGTAAACGCTTGACTGCTATTCAAATGACATGCAGATGGGTTAGAGAGCTTAGGTTTTGGCAGGATAGTGTCATAACAAGGAATGTCTGTGAAGACAATGTGCTGTCAGCATTTGGATGATTAATGCTGCACTTCATGTTTAAAACGGGCCCCTCGGGACTAAGCAAAGATTGGCAGGTTCACATGGTGCAGGTATCAGCCAAAGCCTGATGACCTCATAGCCTCATGTAGGGGGGTGGAGGGGCAGTGGGGAATGACTAAGTGCAGAGGCAGTAGGCTTCTGTAGAGAGAACATCATTTGAGGTAGTGCAGCATGTATATATTAACGCGAATAATATATAATCTATATGAAAAAGAAAACACAGCAGAAGAAAAAAAAAAAGATGGAATAAGCCCAGAAAGCTGATTGATTTTGTGACGCCTGCAAGTAAATACAGTATTCTGAGATTATGCAGTTTTATAGGATTTTGGTGCAGTTTGAACTCAGTTCAGTCTTTTAAAGTCCATAAATGAAGCTTTCATTCTTTGTTTGCATCTCTTCTCTCTGGAAATCTTCCAAGTAACTTTTGTTTAAAAAAAAAAAGCCAACATAAAACAAAAGCAATTAGCTTTGTATTCATCTCTGTGACACACTAATGTCCCTTTTCTAATGTTTCTCCTTTTCTGTTCTCATTTACAGATCCCACTGATTATTCCAAAGGGTCATCCTTTTGAGTCAATCACAACTAAAGCTGAAGACAAGCTTGAAGCCTGAGGACAAGCTGTGTCACCTCACACTCCTATCCAACAAACTATGACATAACATGGGTCCCCTGCTAATCACCATGATGCATAGACTGGTATCGTGAAGGTTTCGCCCCTTTTACAGTGCCCAACCCAGACCCATCTCCTCTTAGGAAACCCGACCTAGCAGCTTTTGTTGCTTTCCTTCACCTGTAAACACACCTAATTTTCCCATCTCCCTCTACATTATCCTGTTTATTCTTCCCTCTTTTTCTCATCACTCTATATTGGAATAATGCAGGGTGCTTCTACCACCTTCACTCTCCTTCTTATTCTTCCCTCCCTCCTATTCTTTTTTTATTTTCCTAACATGGCCAATGGGGACTGCTGGCTCATTGAGGGGGACAAAGGCTATGTGTGGCTAGCTATATGTAGCCAGAATCAGCCTCCATATGAAACTATTCCCCAGCACATCAACAACACGGTGCATGACTTGAGACTGAATGAGAACAAGCTGAAAGCTGTGCTTTTCAGTTCCATGTACCGCTTTACCAACTTGACTGACCTCAACCTCACCAAGAATGAAATCAGCTACATTGAGGATGGAGCCTTTGCAGGCCAAGCCAATCTACAGGTAATAAGGAGATGGATACTATATTCCATACAATTTGTTAGACCTTAATTTGAACCTAACATTTTCATTTTGGCCACTGCATGCATAAGATTTAGATTTTTTTTTTTTTAAATTAATCAAGGTGCCTCTTTTTTTTTTTTTAGCTTAATTAAGCAAACTCTATTTAATATTATAATTAATTTGAAAGTGGATTTAGTCCAGTGATTTTATGGAAATTATTCCTCAATAGATGAAACACGTATTGCAACACAATAATGAATTAAACTGTCTTTCGGATGGGGGTATATGGATTTCACCACAATTTTTCTCAGTCAACTGCAGGGACTATACCATCAAGAACTCAAATGTGAAAGTGACTGTACTGATAAGCATTAAAGCATTGTTTCTTTGCTTATTTTATTGTTATGTGTATTGTTATAAATTCTGCTGTCCTCTTGGCCAGGTCGCTCTTGCAAAAGTGATATTAATCAATTATAAAAGATAAAATATAGTCGTAATATAAAATGAATGAATGAATGAATAGCTTTATTGTCATTGTCATTACATCCAACGAAATTTCGTTAAGAACAGCCATCCAAGAAAAACATCAGTTGCACGCTGACCCGGAGATATGAAGATTGCCAGCCTCAAGGCCAGCTAGGGAAGCCGAATCCTGATAATGCAGATGCTGTTTTGGGGCAGGCTGCTTGTTATTTTTAAACGGCCTTCAGTCACTGTTCACTGTGGCCCATCCAATTGTCCAAATTAAAGTTGCTGTACCTTCGCTATACAGAGCCATACGTTATCTCCAGGTGTAATCCTTTTCCCACCTGCGGGCACGTACTCAGCTAGTCACCACGGCCAGCCTGCGACCCCAGGTTTGGAATCAGAGTCTGTACCGCTCTGTAAAGCCCCTCCAACTGGATCTGCATTCTCGGCAGGTGACGAGCTGCGGTCCAGATTTAAGAAATAGTATCTCATTTTGTATCACGTTTTGATCGTGGGACTTCCTGCAGGGTTCTAGCTAGTGGTGGTTAAGGTGTTCCATTTATGCCCTGCCTGCTAGCATCTTGCACCCTACTGTAATGTGCTGGACTCTCTCAGGGGCATTTCTGCACAGCCTGCACCTGGAGTCTTGCCCTGGTGTGGTGGACCCCAGCCTCTATCCATCTTGTGCTTAGAGCTTGTTCCAGTGCTGCCATGATTAATGTCAATGTGCTGTCTTTCAGTCCAGCTTTGTTCATGCCATTGGTCAGATTTTTCTAGATCAGCCACTTCTTCTATCTGCCAGTGGTACATGCCATGCAGGGGCCTGTCCTTCCATGTTGGTTCCTGTTCTCGCTCCTTTTCTTTCTCTGGTTTCTGCTGCCTGAGGTATTCACTAACCACATGATCAGGTGTAGCCATCTTCCTGATATTCATAGATCTTTGTTGCTTCATCCTGGATAGTGGTTCTGACACTCACTAGTCCTCAGCCTCCTTCCTTCCGCTTAGCATGCAGTCTCAGGGTGCTTGGGGTTAAACCCTCCGTGCATGGTAAGGAGCTTTCTTTTCGTGACATCAGTGACTTCTATCTCCTCCTTTGGTCAGCTTATTATCCCAGAAGGGTATCTGACAATTGCCAGGGCATAGGTGTTGATTGTCTGGCAAGAGTTTTCTTCCCATTCAGCTGACTCTTCAGGACTTGCCTTGCTCTCAGCAGGTATTTGGTGGTTGCAGCTTCATGGTTCCCACTTGCCTGTGGGATTCCAAGGTATTTGTAGCTGTCCTCTGCAATGTTATCTTCTGGTAGTGCAAGCCCCTCAGTTCTACCTTCCCTCTCTTTGTTACCATATGACTACACTTCTCCAGTCCAAATGACATTCTGATGTTGTTGATGTAGGTCCTAGTGGTGTGGTTCAATGAATCAAAGTCTCATTCATTCCTGGTACACAGCTAAATGTCATCAATGTAGAGGAGGTGGCTAGTGTTTGCTCCATTTCGTGGTTATACGGTAGTCTGGATCCATAGTGTGTCTTGTTATGATATGGCTGAGATTCTAAAGCCTCATGTATGGACACCTTGTTGTACTTCTTAAGCACTCCTTTCTGCAGCTGGCTAACTTCCCATGGTGCTGCCACAATCTTTGCCACTATTTTTCTTTTCCATGGAGGGTGCTGCTCATTGTGGCTATTGTTCATCTTATAGCCAAGCATCTCAAGAATCACTGTTGCTGTGTTATAGATAAGCTGATTGGTTTCAGCGATCATCTTCTAGCAAACTTTCAGAGGGTACTTCATGTAGTCTTGTTAATCAGCCACAGAGTGTCCAGATTTCCAGCTTAGCATTCAGTGTACCAGTTGCTCTTGCATCATCCCCACACACCAGTTGGAGTGTGGGGATGATGCCAGCTCCCCCCCTGACCTGATGCACTGGCTCCCCCTTGGTGTAGCATTTGTGTTGTACTGTACCTTCAACACAAATGCTGGACTCACTGGAGTTACATGTGTAGTAGCATTTCAACAGTTCTGGGGACTCTTATTTTGAGCCCCTGACCTATATATATATATATATTTCAACAGGCCCTGGTCTCGTTGAATACAAATCTAAACATGCACACTGGTATAGATGATTATTTATGCAAATTGTAGAACATACTGCAGCATGACAGTTACTTGGAAATTCATTTGGGCCCACAATGTAAAAATAAAAATTTAAAAAATGCTCTGCTTTCTTTTTTCCTTAGGTTCTTCAATTGGGTTACAACAAGTTGACAAACTTAACTGAGGGTATGTTGAGAGGCCTCGGCCGCATGCAGTGCCTGTTCCTGCAGCACAACCTCATTGAGGCTGTTGCCAGCAATGCATTCTGGGAGTGCCCAAGCCTCAGCAGCATTGACCTGTCATCCAACAAACTTGCCCGCATTGACCCATCCACATTCACAGTTCTCACTCGGCTTATGGTGTGTGAACTGGCAGCAAATCCATTCCATTGCGGCTGTGATCTTTATAGCTTTCTAACCTGGTTGGAGTTCTTCAACAATGTCACACACACCTATGACCGCCTCCTATGTGAGACACCGCGGGAAATGTTTGGCTACCCTTTACTGAGTCCTATTGCTGCTGGCCGGAATGCTAAGAACATTTTGTTCCATCACTGCCGAGATGGTGTAATGATTCCAGGAATGACTTCTCTCCCGCCAGATTTGGATGGTCCTTCTGGGTTTGGACTAGATATTGGCGGTATAGGACCATACCACCAGCCCACCACTTCTTCCTCATCTACTGAAGACGGCTTCAGTCCCAGCATAAAGCTCCATCATGTCTCTTTGTCATCAGCCTCTCTCCTTGTGAAGATTCCAAAGCCCTTCAGCAAAATGTACATTCTGACACAATACAACAATACATTTGTATCTGATGTCATGAATTTGAAGAATAAGAAGGAGATGATCACCCTAAACAAACTAAAGCCACGCAATAATTACACCTTCTGTGTGGTATCCATCCGCAACTCTCAGCGTTACAACCACACCTGCCTCCAGTTTTCCACTCGGGGTCAAAGTCAAGATGATATGCTCCCCACACCTTCCACCACTACTCACTACATAATGACCATCGTGGGCTGCCTTTTTGGCATGCTAATTATTTTAGGCCTTGTCTACTATTGTCTTCGTAAAAAACGGATGCATGATGAGAAGAGAAAGTCTATCTGTGTCAAGAAAACTATACTGGAAATGCGCTATGGACCAGAAGTGGCAGCAGCAGTAGCAAATGATCCATCAGCAGTCCACAAGCTTCAGGAACAATCCAGAGAACATCACCAGTATCAGCACCACCATGGAGCAAAACTTCCCATGTCCACATCCTCAAGCTCGGGAATGCTCCACTCAGCCAACACCACTTCCTCAAGACTTTCTTCTATCCCACAAGTGGAAAAGATGGCCACTGCTTTTTCAGAGGCCATGGCTACAAGCAAGGGAAACTATATGGATGTCAGAACTGGAGGGGCAGGGATGGAGCGTATGGTAGATGGTGTGCATGGCTTGATGAGAGGAGAAGACTTGAGGGACGATGATGGAACTGATATTGGTGATGACTCAGATGATGATGGACATGGCTCTGCATCAGAAATCTCAACCATTGCCATGGAGGTGGATAAGGTTAATCAGATCATTAACAATTGCATTGATGCCCTGAAACTGGATGCAGCTGCAGTTGCTGCTTCAGGGGCGTCTACAAACCCTACTTCCTCCAATCCCACCTCCCCACCACCCACCAGCACGTCCTCCCTAACACGTGGCCTAATCCCACTCTCTCAAGGAGTGTCAGAGACATGCCAAGTCATTGCTCCCAACAAAGTACCCCCTCCACCTCCACTCCCTGCCTTGAATGCTCCTCTCTCTGAGCGTCCTGGCATCAGTGGTGGGGGATTTGTTGTAACTCCCCCTTACAGGCCCCCTCCTCCGGCCAATGCTGTACGGCCCATTCAGCGGCAAATGAGTGCAGATGCAGCTGTTGTCATTGTAAATTCTGTCAAGAAACAGTGCAGCACCACATCTTGTGGCTCCATGGGCCGAGACAGGGAGCGTGGAGGAGCCAGGGTGTATAGCCTGGATGTTCCTGAGCCAAGAAGCCCAGATGCCTGCAGTCAACAACAACAGCAGTACCCAGACCGGGCCAGTCCTGTGGGCTGTGGGGAGCCCCTGGAGAGACTGCCTTTAGTGGGAAGTGGGAGCTGTGGAGGAGGGAGTGGTGGTGGTTGCGACAGTGGTGGTGTTGGTGCCCAACATCAGGACAACCAGAAATCCCACCATTACCATCAACAGCAACAAATACAACAACAACAGCAACAGCAGCAGCAGCAGTTGGAGGTGCAGCAGGACTACCACTGCTCGGAGCACCGCCACTCTGTCCCAGCTCTCTACTATGAAGGCTCCCACCAGGGTTCCCCAGCCCAAAGAGTTTCATTCTTAAAGCCCCTGACACGATCCCGCAGGGACGCAGCTTCTTACTCCCAGCTTTCACCTGCCCGCCATCATTCCAGTTACTCAGGCTACTCCTCTAGCCCAGAGTACTGCTCTGAGAGCTCACTGCGGATCTGGGAGCGTTTTCGTCCCTACAGGAAAGGCCCACGTGATGAGTCCTGTTATGTGACGGCTGGAAATGCCCTTCGAAAAAAGGTGCAGTTTGCTAAAGGCGAGGACTTGCATGACATTCTTGATTATTGGAAGGGTGTGTCAGCGCAGCAGAAGCTGTGACTGGGGACCAGAGTTAAGCACTGGAGGATAAAGAGTTCAGATACTGCTTTTACTGATGCACCCCTGGGCCAGAAAAATCTGTAGGGAGAAAAATGTAGGACAAAATTTTGCCTTTAGGTTTTTTATTTTTCTTTAGTTTTTTTTTTTTTTTTTTTTTCCTTTTGGCATGCTAGGTGTATAAATATTGCGCTAAGAGCAAGGACTATGAAACTGTGCCTGGGATCTGAGTCGTTACAGTCTTTTTTTTTTTTTTTACACATCATTGTAGCAACTTTTATGGATCATTCTTATTCTGTGTTTGTGGGTTCCATTTATAGTACAGGGAGAAAATACCAACTGTGTAATTTCGTACTCTATTTGAGTGATCACATTTTGTGATGCAAAGGACCATCTTTATCAGTGCCATGTTTTCATCTGTGGGTAGTCACAGAGTAAATGCTGATACCCTTCATTTTCTGCTTTGTGTGACCCAAGATGTTTTGTGTTTTTTATTAGGTGCTGCGTAAGTTTTCAGCATTCCACCTGGGTTTGTTTAGACTTCTAAGTAATGGGGGATATGATGGGTGTGATCTGCTGTGTGTTACAACTGACAACATGCAGATTAGTGAACAGAGATGTCAAATGCAGGCTCTGTCTCTATTCTCTTAGATCCTTCTTGAGGCTGAGGGTTTTGCATTTCAAAAAGCATCTGGCACACCGAAAGAACTGAATAATTGTAAAGAAAAGAACACATGAACAAAAAATTTGTCAAGTGGGCTCCAAGAAAACCATAGGAGAAAGATTAGAGTGGGATCATAGCCTAAAAGAGTAAAGGGAATGCATCTGAAGGGTTAAACACATCCTTCCAAGTAACAATCTTGCATGGTTTGATGAGTAAAGAATGTGTTCCCTTAAATATCCTCACTGACCTAAATGGTATTTGACTGGGTAATAATCTGATTTATGGTCTTAGTCTGAAGCAATACAGAGGACAAATTAACATTCCCTTAAATGCTAGTTTCCTGACGGTGTGGGATATGATGTACAATAAGGCAACTTAACTGTGTGACAAAAGTGACAGATATCACTTTGACCACATGGGTCACAAGAGGTGTATATGTGGCAGAGGCCAAGAAAAATCAAAACAGTGAGGGGTTATAAGAGGAAAAAACAAATGAAAGGTTCAACCCAGTATACAAATAATTTTCTGCAGGCACAGTGAATGTAAGTAGATTACAAGCAGGCAGGTTAAGGGGAAATCTATTTTCATCGTTCAGTGTTAGCACGACCGTACATTCCAAATCCTTTCTCTCACATTAAAACTGAATGAGGCAGAGAGGGAAAGGACACTTCTAATTACTGCCAACGTGTCTGTTCTTTTCTGGAAATTAATGTTACTGTTGTATATAACTGATAATTAAAAAAACAAACAAAAATGAAACAAAAAAAAATCTTGTTAAAGGCATGTCCGCTTGCACTCTATGCCTCATGATTGTGTGTGTGTGGCTGTGTGGTACACAGTGGTCACTGTAAGCAGGTATCGGCATGCCTTGTCAGATTATATTATATATTCCCCAACTAATTTAAATTAATATTTGTCAGTATTTCGCCCCGTGGCTGGTTGTCTAAGTCTGAACAGTACTAGACTATTAATGGCATGTACTAACGTAGTGATGTCAAACACGTCCACTGTATCTTTCTCCACTTCTTGCTAACTCAGCCATCCCATAATCTATTCGTGAAGAGTATTAACGGGGCTTCTCTTGAATTTTCTACTGAAACGGTCTGCTTGTAATAATGACCATGTTGTTTCTTGGCACTATGTCAAAAAGGCATCCTGCTTACCTTAAGTGCTGTGTAACAGTTCAATTTTCTTATCATCAGCTAACATACACAATCAGAGACATACTACCCTAAAAATGTGAAAACGAAATCAGCGGTGGCCGCTCCACATCTTTGTTCACGGCTACCGCCATTTGGTTTTAATGACAAGTTTAAATGTCAGGTACATTTTTTTTTCTCTCTTTTTATCCTCACTTGTATTTTGCAAGTAGTGTTCATTTGGTCCACCGCCCACCACCTTCCCTGTTCCCACAGGTCAAATGAGTTACACAGTAGGTGTGATGTGAGCAGGGTACCGGACACGACCTGCTCTGTTTTATTAAATGAGGTTTGTTGTGGGCAGGACTTGGGAGGTGCACCATATGCCAACACTGCTTTTCTACTTTTGTTCTTTCTTTTGTGCTGTTGATTTTTAGCACTTAATTGAGTCTATTAAATAACTGCAGGTTGAACAGGAATGATATGCAAAACTTAATGTATTTCCACGCAGATCTTTGTATTTCTTCCTTCCTGTTTGTTTTTGCAAAACACCCCTCTCTCTCTCTCTCTTTTTCTTGTTTATTAAGGTGTTTGGATAGAGTCGTGGTCAGAGGTCATAATCCTTGGATCGGTGTTTAGCTGTGTGTGTGTCAGGTCCACTGTAATCTTTTACTAACAGCGTATCTGGGATGCACCACCTCATCTGCCTTGTTTTTACAGTGAAGCACCATGTGATGAACAAACAATACAGTCTTGGAACTTTTAAGTATTTTGCTGTATCCTAAGTAACATGTTACTGTGACTGATTTAGAGTTTCACCAGTTTCATTTGAACTTTGCTTGTATGTACTAAGAGCATTTAATCCCATAGAAGAATCTTGGTGTGTTCTTCATCTGCCATAACAAGTTTACAGAAGTGGAAACCGAGGTTAAGCATAGAAGCATATGTTCAGGAATATCAGGACGGTCATCATTCCAGCTGCCATTTGTGTTAATCTGCCTGACAAAATAACGTTTGACATTACTGTTCAGTGAAGAGGACCACTATATTATAGTATTATGTGCAGGAAGTTCAATTTGGTGATTATGGCTCTGTGTTGGGATTCCCACGCCTTTCCACATGATTCATGAAAAGTTGGAGCATCAGCAAGACCCAGTACAGACATCAGTGGGAACAGATAAGACTACGACTAAGTCAGACCTTGTATGAAAGGAGATCCTGGTATAGAAGTGAGGTTGCAAAGTGGCTTGCAGATGCAAAGCAATTGCAAGCAAGCTAAATGGCTTGCCCGCTATTTGCACATGGGTGTTTAAAAAGGTGCCAGATGAGCATTCAGCTAATGTGAGCTGGCACTGAAATCAGCTTATCTGCCAGGACCCCAGCAGAACTTGACTATGTGGCCTGCCTGAACTGGGGCCATGTTATCACTGACTCGCCCCCATACATTCTCTATTTGATTTAACACATTTCACACATCATTGTGGTTTTCAGGAGATGATTTTTTTTCAGTTGTCAAGTGCTCTTCTGCTCTAGTTTGAAACGTTTGTTTAGATCCCAGCTTTCACTGAACTTGAGAGAAGTGCCAATATTTGTAATGATTTATGAGTAGTTTCAGTAAACCCCATGTTAGTGTTATTACTGTAGTTGAACAGCGGATTCCCATCATAGATCACTTTAAAGCTGTTCCCAAAATGCAAGCTAAATTCCTGCAAAATCAAAATTAAAACTAATGCTGTTAAGTTCTGTTAATTTAGTGCATTTGTAGCGTAAACCTTACATTGGGTGGTGGTCTAAAACATTATACATATAATCTATATGCTTTCAATCTGGTCAGATAATCTGTTGATAAAAACTGTGGCAAAACTTTGTCTCATAGAACAAAGAAACAAAAAAGAAAACCTCTTCCTTCTCTGCCCATGTTCTCACTGAAACCCTGGAGGGTGGCTCACTTGGAGATGGATAGTTGTTTTTGTAGCACCATCGATGTTTGTCTCAAAGCAACTGGCAAGCCAGACGTGAGAAAACCATGCGATGTGCCATTAATGCTTGAACCTTTTCTTAGAGTCTGGGTTCTAAGATTTACTTCCCGTATGTCCGTTTATTGCCTCTTAAGTCAAGCTTAAATTAAGTAAAAAAAAAAAAAAAAAGTGAGTTCATGTTAATTCAGTTTACCAGATCAATAATTTTATTAGACCACAGCATAATACTGTACACTTTTTACCCCAGAAATTAATCCTTGAAGCGCTCTGTCTATTGATTGCCTTAATAGCCGATTATAATTATTTCAGGGATAATCTGGATGTGTTAACAAACAGACATACCCACAATGAAATAATATAGTGGGTATCTCTATGTATAAGCTATAACAATCATTACAAGACTGTTCATATTAAAACTCAGCAATACAGATATATGTTTAACAACACATGGTGGCATAATAGCATCAGCAAACTGAATTTTTCAACTTGATGATGCAGCATGTAAGACTCATTTGTAAAGCAAATTTTCCCTCCCTTTTCTTCTCCCTTTTCTTTCCCTCTACAGAAAACACGTGAGTGAGAATGAGTCACAGAGTGATGAAACTTAAATGATTCTTTTCTTGAAAGGCAGGTAACAGACAAGGTCTTGAAAAAGTAAGGCAGTAGGCTGGATTATAGCTGAAGGCGGGGAGAGGTATCATGCATAATGTGTGGAAGGATGGCTACAGGAAAAGTTACTGTGGTGAATCAGTGGTCTGCTTTCAACAAACAGTAACACGTGCATATCAGAAGATTTTGATGGGAACAATTATTTCTAAATATTCAAAAGTTATGGCAAGTAAGAGCAGCAGCCAGCTCTCAAAAGCCTCAAGGAAGGCAGCTTCATTACCAGTTCATTTCCAGGCAGGTGACAGGCAGGTATCCACATTGACAGTGAATTTTAAACCCTTTCATTTGGTATCCTCAGACCTTTTTGTCTAATAGTCTATTAAGTCAATTAGCTTACTGTGTAGGAGATTAGCCCATGTGGATAATGTGCCAAATTTGATAAATGGAAAATTGCCCCGTGTGTCTCCTCATGATAGCCACAGAAGGGCTTATGTGATCAAATTAAATGCATGCCATTTGTGTGTGTGTGTGTGTGTGTGCTCGCGCGCGTGTGTGTGTGTTAGCCTAATGTGAAGTTGTATTTTTCTAAACGGTGAAAGGAATTCAGCGAAGACAAATGAAACATGTCTTCGTGTGACTAATTTCTCGCTCACTCGTCACACGGCGGTGACGGGCTGAGAACCGGCAGCCCTTCCTATCCATCTGCCAAGCTCTCGCTCGAAAAATGCAACTGTAAAAACCTGTGTGTTGAAAGCATTCAGTGGCAACTGCCATCCTTTGTCTGAATGTGCAAGTTACCCCTACAGCGTATAATGTTGTTTCTGAGCAGAAGAGCATTTGAAAATCCTGTTATCAGTAAGCGCAAACGGGCTGACTGGACCCAGTTTCCAAAGAGGGACAAAGGACTAATAGAATCTGTGAAATATCTGTGAATTTTGTACACTAGAAAAAAGAAAAAAAAAAACATAGTAAGGTTTAAAATGCTTCTATGGATGTTTTTATAACTCAGCCTGATCTATTGATATGTCCGTGTGTTTCTGAACTTTCAGTTGGTTGTCTTTTTTTTTTCTTTTTTCTTTTTGTTTATTTCTTTTTATTTTTCTTGGTGGGGGGGGGGATTAGGGGGACAAAGAGATTGACTTTTAGTACTTGCAATGATTTATGTTATAAAGGTTTAAGAACAGAGAAAACTTAACATAGTGTACTACATAAAAAGACAAAGTTGTTATATTTGCATGATTCCCTGTATTTTTTGAGAGACAAAATATATTGTTGTGTACAATGAGTGGACGTACATCGAAAACAAAAACTGTAGGGGCTCAAATATGGTATTGTCAAGTACCTTTGATTTGACCATCTAGGTTTTAGCCTTTTTCCTTTTTTTTTTTCTTTTTTTTTTTATAAATGGTGATGTTATATTTACATTCTTGCCTACTGGTTTTCATTTGGGTGGTTGTATTATATCGTGTACTGACAGTTACCTCTGCAGTTATGCTGATCTTTAGCAACAGGTGTAAAAAGGGGGTAAATATATTTAAAGCCGCTGGTTGTTTACATCCATCTGCTGTCTGTTCTTCTTTATTCTCCATGCAGTGCTGTCTTTTTTTTAAAGCTTCAGAGTTGCCCGATCATACTCTGTTTCTCAGCTATGGCGAAGAATAAAAATCTTTTTTTTTCCTTTTTTTTTTTTTTTGAGTGACGCAAGCACACACACACTGTGGATAGTCTTAACCTAATCTCAATCATTCAGTTAGCATTCGCTGGCAAATTAATGCAGCCTCAGCAGCTTCTCCCTCAGCCTCAGCCCACTTGCTGTTAGCCAAATGAATGATTTTCATTCCTCCTGCTCTGGTCTGAGAGCCTGTTGGCTTTCCATCCAGCTAGTTTATTAAATTCACTCTATATCCTGCCAGTTCTAAATCAGCCATTTATCATCAGCCTTTAATAACAGACTAGTTTATTAGGTAGTTCTTCTGCTGAAAAACCTTTTTGAATGTACAAAACAGGTGGTCTCAAAGTGATTTAAAGAAAAGAAATAGTTGTGCCAATATAGAAGCTGAAAATCCCTGTACTCGTTATTTTGTAGCACTCAAAAAAACATCACATGTCCCTTTTTAGAGGAAAAAAAACATTTTGATTTGGTGGGAAACTACCTTAATAATGTTGATTAAGTAGTAGTGATGGACAGAGTACATGCTGAGAAAAGAAAGACTTTGGTGTATTTTATTTTTACACATATCCTGTAACGTGTTTGTAACACTTACTGCAGCTCTGTTGCTATGGAAGTTATTGCTATAGGGTTCATGCATGGCAGCAAGCAATAAATCATGGCCTTGTTTACTTTCTGCCATGATAATGCTTACAGGCTCCCGCAGAGATAATCATTGCCCATTTTGTGGCCCAGTCTTTGCCAAAACTAAGAGGGCTGCTTGTGTCAATTACACACAGAAAATTAAATGCATTAACCTGAGGCTAAGATAGGTCATAAGCTTTCCAACATGGCCAGGCTATGTCGGGCAGCCAATTTATAGAGATTGGTTTTAATTGGGTGAAATGACACTGTAATCAGATCAGTTCTGTATTGGTACTGGAGGGTAATCTGTAACTCAGAGCTCCCATTTCTCTAACCCCTGATCCGAAGCTGTGAAAATTGCAAAAAGGTTGTGTTGTGGTGAGACCAAATGCTGTTCAGTACCGGAAGCCAATATTAGGATCAGTGGAAATGTTTTCTGCAGTCATAAACAGCAGAGGCTGGGTCACACAATCCAGTGCTGTAATAGTTCCCAATCAAGAATGATTGGCCTTGTCGGTGGCAGAGAGCGAAAACTCTGCAGCTCCCAAAAAGCAGCTCTCTGTCCAAAGAATGAAGGACCTTCCTCAACTCACTGAGGAAAACAAATTAAAGTGGACTGATGTGTTCAAAAGCTAATCGTGTCCTTGCCTCACAGCAACAAAGGCATTAATTGTTCATGTTTGCTGTGAAGGAAACACAAAGCTACTATTACTACTACTAGATACAAACGAGGAAGAACCAGTGGATATTTATTATTTTTGAAAAAGAAGGCTAGGGATGTTAATATTACTGAGTTATTAATAAGTTACTTAAATTCTGCTGAGCTCTAATACAATGTTCTACATGCACACTGTGACCAATAAAGCCATGTTTTAGGTAAAGTACAGTACAGCGCAGGTTTCTAATGTACAGTATTTTTCAGTCTTTAAATCATTGCATTCCATTTGCTATGGTGACATTTTATTTTCATTTATTGTATATAAGACTTTTTTTTTAACAGAAGCACTTTTTTTCATTCATTTTTAACACTCATAAGAAAGGTTAGAGGCGTTTGGCTTTCTTACAGGTTGTACCAGCTGAAAATAAGTGTAAAGCAGCATGAAAAGCCCCCTAAAAAATACCAGTATTTGTGATCACAACTATGTAATGTACAGTTTAATTACAGAGCTGAGGCACAACCACCATCTGTGTGATTTCTGTAAGGCCAAGGTCTAAGGCAAATTCTCACAATTATCATATGGTTTTAGTTCCCGTTTGGAAATGTCTGTAAAATTTCTGTCGACATGTGAGTCTTGCCTAGCCGACATCATCAGGAGGTCTGCAAAGGGCCACGGCAGGATCAAATTCCTGTGGTCGTATTGGACTGACGGCAGCAAATCTGGGCTTTCTGCTTTCTTTAAATATTTGTTGCTGATATTAACATTTCCCTTTGCAATTTCTGTACAAAAGATCTATTTCTATATTTGCAATAAATTTGTAATTTAAAAAGAAACACTTGCGAGATCTCTTTAATGTATTGGCTCACCCCATGGCTACACTGAATGCATAACAGTCTTCTGTTTTATTACATTATTATTACATTTTTTCCTTGTAAGATTTTTTTTCATCATAAACTGCTCATATTTTTTTTTCTTTAAACACAAACCATTTCCCTTACCAACAAACACCAGTGGCCACTTGTACTCTCCATTAAGACCTGTTTTTGTTTAGAGGACCCACTGGCACGCATAAGCACTCAAAGTGTGGGAAAAATTGAAAGCCAATGACTCATGAAAACAACAGGGAATATCCACCTGAGTCAGTATTCTATTGAGAGTCAGATTTTTAAGTCCAATGTGAGCGAACGCTTAGGTGAACATACAAATTTAATGAGAAGAACAACCAGAGAGTTTCCTGAGCCTGAAGGCAGAAAGTGACAGGGGTTTTGGACGTTGCTCGTAGCTTTTAAAATGCTGGTTGAGCGGCTTTGGAACACAGAGGAATTGTTGGTGTTTATTGTTAGTAAGTTTGCTGCATAAATGCAGGGAAATAAATTACAGGAACTGCTTTGCAAAAGAAATTTAGAGAAAAAATAAGTTCCGTGTTAATCTTGAGCACTACAGTGCTGTGCAAAAGTCTCGAACCACCACTCCTTGCTTTATATTTTGCTTCCAAGGATACAGTCTTATGTTATAAATATAACACAGTCGAACAGGAGTAAAATAGTACTTTCAGACACAAAGGTGATTCTCAAAGAGCTGTCAGCCAAAAATTTGGTATACCTTGGCAATGTTTGCAATGTGCCCTTAAAGAATGTGAGGAAACTGGACAAGTGTCAGGCCTAAAGAAATCTATCTCCAGTAGATGAACAGTATCTTAAAGTCATGTCCTTTAGAAATAGGAAAAAACCTGACACAGGACCTGAGAGATACATCTGGCCCTTCAGCTATCTGTTTATCGAAGCCTCATCAGAAATGCTCTTAATGGAACTTTGGCTGTCAAGAAGACGTTCTTAAGTAAGAGAAATAGGGAGAAAAGGCTGAGGTATGCCAAATTACACAAGAGCTGGACTGAAAGTCAGTAGCAACAGGTCTCATGGAGTGAAAGTCCCATCAGATTTTAATCCACCGTGCAATGCCATCTGGAAAGCCTCCGATTGGCAGCAGCTTCATTTCCCAGCATGACAATCATCCCAAACACACTGCCAATGCAGTAAAAGCATACCTGCAAAGAAAAATGCACAATGGAGCACAATCAGTCATGGATTGGCCTCCTCAGAGCCCGGAGCTCAACATTATTGAAGGAAGTGTGGGATCATCTTGACAAAGAACAGAGCAAAAGGCAGCAAACATCCAAAGAAGAGCTTTGAATGTTCTTCAGGAAGACTGGAGAACTATTCCTGAAGACTGCTTAAAGAAATGACCAGAAAGCTGCCTGAGAGAGTTCAGGCTGTGCTGAATAATAACTGTAGTCTTACCAAATATTGACTTTCAGGTTTGTTAGAATTGGACAAACTCTATTTTTGCCTTATATACTGTACTTCCATGTATGTTTGCACATTTTAATAAATTGCTGCCCTTCTTTCCCATTTTCTAGCAAAATATAAAGAAATTAGTGGTGAGTGAAAAATGTTTGCTTGTATTTTATTAAAGAGATGTTTAGGATGGGGAGTACAGTGTCATGGTCCTGGGTCTATGACCCAGTGTTTTTGAGTTTTGGTCTGAGGTTTTGTTCAAATGTTTCATGGGATTCTTGGTTTGCCTTATGATTGTGTTCTTTTCTCGTATATTTTCCCTTTTAGGATCATTACTCGTGTTCCCAATTGTTATGCTCAGTGATTTCTGGTTTGTTTAATGTTTACATGGTTTCATGTGTTTCCCGTTCGTGTACTTAGCTCATTCTTAGTTTTTATAATATAAGTTATTCCTCCTTCTTATGTCAAGTCTCCTGTATGTAGGTCATGTCTGTGTCTTCCCCATTTAGTTATCACTTCCTGCTTTGTTTTGAGAGTCAGTAGTCGCTGTGCTTTGCTTTGAGTTTTGCTTCCCGTTTCTCGTCCTCTGTGCTACTCGCCAGCGTGGCAGTTATGAAAACAAACATAAAGCCTACTGAAAAACATAAATTCTCATTCTTGATTCAAAGTAGCAAGTTCTCAAAATTCATTTCCGCATGTTATAGTTTAATTCACGTCCAGTATATCAGAGTGGGCATCACAAATGTCAACAGCAGCAAGGTTTACAGCAGGATGTTTGGAAAATATGAGGCTCATTACCTGCTTATTGTGGGACATAATCATAGAGTTAATTTTTATCACGAGCTGTATGAAACTGTGTCTGTATATGTTGCTGTTTAAATGTGGATGTGAGGGGAAACACACTCAAATGCAGACCAAAGTGGAAAAATTTCTGCAGTCTCGGAATAACAAACGTAACACCTTCAGTGATTAAAATATTATGCTGCTGTTGCTGAGTGTCTGTATGTAATCTTCTGCGCGACATTGCTTATAACAGCTTCCACACAAAAACAGCTTACAGTAGTAAGTAGAATAATAAAAGAGCAGCTTAGCTACACAAATAAAAATGCCCATTGTATAGATATTGTAGCAGCAAGTGAGTCAGCCTGATTGTAAATACAAGAGAAACCTTTCAGTGGTGCTGAAGCCTAACCTGGCTGACACGGGTTGAAAGGTGGGACATGGATGGATCACCACTCCATCACAGGACAATCACACACTCTCACATCCACACCTGTGACCAGTTAAGCTGACATGCATGTCTTTGGACTGTAGGAGAAAACTCATATCGAACCCACAGAACCACACGCAGCTTAATAAGGCCAAACCCAATGCTTTGCCATTCATACTATAATACTAGAGGGATCTGGTTATGCTCCACCTAACTTGCTTCCTTAAAGTACTCGTGATGATTAATGCATGACATCATTTACCATTTTTCCCATAACTATTCATTTCTTCCATTGTTTTATTAGTCAGTTTATTATTAATGAAAACTGTTTTCCTTTCTGTCTGCCACAACATCCCCTTCCAGTTTTCAATCATTCACGTACTCCCCCTCCGTCTCTCGACCGCATTCTTCCTCCAGCACTTCATCCTCTTCATTGTTGCCTCAACCTCCCTGCTGAGAATCTTTTAAACCAAACTCTGCAGCCATAAAAGTATCTCATACTTCTAAATATCCATATCCCTGAACCATCCATGTTAAGCTCTTTATCGCCGCAGGATTAGGGGGGTGGATTAACCCTTGACTATCCATTCTGCAAGGCAAAGACAGGCGCAAAGAAAGTAAAGATGTGAAAAAGCAGATAATCCAAGCACGCAGAACAAAAGAGAACAAAGATGACCTTCAAAGTTTTGTGAGAACTCTGCAGCCTTTATAGACTAGAAATAGAAAAAAAATTACTGTATCTCCTTTGACCTCACATCTCTTTCTCACTCTGTGTCACACGCAGACACATGAACTGCAGTAACACGGAACAATAGCATGGGTGGAACTAAATGTTATGAATCAAGCGATCAGAATCGCCTAGAATGATAGAAATTTGTGTGTTTCAGTTCACACGTGTGTACCTATTGTTGTGGCAAAACTTGCAGTACAGTTCAAGTCGCGATCCAAATGCTGTTATGAAAACAGGAAATAAAGTAGAGATGGTACAATTCTAACAAACCTGAAAGTCAATATTTAGTATGAGCACCTTTATAATTCAGCACAGCCTGAACTTTCTTGTCTTTTCTTTAAGCAGTCTTCAGGAAGAGTTCTCCAGGCTTCTTCTCTCTAAAGATGATCCCACACTGCTTCAATAATGTTGAGCTCTGGGCTCTGAAAGTGTCCCATTGTGTGTTTTTCTATCCAGGCTGAAATGCAGCCCCAAACCATGACAGAGCCTCCCCCGTGTTTCACAGATGGCTGTGACTGTTGGACACTCCATAAGACCGTTGCCACTGATTTTGGTTCAGTTCTTGTAATTTAAAGTTCAGTGGATAATTATATTGAAAAACAGATTGAAATGACCAGAGTAAACTCAAAGAGTCCGTACACAGTGTCAGCTGCAGAGGTATTCGTGCGGTGGGTAACTCACTGTTTTCCAAAATGTTTATATTTTTCACTATAATTGTGCTTAACATAAACAATCTCTTAAATGTTCTCTTTAAGGTCAATTTTATCCCAGGTCAGTTACACTAAGCACATACACTATTTTTTTTTTTTTTTACAGGAAGAGCGTAAGAATATGGCAGCCTGAGCTTTGACTACACTAAGAACCAAAACACAGCTCAAAGAGCCTCTGCTAAAACAGTCCAACTGCCATAGAAACTTTTATGCACTGCACATGTAAACAAGGCATGAGGTGCATCCAGAGAAAACAAGCAGAAAAAAAAAAGTCAGGAGGGGAAAGCATCCTATTAATAATGAATCGTCTCCATTTTCCATGGGAACATTTTTGTATTTTTGAGTCATAAATTGCTTCCTTCGAAATGTTGGGGAGATTGAAGATATGGCATTTCAGTGTGGAGCTATTTCCAAACATTCAGCCCTAAAGTTAGATTTAATATGCAATTTGCAACAGAGACGTCTCTCAAGGGACAAAAGGAACAGTTTTCTGTTTTGTTCTGTTTTTGTTTTATTTTCCGTTCGTGTGTGAATAAAATGGTGTGAAGCAGCAAACCTGAAGAGTAAAAATGCTCAAAATCGGCACGTGCAGACTGTGGATTCGTTTTGCTTGGCCGCACATTTTGTCTTTAGGTTTTAGAAGAGTTCTTTCGGTTAAGACGGCCAGCAGTGGGAAATCTTCCGGCTGCGGTCGGTGACAGCTGAGCGAGGAGCCTGCGCGGGGTCCTTGCCACCAGGGTTACTGTCTATGTCAGCAACCCTGGACTTAAAAGAGGCTTTTCTCCGAAAAATGTCATTCAGGCAACTTCAAAAGACAGTAAGGTGGTTAGAAGTAACTGCTTAGGGCCGTAACCTAGCTAAGGATGCAAATGATTGAACCTTTGACAGGAACTCTGGTATCAACATCACAACATGATGTGTTCTGTCTTTTCATCTAGTTTTTGATATATATTGTCTGTGTGAAGAAATCTAATGTTCTGCTTGCAGATGGGGGAGATCAC
The DNA here is from genome assembly GCA_034780415.1 of Cichlasoma orientale. Lineage (NCBI taxonomy): Eukaryota > Metazoa > Chordata > Actinopteri > Cichliformes > Cichlidae > Cichlasoma > Cichlasoma orientale. Next base: position 46,546 of record JAVDPK010000783.1, on the reverse strand, counting down.
AGTGTTAAGCGGGTGTGAAAGTTGGTTTGTCACTTTCAGTGTTACAGTAAGATAATGACTCCTCATCTCTGACTGAAGCTAATCGCCCATGTGACAGTTTTTGTGTGTGTGTGTGTGTAACAAACATTTGTTTTTACATTGTTTAGAATTTCTTCAGTACACATAAAGTACCAGAGTATTACGAGAATGATATGAACTACAGATGCATAAAAATGTACTGAATGCCCAGTTTGTACGCCAGATTTTGAGGAACACTGCGGGGCAACTTAATCTCCTAAATAAACTATTTTGATCATCGCTCCAAAGAATCTATCTGAAACCAATGCAGTTCTTAAAATCTTGCTGCACCTTCGTCGCTGTAGCAAGCCGATGAACAGTATTAGGCTGCGCTGTTCTTTCTGTCTGACAAACAAGTACAGCACAGCACCAGCTACTGCTGCTAAGGATTTAAAAACCTTCCATGGCACCATGTAATTACTCTGAATATTGTGTGTCATCCACGCTCCTACATTAAAAGCATGTCAGGAATCACCCCGTGCGATTATAAAACTATTAACCCTCATTTGAATGTCTCATCATCCCTCCTTTCCACCCTCTTTTCACTTTTTTAAACCTTCCTATCCTTTAATCCTTTCATATCTCTCTTTAGTTCATCGCTGCTTACGCCGTCTCTTCTTGCGTTCAGCAGTTAAAGCGTTGAACGTCGGTGTCGTCTTTTGGCTGGGTGTCCGGCGCTGTCATCAAGTCTGAATAATTCAAAATTATTTGACCAGTTGTACCAATCTCTCTCTCTTAAGTCCTCTCACGAATGGAAATGACCAATGTGGGAACTGTGCCCAGCGTCACAATACAATTTAAATGACAGGTTATTTTTGTTGTGGTCCAGGCGGGCTTTTCTTCCTCTCTCTCTGAGTCTCAGGTGGAGTTGTGGGCTGGTGCTTCCTTTCTGGCCCGTCCGTGGATGGAATTTCTCCCACTCCTGCTGGGAGTTACAGAACCTCATCAAGCTCATGGTATTTAAAGGCTGGATGATGCTGCAGCTCTCTGCCAGATCATTAATGCCAACATGGTGGTCACAGAGTCCTCCTTGATAACTGATAGTTTTTGTGCTCTCCATCGGTTAACGTTGTTTCTTCATCCACCTCCTAATAGCCTGTTCATTCTGTGAGAATTCTTGAGAAATTCGGCCATCAGTGCCTGTCATTCTGTATGAAGCTTTCCTGTCAGTCCCCACACCTGCAAAAGGAACTTATTAGAAACTTCCCTGCCAGCTCACTCTCCACCGCCATCACTCATACAGCCACTTCAGAATCCCGCCTGCCTGCCAGCTCCCTCTCCAGAGCTCCTGTTCAGGAAACAAACAAGGGAGGCCATTGAAACTGATCACAACAATTACAAAATCCTTTTGAACTCACCTTGGCCACTCTTAACTCCGTCTCTCTTCTCTGGCAGTGTTCCCAGTAGCATTCCTGCTACTGTACAAGACTACTCTCCAAGCCAATCACCTGCTCTCAGTTAACTCAATCCTACATTTTGAGAAACGCTCTAAAACTGCTGTCAGCTTGTTGAATTTCTTGTTATTGTTGTTCTCGGTCCAATTTAAGCCCAAATATGACAATTTTTGCCACCCTCACAAAGAAAAAAAAAAGGTTGCAATTGAGATCGTGATTACAGTGTGTCTACCTATGTGATTTTATATTCAAGATATGCTGCATGTGATCTCACACACGCAGGTAAAAAAAAAAAAAAAAGTCTCTCCCACTCTCTATGTGCATAACAAACAAAGCAAATTGCCATTTAACTATTTATGCTAAGCATTGGACATAACTGCAGGACACATGAGACAGAACTAAACTTCAAGGCAACTTTAATGCTGAATCTCTTTATCAATGTCCAGAATACAAAATACAAGGTCAGACATTAATCCATAATGTGAAACACTCGGAAATCAAAAGGGGAGGTACACACACACACAGCAGGCAGGGAACACAGGCAATGATGCAACAAAGATCAGAGAAGAACTGAGGGTTTAAATACACACGAGGCAATTGGGGAGAGAGGAGACAGCAGGGAACAACAGGTGAACCAAATGAGACTAATGACACAAAGGAAGCAAAACTGAACACAGTTCAGGGAACAAGGGATTGTCAGAATAAAACAGGAAGTGACCAAACAAGACACAAAGGCAGACATGACACAACACGAGGAATAATATACACAAGAGACAAGGGACAGACACTGAAACACAGAGAGACTATAACAAAGGAAGGAAACTAAGAAACACAACTAGAGATATAACAAAAAACAGAACCTCACAGAACAAACACAAACACTGGGCAAACGGCCCAGGACCATGACACAGGGGTGTTACCAGTCAGGACTTTACTGTCAACATCGCTGATGGGAGCCCTCATCACAGCCAAGGAGCAGGCGGGAATTCAACACAGATCTGCCACAGATCTGTGCCGGGGCTGTCACCAAGCAGCTGGCAATTTTAACTGGCTGTATGTGTATATTTCTTTCTTGTTTAAATGAATTTCATATTTTTATTTACATTCTACACTGCTCTCCAAATTTCTTCGAAATTATTATTATTCAAAATTAAGACTTTTGCACAGTACTGTATGTGTTTATATAGTACAGGTATGGCCTTCCTCTGTTCTGATGCCAAGCAAGTAGATCAGAGGTGTGATCATTTCTGAGAAAAGAAAAGAAAAGAAAAGAAAAGAAAAAAAGAAAAGAAAAGAAAAGAAAAGAAAAGAAAAGAAAAGAAAAGAAAAGAAAGAAATAGGTGCTTTGCCTGATTCAAATTTGGCCAATCTCAGTTCCTCTTCTCATGCACCTGTGGGCTGCTCTCAGTGCAGCTACTACCTTTAAATTCTCGGTGTAGAAGACATGTTATGGCCCCTGGCTGCTGTATCTCTTTCAGTGTGTGAAAACGGTGATCCTTCAAATAGATTTTCATTTTCAGAAGTGGAGGGAGTGCAGGGAGGCAAATCTAATGAGTGAGCCTGTAGTGAGAAAAGATTGTGTGATGTGGCCAAAAAATCCCTGCTTTAATAAAGTGCTCTGAGCTGGTAATAGATGGCATGCTGACATTCAAATGAAAGCTGTCAGGACATTACAGTAAAACTCCATGTTGACAGTCTCCATCTGGGGGACCATTTCACACCCCATAATGCAATGCATGTTCACAAACATGACAAACATACTCCTGGTCTTCGCCCTCACCTGATGGACGGCCACCAGTCTTGGAAGCTGTGGACTCTTCTGCTGAAACCTGCTAAAAACTACTATCACCAGTGATAATTCTCTGCATATGAAATTTGGGCCATTTTGAAAGAGAAGTTTATGTTTGCTGCAAGTTTGAGGTCAGTGGTGAAACTGCAGAATGTACAGCATACACACTCCTCCAAAAATATTGGAACAGTGAGACCAATCGCTTTGTTTTTGCTGTAGACTGAAACTATTTGGGTTTGACATCAAAAAAATCAATATGAGACAAAAGATCAACACCCCAGCTTTGATTTCCATGTATTTACATTTGGATCTGACACACAGTTCAGAAGGTAGCCCCTTTTGTTTGAACCCACCCATTTTTCTTGTGAACAAACGTATTGGAACAGATAAACTTAAAATACATTAAAGGGAACAAGACGTATTTTGCTGCAAATCTTTTGCTTGCAACAGCTGGTAGTGTGTTTTGGGTCATTATCTTGCTGTATGATGAAGGATCTCCCAATCAGTTTGGTTGCATCTTTAAATTGACAAAGTGTTTCTGTAGACTGAGTTCACTGTACTGCTGCCATCATGCGTGACATCATCAATGAAGATTAATGAGCCCGTCCCAGAAGAAGCCGTGCAAGCCCGAGCCATGACATTACCTGCACTGTGAGCTCGTATGTTTGGGATCATGAGCAGATCCTTTCTTTCTCCAAGCTTGAGCTTATCAATCACCTTGGCAGAAGTTAATCTTTGTCTCATCAGTCCAAAAAATTTTGTCCCAGAATTTCTGAGGCTTGTCTCTGTGTTTCCTGGCAAATTCCAACCTGGCTTTCACGTTCTTCTTGCTGATTAGTCGTTTGCATCTTCTGGTGAAGCCTCTGTACTTTATTCATTTCATGAAGTCCTCTGTGAACAGTAGATTGTGATACCATCATTCCTGCCCGCTGGAGGTTGTTGCTACTATTTCCCTTTCTGGTATTACTTCCATTTCTTCCGTTGTTCTGTTATTCTGGGCAGCTGTGGATGTGGTTCAGAAGGTAGGGTGGGTCATCTGCTAATCAAAAGTTTGGTGGTTCATTGCCTGGCTCCTCCACCCGGCATGCTGAAGTATCCTTGGGCAAGATACTGAGCATCACGTTCCATCTGTGTAAGTGTATGAACATTAGGTTGAAAGTGCTTAGGTGTAGAGGGAAATACACTGTGTGAATGGGTAAATTTGTAGTAAGAAGGTCCATTTACCATTTATTTCTTTTAATTGTTCTTCATTGTTTCCCTCATGTTGTCCTCTTAACGTTTTGTCTTTTGTCTTGCAATTAAAAAAAGAGAGCAGCCGCTTCAGTTGTGCAGTTATACAGTATCCTGACAATTAGGTGTCTATTATCACAGGTAATAACCCTGCTTCTGCTTACAACAATGCTGCAAAGATATTAATTGTGCAATCACGGTAGTGCTTCATAGAGCAGAGGCGTCCTAACACAACAAGACCCAAATGAACATTCACTCACATGACTCATTCTACCAATCAGGCTCATTAAAACCTGTTAGAAAGAGCCTCTGCATTTTTTATGTACAGTGAGCTTTCAGGATTCTGCCTGATGTTTTATTCATTCTGGCTGAATATGATTGGCATGCAATGAATGCTGGAAGAGTTTTTAGACATATTTGTTCTTAGTCTTATTGATTATTTCAGGTATGTATACGTGTGTGTGTGTGTGTGTGTGTGTGTGTGTGTGTGTGTATGTGTGTGTGTGTGTGTGTGTGTGTGTGTGTGTGTGTGTGTGTGTGTGTGTGTGTGTGAGCATGTCTTTTGCAAATAAATAAAACTGCATATAGACAGTTGTGGTCAAACGTTTACATGCACTCCTCATGGGCATAGGGTCAAAAGTATACATACAGGGTTGAAAGTATACATATGCTTGTGTGTGGGTTTGTGTGTGTGTGGGTGCGCTTGCGTGTGTGTAGTCATGGAGAATTTAAAGTGTTGTGTACACACGTTTGTTTCAGATTTCCACTGGAGCTGACTGCTTTCAGAGTGTGAACTATTGCACTGGTCTTAGTGGTAATCCTTCTTCATTTGGTGGCAACATTTTCACAGAATTTCTTTGACATCATTCAAAGCTTCATTTTTTAGGAGTCAGACTCATAATATAAGATGTCTGCTAAATGTTTTAAGAATTACATTTTTATTTGACTAAAATCTGCTTTGATGGTGGGAAACATTGACTATTCACAGCAGCTGAATTCCAAAGCTGAGCAAATCAGCTAAAGATCAGTGGTGGATGAACTTGAAGCTGCATCATAGTCATGTCAAGACTGGATGCACTACATCTAATATCACTGTTTAGTGCCACTGCATGAAGTGGTCAGTGAAGTATGCATGTAAAGACTCATTAAATATAAATGTACATCCTATATTTTATATCAACAATGACTTTCTCAAACCTTGATAAATGCAGTTGTAGTTGCCTGGACCTAACCATTATAGAGGGTGCAGGTTCATTTCAAGTGATAAATCTGGCACAATATTTGCCACTTGATTTCAACTAAAGTACTGTAGGCTAACACATCTAAAGTGGTCTGCGCCTGTTGTGGTGGTAATCCCCAAAACCAAATGGTGGACAGTGGCAGTGAACGGAGCAATCAAGCTGAAAAAGGAATCCTATTAGGCTTGGTTACCCTCTGGGACTCCAGAGGCAGCAGCTAACAGGTACTTTCAGGTCAAGAAGATTGGGCTCTAGCAGTAACTGAAGCAAAAACTTGGGTGTGGGAGGAGGTTAGTGATACAGGGGAACAAGACTGTCAATTCACCTTGAAATAACCATCAAGTGACTTGGAAGGGGAAAGTAGTACTCTGCTCATACTGTCTACAGTAGGGATAGGGTTTGGAAGAACTTGACTGGCCTGCACAAACTCCTGAGGTCAACCCAATATAACACCTTTGGGATGAAGTAGAGTGCAGACTGCAAGCCAGGCCTTCTCGCCCAACATCGGTGTCTGAGCTCACAAATGCACTTCTGGAAGAAAGGTCAGAAATTCTAAGCACAAGATCAATAGAGGCTGAGGTCTATCCCAGGTGCAGGCTGTGCAGAGATGCCCCTCAGACAATGCAGCACATAACAGCAGGGTGCAAGATGCTAGCAGGTAGTACATATGTGGAACGCAATAACCAAGAGGCTGACATAGTATACAGGAACGTCTGTGCCAAGTATGACCTGGAAGTCCCATGGCCAAAGTGGGATATGCCTGTACTAGGATCCTGTGCAAAAATCAGTATTTTATATTTTATATTTTCTTTCAATTAAATACAGAGTAACATTTAGACAATCACCGGCATTCATTTCCATCTGGCTTTATCTACAGTTTTTACAGCATCTCAACATTTTTGGAAACAAGGTTGTATTCGACATGTGATTATGCACATTATATCATTTTCTGCAAGTCCAGCATATCCAAGCATATGTACACATTGGTGTCTTTAACCACAACCTAAAGCCACAATTTTAAAGTATAAAATGATCAACCTTTTTGAAAAGGTTTCAGAAGGGTTGATCGTCAATAAGGGTGTGTGTGTGTGTGTGTGTGTGTGTGTGTTTGTGAGGAAGGATTAGCACCACAAAAGAAAATGAATGGATAGTATGATTCAGCCTGAAATGTGGGTTAACTGTGTGGCCGAAGACATGTTCACCCTCTGGTTCAGTGACATTATGTTTTTCAGTGATCAATCTGAAACTCGGGCCAAATAACTGCATTAAGACTCTTGTCAGTGCCAGAACAGCTATTTTACTGTAGCCACAGAATATCAAAACATAAAAAACACACAAAAACATGTGTCAGAGATTCACAGTTGTTAACTCAAGTGTGGCAATGTTAGACCTCAGCTCAGCCTCTACAGAAATCCTGCTTATGAACACCAGCCCCTAAGTAATCACCAACATGCACATAACCTGGAGCTTTGCTTGAGTCCTTGTGTATGTTTATCCAGCAGAGCAGGTGTTCTTGTCACGCCTTTGAGCGCAGAGGCGATTACCAAAGGCAAGCATATAACTTTACCTATGAGACCCTTCACAAACAGGTGGTATCCCTTGGTGCTGTATCAAAGAAAACAGAACGCAAACGCTACAGCTGGCACTATTCAGTACAGTCATCTGAAAAAACAACAACAACAACAACAAAAAAAACAAGTACATCCAGTGAAATTATTGAGTGGCTTTTAAAAATGGCAATAAACTCCAAAAAATGACTCAAACTGTCTCAAAACGTTTGTAGTTATTTTCATATTTCAAATAAAATGAAAAACAGACAAACGGTTGTAAGGAAAAGTGAGTACACTTCACCTTCTAATACATAAAATTACAATTACAGTAGTGGGTTCTCTTCAGATACCCAAGCTTATTTCCACAGTCCAAAGACCTGTCCATGATGTAATCTTCTCAAGGACAACTGGGATAGAACCTTCTTAGAGTGTAACAAGAAGAACCTGTTGCATTTAAACCGCTGACATCTACAGTAAATGTTGCGCTCTCTTTGTTATTGAAGTCTGTGACATCACTATGCTAAGAGCTGAATAATTCTTAAATGCCATCAGAAAAGGTTTGTGTGCCCAGGTTTTAAAAAGACCTCCAACTCATTTGGGATTAGTCATTCCAAATTATGGAAGATTTTGTCAAGCACATACTCCATCAGCAATTTTTTTCAGTGAGTGAGCCGTCTTCAAGGACCAGAAAATTTCATCCCAGGATCTCTAGGTAACTCTTGACATAGCGGTTTAATTAAGGCATTCACGTACAAACCGAAAGAGACAAATTTGACCTGCATTTAAGGCGTGCCATTAAAAAGCAATTTGAAAAACCAACAAGCAACTGACTCCTCATCTTATGAGAATGAATGTTGTTGAAAAGCTCAACAGCTTTGACGTAGTAACCAAAAAGAACCGTGATGTGTGGTATCATCAGTAGAGAGGCTGCGTGAGGAGGTTAGTGAATACTATGGCCTGGAGTATGAACAAGTGAAGCAGCGCAGGCTGTTTTGACCTGTTCAAACTTTTAGACCGGCAGGGGACCGAGCAAACTTTTCCTTTTCTCTGAGCAAATCACTGAGTGAGGCTACTTTGGTTGAAGAGCGCCTGCAGAAACTTCTGCAGTAAACTACAAAGCACAAGAAAGGGAGTTTTTTTTCATTAGTGGGTCGTCCATGCCCAACAGCCCAGCTGAGGTGGGTCATGGATGCACTTGCAGATTCGCGCTTTCCAGCCAGACAAGCAAACTATTCCCAGATATGTTCGAGGTGGCTTTCCCAGATCGATCTATTTTGTTTTTCTGTCTCAAAGTTCAAATGCAAGGATTAAATCCAAATTAAATATAACATAATCTCAAAATGCAACACTGCAAGATGTCAACCAATTAAATCAATAAATAGACTTTAGCAATAAATGTTTGAATCTGTAAATATCTTTCAAACTTTACCGAACTATAAGTTGGCAGCCAGAGTAAAAAGAGAAGCTTCTTCTCAGACTCAAAAACAAAACAAAAACCCCAAAACAACTATTTTGATGATAGACTTCTGTCTGCTTTTTCTTCTTTCCTTTGGAGCGATAATCTCTGGCGTGTCATCCCACATCTCTGCAAATCTTCGCACAAAGAAGGAGGCGGCTCCTGTTCCATTTACTGAGACGAACAATAGACTTTTGGACTTTGAGAAAAAATAAGTACAGAGGTTCTAGACACATCTGAAAATGACTCACTTCCATATTATGTTTTACAGCATCAAGGCCCGATAAGTTCACGTAGGAGTGTGCCTGCCTCTCTGTATTCTCCGTATTGGCCCATCATAGCAGCTGTGGCATCAGTTGCAAAGCCAACAAAAGGAGAGAGTAACATTTCCTCAAAGATGCCTGACATATCGAGGTTCTTAAAAGGATGTAACAAATAGCCCCAGGGAATGAGTGCAATTCAACATGCTAAAATAGGTCTCACCTTCGCTTTTGCTTTGGCTGTAGAAATCAAATCACGAGGTTAACACTCAGTGTTAAAATTAGTGCATCTCAAAATATACTGTGAAATTTTTTTTTTGCAATTTAATTAAAAATGTAGTTCAAAGATTATCATCACTGCGCATCTCTCTGTCTAGTTCAGTCCACCGACCACAAACAGTTGGAAGACTGCTAATCTGATGACACGCTAATGACATGACACACCACGCAAGGAGGGCGAGCCACAGAAGGTCACTGCTGAAAACGCCGGCTCTTAGCACAGTTCTTTTACAAAGAATATTAATGGAAAGATGACGGGAAGGGAAATCTGTGGAAGGAAAAGGTAGAAAAACAGCAGTGATGACTGAAGCCTTGAGAGGACTGAAATACTGAAATATTCTTTTTTTTTTTTTTTTTTTACATGTAATCAGTATGGAATGTATGAAAGGTTACCTAATTGAATTCAGTTATTTAAAAATAATGAATTGCACAAGTGTTTCAAGGATTTCCATGTGTGGGCCCTGGAAAATATGACCATCTACTGCTCTGAATCGTTTTCATATTTCTTTCATTTGGCTAGCTGTAGTTTGCATGCACATGGATAAAAATGCAGATTATTTTCTGGGACAAGGATCATCCCACCCGAATGGTGTCAACTCTAGTTTCACAGAAGCACAAAATCCATTTTTGAGTTCATTGCCATTTGCACTATTGACTGTTTCAAGTGGCAGCGCTGAAAATCACTGAATGGAGTAGATACCTTTAGTCCCCAAAGGTGGTACAAAATAAATGAGGAAGGGGGTGGGGGGTGGGGGCTCTCTCACCCAGGCTATAATACAAGCAAAGATGCTAAAGATAGTCAAAATACCCATACAAGGAGGTTCTCCTTTGAAATGCCATATGCAACTTTCTAATTTAGCCCTTAATGAATTTTCTTTGTACTCATTTAATCATTTTCATTCACTTATTTTTTTATGTGCAATAAACGCTAAATTAATTCACTCACAACAGATACAAACTACTGTCAAGTGAGTTGAGATCTCGATAGCAAATAGCCGTAGCCTGGTACTGTGTGGATAATCATAATGTAAAATTATATACCTATGTCAATGATAAACAAATGTAAGTTAGAATCATAAAGTGTGTGTGTTTCTTAGGAATGATGACAGGAAACAATGTGTTAAGGAAATTGAGTAATCACAGATGTTTTAGTTGGAAACAGGAACTGAAACTGTTGCTTGGAAACGAGCACAGGCAAAGTTGAAAAACATGTTGCGACATGTCCAGAGTGGAAAAGTACCTAAAAACCCAAATGTTAATAAGGATGAAATCATAGATGAAGTCCACCACTCTAATTGGTTAAAGGTGATGGGGTGATGGTCAGTCATGATGATGTATGGAAACTAGGATGTGTCTTAGACC
>JAVDPK010000783.1:9440-23784 GCA_034780415.1 Cichlasoma orientale | reverse complement strand
ATATTTATCACATTGATAAAATAGAGGTCACAGAAACTTGTGTAGCAAATATGATACAAATGGCGATATAGGGTTAAAACTACAGGAGCCAAACATTTATTTGAACCAGTCTTACCCAATCAGCACATTGTGTGTCTTTTCCTGAAACAAATGTGTAGACTTCTTCCTCTCATTTTTCCCTATAGCAACAGATCTTAATATTCATCTTAATATTCACCCAGTTTATACTTGTGCTCTTTTTCCCCCTCTTTTTTCACATGCACATCACACCCCATATCTCTCGCAAGCTCTTGGTCAACGGCAAACAGGATTCAGCGCCTTAATTACACCCCAGAGGAACCTCCTCCTCTTTTTTTTCCCTCCTTATCCTCTTATCACTGCTGCTTCCCCATTTGCTTTGCTTTGTTTCTTTCCTGACTCTCTCCCTCCTGTTCTTGTGCCTTTTTATGGACCTACATATTCTCATCTCTTGCTTTTAGTTTTCTGCCTTTTGACCTGTCACTAAACCCTGCATTGTTGCATTTGTACCTCTCTTGTTCCACACTTCTGCTCTTTGCTTGCTGTCGTGATCACCGTGCCTTGCTTATTTCCTTCCTTTCTTGTGTCAAACATGCCATTAAGGCTTCACAAAAATCACGTAGCTCATGCCACCACCACCTACTGCCTTTTAAGGCGGACGTTTTCACTCTTCCAGACTAAAAGCATCGCCACCATGAACATGAATTTGGATTGAATTATGTGCCTGTTTGACAAGCTGCTTTCAGACTGGGTTGCAGCTGTTTTCAGTGTCAGTGTACGTGGAAAATAAAAGGTTTATGGAAATGAATGAACACACTAAATTTCATGACTGTCTAACAAACTGCTGTGAGGCTGTGTTGCGTAGCTAAAGTATAATTTGGGCAAAATTTTCACATCAACATGTTAACATTCTCACAGCTCCTACAATAAGGTTTACTATGTCTGCGATCCTCGCTGTTTTGTGCTAAAAGGCACTAAAAGCAAATTATGGCTGAGGGTGATCTTAACCAAAGAAAGACTAAAAGTGTAATGCATCGTCTTTGTGTTCTATTTGCTGTTTTCTGTGTGTTGTTTCTATATGCTGCCTGAACTGACCTTGCTTTGGCCATTTTTATTATGCTTGTTGCCGATGGCGTTGATTTTGTGCAGGAAAGTTTCCGTTATTGCGCTGCTTGCATAGATCAGTCAAAGTTCAGAGTCAGCTCAGTAACATTTAAACTGAGTGGATGTTTCCTGTCATCCAGGCGTGAACTGCCTGCCCTTTCCGCACCACCATCCTGCCATGGGCATGCATTGGTTACTGTATGATTCACCAACAGGAGCTATAAGGCAGAAAAAACATGCACCGCTTAAATTGACACTTCAAGCTGCATGGCTTATGAAACAACCCCCAAATAAGCACTGATAACTTTAGACAGAATTATGATTAACATGTTTTTAATGAATAAAGTCATCTGCAGTGCTTTGTGCTCTCTTCACCCCGGGGATATCAGCAGCAAGAGTGGTGTTTTGGGACCAGGACTCAAACGAATTGAGAATTCAAGATATGCACTGCCAATCAGAATACTGTTAGCTCCCTTTTTAATAGTGGTAAAACAAATAAACACTAAACTAGTCTTCATATAATATAATATAATATAATATAATATAATATAATATAATATAATATAAATGAAAGAGTAGAAAAGAAAAAAACAAGGAGCACAAGAGTCTAAAACAAAAACAGTTTCTGCCTGGAAGCAACGCAGGGAAGAAGAAACAGTTCTGGGAACTGCCCAGGCCATCAGACAAGGCTTAAGGGCTGAGGCCAGTGTCAGAGACGAGGCAGGCAGGAGGCTGATGTCGGTGATGGAAACTCTCATGTGGCATGGCTGGAGGCCAACGTTGGCAAAGAAGACCTTCTGGAGGCCGGCGTCAGCGGAGGTGACAGGATACCTTCAGTGGCTCTCACAGCACAGGACCCGTGGGCTCGGGTTTAGTTTAACCTGAGAATTAAAAAATACCTTCTCAAAAGAACTACAGTACAAAGCATCACATTTTACACTGTGTCAGTATTTAATAATAAAAATAAGCCAAAATGTAGAAGCAGTGTGTGAAAAATTAAGTATACCCTTAATGCCGCCTTAAGAACTGGGAAGGTAAGTAGCAGCAGGGTGCTGATAATCAGATGCACTTGATCAGTTGAGCATCAGCAAGTACCCATAAAAGTATTTTGTCACTTTGAGGGTCTGGAGCATTCAGGTGTGTGTTAACACAATGCCAAGGAGGACAGACATCAGCAATGACCTTAAGGAAGCAATTACTGTTTCCGATCAATCTGGCAAGGGTTATAAGGTCATTTCTAAGTAATCTGAAGTCCACATTCACAAGTGGAAAACATTCAAGACTGTTGCCCATCTTCCCAGGAACGGACATCCCATCAAATTCACCTCAAGGTCACACGATGCAATGCTCAGAACAAGCACAAAAAAACTCAAGTTCCTGCTAAAGGTGGTTCTACAAACTATTCAGTCACAGGTTGTATTTAGCTTTTCCCATAATGCATTTTGGCTTAATTTTTGTGAAATAATGAATTGTATTTACCAAATTTTAAGACCTGGTAATGGCCAGATCCTTTTTTTTTTTTTTTTATCATCCCCTGATATATAATATGCAAACATACCAGAATAAATCTGAAAACCACTGCGGCTTGTGCACTACATCACATTATATTTTCCTATCTCTTGTACTCCCTAGCCACTAGTGTTATATCGAGTTCAAAGGAGAAAAAAAAGGGACTTTAATAAACCCATGCTGGGAGAGAGCAAAAGGCGCTGCACTGTAAGAACGGATTAGTCCAATAGAAATTTAACAAAAGTAAAACCAAAACTCAGAGAAATAATACAGTCACACACAGCTGAGCAGGAAAGATGGCTGAGAGCAAGAAGGTGCGGGTAGTTAGCTGGCAGTCCTAGATAGGAAATGACAAAGACAGAGGGTGATACAAAGACTAATCAAAACTCTTTGCAAAAACAGAAACCATAGCAACTAGGCATTTATGTAACTCCTGGAGCTTTGTTTTCTGTCCTTCTTGCTCCCCAACTTGCTTCATCATATTAGTCAACAGTTTCCAGCTTTTTCAGGGAGGTGTCAAGAGGGTTTACCCTGCCAATTAATATTCACATTTTTTACCCACCCCTGCTGATAAACAATCTGTTTCTGTGCAAAGTGTCAGCATCACGGAGGAGGCACAGAATCTGACGCTATGTTTCATGCTGTGAAGCTCTTCCAAGAGTTTCACCTGGTGTATCTTCCCCGCCCTGTTTTTATTTACTTATTTATTTTTTAAAAATATTTTAGTGGCATCTAACCTAATTAACTCTTTAGATGTGACGAAATAAACTTTCAGTAGCTTTCAGTCTGAATTCCATTGTGCCCTTCTCAAGAGCAGAGAAAGCATTCAAATGAAACTGTATAATATAATCCAGAATATTTATGAACATTAACCAGACTGACATTGCTCCTCGTGCTTCTGTGACGTGTTGCCCAGCCCACCCCTACTACCAAAAAAGAGAAAAACTCCTCGTGCATATTCATAAAGTGTACACATAACTTTATTTATTATACCACAAAGCAACACAGCAGTCCTGAGCTATGCAAAATATTTCACAGGGATATAGAGCTGGCAAGCTGGAAAAATTAATGTTCTGGACATAAATTATGGCATTATTCATATCCATGTCTTGCTGCTTCAGCACTCCCATTGAAAGTGAAGTTAAAGACAGCTTTAAATTTCATTACTTCATAGAGGGTGCTAGCTTCTCACCAAGCTGATGACTCATGGTAAAAATGGATGAATCAAATATATTCCAGTATACTGTGTGTGCAGTGTGTGTGTGTGTGTGTGTGTGTGTTTCAGTTACCTGTGTGTGTCTGTGCAGGATTACGTGCGTGCGCCTCTGTTTCTCTGCGTATACCATTCACTTTTTTTCATGTGCAGCAGAAAAAAGGGGGAAGCAGCGAAGCGTGGCATTGCACTAGCCTGCTTGTTATCAGGTTGCAAAGACGAGGACAGAAAATGGGCATACACCGCTGGCAAGCGGGGGGAAAAGAGGTGAATAGAGGAATGAGCAGAGAATGAGAAAAATGAAGGAAAAGGGCACGGATGACTGGAGAGACAGAAAGAGAAAGGACGGAGGGCAGCAGGCGTGGACAAATGGCTGGGAGAGGGGAGAGAGGCAGACAGAATGACACTTGAATCTATGCTGTGAGCAAACAAGAGAAACTATGACAGGATTAAAGTCGATAGAGATGGAGAGAAATGTGAGGAAGAGGATGGAGAGAAAAATTAGATGAGTTACAGGAGACCTTAGTATCAGACAGAACAGCGACAGCTATGCTGTTAGCGTCCTGAAATATTAATTGTGTACAGACACTGAGAAACACAGAATTGCACAGAATCACCCCATCATGTCTACATGAATACAAATATTTTCATGTTGCATAAAGCTGTGAAATACAAATTCATATCATAAATCACAGAAAGCGTCTACTGTAGACTACACCAGAAACCAGAATAGAAACAAACAGATAAAGTACGGACAATAAAGTCCATTTAACAATAACTGCAAAAAATGCCATGAGATTTTCAGGGAGGTTCATTTAGAGGACAAATTATTCAAATGTCCAACAGCCAACAAAAAGACAAAAGGCTGAACTGCCGGAAATCGGAAAAGTTTAGTGTCCCGATGTCTTCAGTAATCGTATCACTGCAGAAACCACCACAAAACCGATTTGCCTCTCTCTGTCCGAAACCAGTTGTCAGTTGCTTTTATGTCATTAGCCCTCCCAGTATACATCAGTGTCCTGAGTACATCTCAGACTCACACTTACAGTTGTACACATGCACGTGTCAGCACATATCAAAGAGAGAAGGAAGAGCTGTATCCCCCTAATCCCTGTGGACCCCCTGCCTATATAGTGCTTCAGAGGGAAGGAGATAACTAGGCACCATGCAGAGCCACAAACGCAATCAGGGAGATTTTATATATATATAAATATATAAATATATATACACACACACTCAGAGTGACCTGTAAATTATTTTAAAAAAAACAGCAACAAAAAAAAGAAAACAGCTTACAAATGCAGTACTTTTGCCTCTTACACATTACGCATTTTAAATATAAATCTATAGTTTTACATGCACAGTTGCAAATGTGCACACGTATTTATTAAAATAGAGATTTTTTAATATTTTACTTTTCTTGCTGAGGCTTCAAGGATGAGTGAGGTGAAAGAATCTTAAATATTTGATCTAACCCAGGAAGCGCATACTGCCATAAAAAAAGGGAAAAAAGGGGGGGGGGGGGAAGCTGAGAGCATTGCTGGCCTGATGTACCTCTTGAAAATAGAGTCAAACACTGGTTCTCATTTTCAGGCCTGCTTTTTGTGCATGAATTGACATAAAAATGATTTAAGTCTCAGATTCCAAAGCTTTAATTCTCAAATTCAAATAGTGGGCCGATTCTGTTCATATTTCAGCGATTGTGCAGCAGACACTGCCGTGCATATGTTATCCTATCAGCACCCTGGTAGGCTTTAAAAAAATGCTCGACACATGAGCAGCAGCCACCAAGCTTTTGAGCTGATAAACTAATTATAGTCACCCTATGAAAAGCACGTTATGGAAAGCAATTTCTCCTATGTTCGTTAATTTGATGGACAAAGCACTTAACCGAAAGCAAATTAAACCCTATAGGTTCATAATAAAGCAAACACCACCTGATGCTCGAAAGAAAATGCAGGAGTGCAAAAAGGAAATACAACCCCAGTTCCAAATTATTAGAACGTTGTGTAAAATCTAGATATAAACAGAATACAATGATTTGCAAAAAAAATTCATAACCTGTATTTTATTCACAATAGAACATAGAAAACATAAAATTTTAAATTGAGACATTTTACTATTGAATGAAAAATATTAGCTCATCTTGAATTTGATGGCAGCAACAAGTTAAAAAAAAAATTGAGCCGGCTGCAACGAAACGCTGGAAAACTAAGTGTAAAGATGGGAAGAGGTTCAGCAATCTGCAAAAAACTGCATCTACAAATTGTGGAACAATTTCAAAATAATGTTCCTCAAATGCTTTGAATATCTGCAGTACATAACATCATAAAAAAAGATCTGGAGAAATCTCGGTGCACAAGGGACAGAGCTGAAAATCGGGGATGGATGCCTGTGATCTTCGAGCCCTCCGGTTTCTGGAAATCGCTGCATGGGCTCAACAACACTTCCAGAAATCATTTTGAACACAGTTCACCGTGCCATCCACAAATTAACGCTCTGTCACGCAAAGAAGAAGCCATAAGTGAACATGATCCAGAAACACTGCTGTATCCACTGAGCCAAAGCTCATTTAAAATGGACTGAGGCAAAGCGGAAAACTGTTTTGTCATCAGACAAATCAAAACTTGAAATTCTTTTTCAAAAACATGGACACCGTGAGATGGACCATCGGGCTTGTTACCAGCGTTCACTTTAAAAGCCTGCATCTCTGACAGTACAGAGGTGCATCAGTGCCTCTGGAATTGGCAGTTTGCACATCTGGAAATGCACCATCCGTGCTGAAAGGTTTTAGAGCGACATATGCTCCCGTGCAGTTGACGCATTCTTTTCAGGGAAGGCCTGGCATATTTTAGCAAGGCAACGCCAAACCGCGTTCTGCAGCTATTACAACAGCATGACTTCGTAGTAGGTTCTGTTTTTAGTTACAGTTTGCACAGCAGCGCAACTTTTTTGGAAGCGGGGATGAATGTTTGAGAGAAATGTTGAAATTAATACAGCATGAATCAAGTTGATGACCAGTTAAAAGCGTGCTCAGCTGTACACATAATGAACATTTACATGATGAGTGTCTGGATTAAATAACGCAGACAGCCTCCGTCATAATAAATAGATACATGATTGCAAGTTAGCTCTTGGGTAAACCGGCTATTGTTCATCTGATTATCTCTCAGGGGGCTCTTCAGACTTTGGCTGCCCTTCGTTAATGCCCAAGGTTGTACAAATGAAAAGACCTGCACCTATTCTGTGACAGCTGCGATGATGTCACGCAAGCATGTGCACACGAACTGATAGCATTCAGACACGAGAACACTTATCTTTCAAATGAAAGCTTGTTTGTAGCGTCTAGCCCTCGCGTTGATATTTTAATTTGCACCCACTCAGTCTGACATGGAGAGTTGCAAAGCTTTTCACACTCATAAATAAACCATTGCTCTAAGCTCGGTGCTATGTTTCTCTCACATACATGCACAAATACAAATGGACACCGAGAAAAAGGCGGTTTTGTAAGAGAAGCAGAAGAAGACTGCTATAGCCCACCACACAGTTGAGTTAATGCCACTAAAAAAAAAGTGCACTAAAAGCTCTTCGTGTTGCCAGTTTGGGGGGTTTGTTCAGTGCACAACATCATGAATGCATGATGTCTGTTTGAGCTATAGTCTTTATATTCCTCCGTGTCTTTCATTCTTTCATCTGTGATTTGAATATGATTACCAGTCGCATGCATCTGCCAATAAGAAATGGTATCGATCATATCCAAACATTAACATATAGATGAACCCAGGTCTACAGAGAACTCGTTTAAACCCAAGCAAGATTGGAATCACTGTGAAATGTGTTGAAATGTTTACTCAGCAAGTTATTATTATTGTTCACACAGACATTTTAGACACTCACCTTTTCAGTAAATTTGCACAGGCAGATAAATTTGTGAAGAAATAGGTGTGAAAATCAGACCCCACAAGTTTGCGTATTTGGACGTTCAAAGACACAGACACTCCGGCCAACCGTGTAGATGCTCGTAATTATGAGCAGTCCCTGCATGTGTATGTGTTTTATGTTGATTGTTTGTGTGCAACTGCATCTATGTATTGGATTCCATCCTTTTAACTGTGTTTTTGCATGGTTGAGCTTTATAGATATTGAAAACTGTTGCTCACTTGGTTTGGATACCCACTGGGACGTGTTTACTCAAAGCAGGTTTTAATGAAGTCTCAGTGGTAACATTTCAGGCGCTATTTGCATCCAGATTGCACCGAGCATTTTAAGCAAGTCTTGGTAGAACAATTTTAAAGTGTCGCTCTCTCTTTTTTTTTGATGATGTTATTGCTGTTCTTGTGTTTTATGTCTATAACTCTTGGCTGTGACCTATGAACTGCTTCTTGTGCTGTGTAGTGTAAAACAGACTTGTGAAGGGTTCATAATAGGCCAATCTGGAAAAGGCCAAGTGCTCCTTTTACTGGAGGCTGCAAAACCTTGCTTTGCTCCCAAACACACTCCCACATACACATACACAGTCACGAAGCACTTTATTAGCAACACCTATAAACCTGCTTATTCATATGTTTATGCCACATGACTGGTCAGCCAAGTCCACTAGAGGGGCAAAAATGAGACAACCCCCAAAGCAGGAATGGTTTTACAGGTGCAGGCCACTGACATTTTTTCCCTCCTCATCTTTTTTTCACTAGTTTTGCATTTGGCTGGGGTCAGTGTCACTACTCATAGCATGAGGCGTTACCTGGACCCTACAGAGGTTGCATATGTAGTCCAGCTCCTCCCGGATGGCACATCAAAATGTGCCATTGCCAGAAAGTTTGCTGTGTCTCTCAGCACAATCTCAATAGCATGGAGGAGATTCCAGGAGATTTCAGTTACTCTAGGAGAGCTGGGCGGGGCCGTAGAAGGTCCTTAACCCTTCGGCAGGACTGGTATCTGCTCTTTTGCACAAGGAGAAAAAGGATGAGAACTGCCAGAGCCCTACAATATGACCCCCAGCAGGCCACTGGTGTGAATGTTTCTGACCAAAGAATAAAGAAACAGACTTCATGAGGGTGGCCTAAAGGCCCGACATCCTCTAATGGGCCCTGTGCTCACTGCCTGGTATCATGGAGCCCCATTGGTACTTGCCGTAGAATACCAGAACCGGCAGGTCCACCACTGGTGCCCTGCTACATCATTCTTTCTCTTTCTCTGATTTTTGTAGCGTCTTTGAATTCAGCCCTCTGTAGGTTGATAGTTCTAATTTCCATCAAACATTTCGTGGCATCCGTTCACTCCTCACACATTATTCAGTCAATATCAGTATAGATATCCATTAATTTTTTTCCCCCATTGAGATCTGATGTATTTTCAAAGTGTGCTTTTAATTTTTTGAACAGCATACAATTCCCTTTAGAGTTTGCTCATAATGATTTGAAAAACAATAGTCATCTACCTTGAGGCAGTTTTGTACATGGAAACGCTCAGTTGATGAGAGAGGTCAGAAAGGCTGGAGGAAAGGCAAGCCTGATAACTTCACTGTGCAAGAGTGTGGAGCAAAAAGAATCTGAGAATGCACAACGCATACCAGCTTGACGTATACAGACTACAATAGTAAATGATGATGCAGGTTTCACTCCTCACAGAAAAAAGTAGATATCTGAGGCTGCAGTGGGCACAGACTCACCAATAACCGACTGTTGAACACTCTCCATTTTTGATTGTAGCCAGCTCTGAAGAGTTACACAAATGCTCAGAATTTGGCATAAACAGGATACAACCTATTTGCTGTCAGCAGTTCAGTGAAGATGGACTTTATGGACACAAATTTACCCAGCTCCTAGTGTCTACTTCCAGAACATCATAATGCAAACATCATCTGAAAGTGCTTTCACGAACTTGGCAGTGATTACAAAGTACCTCAGTGGCCTCCATAGCCTTCTAAATCCACCTGAAGGTCTTTGGATTTAGGAGGCTCGTTGCATGACTGTGTGCAAAACTGCAGACTTTTTGTGATGCACTCACGTCAACATGGATTGAACAGAGGCTGTTTTGAGATAGGAACTATATTTAGTATAGTAATCCTAATTAAGTGCACAGTGAGCATAAATGACTGTGACTTCTTGCATGCACACGCGGAAAATAGCAGTATTTATCAACAGCCAAATTGCTGAAGGAAAATGGACAGTGTGGTCTCTATCAGTTGATGTGTATCAGGGCTACAGGGACGCTATTCTTTTCTGTTATCAGTGATAACCACCACTGAGTGCTCTTCCTGCTGCTGATTTTTATCTGCACCACTGGGCTAAAAGATCTTTATTAGACATCACTGTAAGTACTGCAAAAGGTGAAATATTCTGAATCAGAATCAAGAGAGACGAGGTGGATTAGATGAGTGAGGATGTTATTAAAATGGGGAAATTATTGTCCTCGAGAAAACTTGAGAAAACTGAGCTAAAGTTTGCTTTATCTGCGCGCGTGCATTTTCCATTAGTACCTGTATTATTTCAAAGTTAAAAGATCTGTGCACAAAAAATAAGAAAATTGCATGATGCTAAATTAAGCTCAGGCATTTAGGAGCATTGCATTAATACTATAGACTGTATATGAAAGATGGACATGGCCGCTGTGATGTCACTCACTGTTTTGTGAAGCCCAGTTTAGCCTTTTAGCTGCTGCCATGATGATTTTTGGACGCATTATTATGAAAGCAAGTTATGTTGTCAAGATGCCTTCATAGACTGTATGGGTGCATTGCTAAGACACAGGTACCTGTTAATTAGTGCTAAAAAACATACCTACTAGGTTTCACTCATGGATGGATGGCCTGGTAGTGCAGATAACCTAGAGCAAACTATATGTCTTGTTTAATAATAACACCGAAAGGCTCCAGAATGCATCAACACTACAAATACAGTCAAGAGGTCCAGTCGAGGGACTTAGATTAGCACAGCGGACAGCTGCCAGTGACAGCTGCCAGCATCAGAATTCACCTGTGGATGTTTGTTGTCTCAAGTCAGTAATTGTTTTTGACTGCTGCAACAGTACAGTAGGTGACATCAGACATCATTCAGGGTGGGTCAGGTAGATTCGGATGACCTTGGGCCCCTGTATTGCAGGTAGGGGCTTTTATGGATCAATCTTGTTCTGGCACATCCTGCGAATGCACGATCGGCTTGGGATCTGGGGAGTTTGGAAGCCGGGTAAATGCCATGGGCTCTTTGTTGTGGTCTGCGGATTGGCGGGGTGAGCTGGGGGATGCTGCAGCATCCACAGGAATGCCAAGAGCCAACATTTCCCAGATAAACACTGGATTGTGCTGATCAATATTGTCAGTGTTTTTAATTTGCTGCCGGTGGCATCGTGATTACCATTTTTGAAGAGAAATTGACAAACTGCAACACCTACATGTGAACCATTTTTTAAGCAGTATGACAAAAGACCATCTGCTGCTTACAGCAGATGTGCATTAACGCACCCATCAAGACATGCATTTATCAGTTTAACATAAAACAACTTTATTAACTGATAGCCCTTCTCTTAGAGTTTTTATCATTCGCGTGCTGCTTAATCTTTCCCATCACGTTCTCTTTGCAAGCTGCTTGTATACTTATAGCCATTAGTGTCAATGCACATGCAGAAAAGTATGTGTACACATTAGCATTGCAATATAAGCCAGCATATGGATAAAGGACACGCTGTTCTTTTATCCCCTTAGCCAGAACTTACCCACAGAGATGCACGCACATGCACACACAACCCCCCACCCCCATACACACACACACACACACACACACACACACACACAGAAGTGTAGACATAAGTTATTATCTTTGTTTAGACTATCTACACTGTTATTGTCCCCTCAGTCTTTTGCACTCTCTTTCTTTTGCCTTTGACAGAGACTAATGGCAGAGCTGAGGACAGGCTACCTTAGAATTCATCTCAATCTATAACTTAGACAAGTAGCATGTTTTTTGCTTTTGTTTTTTTTTTGTTCTGCGCTCAGAAAAACGAAGACTTCTAGGGGTTGCGAGTAAGTGGAAAGTGTTTTCTTCTGAACTTTTATGACTGGTGTAGGAGATGACGATCAGTACGTGGATACAAGAAGAATGTTACAGCAGCATAAACCACAGAAAGGATCAACAATCAACAATGATAAAGATGCTATCACAAAAACCCTCTGCTTTTCAACAAATCAATGTTGGGTCCAAGCAAAATTACAGAGAAATAATTGTACAAGCGGGCTGTGGGGGGAAAAAAGTCGTTATGCACTCTTGAAAAAAACCTAAGTGGCAACATCCATCTGTCTTATCCAGTTCAGGGTCACAGGCTGGAGCCTATCCCAGTTGTCATAGGACAAGAGGTGGCGTAAACCTTGGACAGGTTGCCAGTTTGTCACAGGACTGACACAGAGAGACAGGCAATCATTCATTCTCACATTCATACTAACAGCCGTTTTAGAATCACCTCACAGACAGAGGAAGAACATTTAAACTCCACACAGAAACGTCCTGGCATGGATTTGAAGCCAGAATCTTGTTGCTGTGAGTCAACAGTGTTAACCAGGTCACAAAACCAGGCCTGATACTCAGATGCGAATAATCACATTTTTATGTCACCACTATATAAAACAGCAGAAAAAAAAAGAAACTTGAACCATGATCCCAAGATGATATTTAAGTGTATTTTAATTGCATTTTTTTTTTTAAGTAACAAAATGAATGTGGGTAAATCTCATCTGAGATTAATTTTATTATCCCTTCATATTCCCAGCAGTAATGGAGTTCTCGCTCTCACTGCGTCTGAAACATTACAGCAGTATTGAATGGAACGGAATGGTGTAAATTAATATTTGCTACTTTAGAATTTAATATGATCTAATATATTTAGACAAATTTTCTGATTATCTGAACACACACAAGCACACACGCACACAGACACTGTCACACAGCACAGTATGGGGTTTAAGGGTTAATAAGCATCTTACACGAGGTCTTAGTACTGTGTAAGAAGGGAATGGAAGAGGGACGGAAGAGGTTAAAGGGATTTATGTTGCTGCAGCCTCTCTTTTTCTGTCTATCACTTAGAAAAATAATGATCATCCACCCACCCAGCACATGGCCACAGCAGATGGAGATAATTGGTACACAAACAGCACATCACTATCATCACTCGTGCCAACAGCAAACAATGTACACTCAGGAAGTGTTTCACGGGAGCATTAATAATGTTTTTTAAAAAGTACAGTCTAGAAAATGGGCTCTCTTTTTGAAGTCGTCTTAACTATTATCATAATTTAGAATTTTTACAAATAACCATCAGCTGTGATAGAGAGATAGCACTCTGAAGCTGTGCTGTTATAGTACAACATTTTGGTTCCTTTAATGGCAGTAATACAGTAGCTGAGCGATCTTGTAGCACTGTGTGAAGGTTCATATACATACTGTAGGTTTAAGGGTAATTATGCATTAATGGTGGTCTTTGATGTTCTGCAGGAAAACTGCCATAAAAAAAATTTCTGCGTTATGATTTTTGTCCCTTTCTCTTTTGCTCTGTGTTCTATTTTCATGCCAACAAAGTTCAACATCTGTTCCTCCCTCTGCTTCCACACAGCATTCATTGTCCCTTTTGACTTCAGCACGCATCATCAAACTCACCCTCTTCTTTACATCATATCACGTCAGTCCCTACAGTGTGTGAATGTGGTTGTGTATTTGTCATATCGGTATCCTATATCCTCATAAGTCAACCTCCGTAAATTAAAAACAAATTTAAATGGAGCTTAGATATGCATTTTTTTGTCACTACATGGACCTGTATAAAACCTGTTCCATTTATTTATTTGTGTTTATTTTATTTTATTTCATTCATTCATTTATATATTTAGCAGCAGCGCAGCATGCTACACCCTGTAAACAGTATAGATTTAAAAGCACAGAGTCAAAAATACCACTCCCTTCAGGGGCCCCAAGAGAAATTAGTTGCCATTGCCACATGTAGCCCCAGTGTCCCTGCCCTTTACCTTCAGTCTTCCTCATCACATGAGAAGCCCTCAGAGACTGGGGTAACAGCTGTGTAAAAGTCCCATGATCCAGCCCAGAAGACCCATCCCAGCTAGGCTGGCCTGCCCTTATATGCATAAATGATGTAAATTATGCCAGAATCAGAGGCCAAATCATGCAGGCCACATAAACCTGTGCACTCTATTTAAAGGGTGCCTTGTACAACAGTAAAGACTTAGACATGTTCTAATTGAAAAGTTTCAGGGTTAGTCCAAATTGAGGCTAAATTCAAATGCACCTGCAAATTTGAATGCACTCACACAGTTTTATATACAGAATGCTTAAGAAAAAGCATAACCTACACACATAACATACTAAAGACAAAACTGTATTCATGCACATATAAATGAATATGCATGAACAGAAGTGATGCATGTGCCCGTTTTCATACACATCAGTGCATCCTTGAATCCACGTGCACATGAGGGCACACAGACATTTACATTTACAATCT
>JAVDPK010000781.1:109253-125409 GCA_034780415.1 Cichlasoma orientale | reverse complement strand
AAACATATATATAAATATACATTTGAATTTTTATAAAATAAAACTATCTTACAAAATATTTATAAAATTTAAAAAATAAATATTTCATAAAATAAATAAAATATTTATTTAAAAAAATTAAAATTATATATATTAAATTAAATATATATAATTATATATATATTTATAAAATATTAATTTTTAATAAAATATAAATATATACATTATATATTTTATATATACATATTAAATTTTATATATACATATTAAATCTTTTGTAAAATATTAATATTTTATAAAACATAAAAATATTTACAAAATATAGGTATATAAATATAATTATAATTTTATATTTTTATAAAATAAAAATATCTTTTAAATATATAAAATATTTTTAAAATATCTATAAATATATATATAAATACACATTTGAATTTTTATAAAATAAAACACTAAATATTTATAAAATATAAAAAGAAACATAAAAATAAACATATAAATATAAACAGAAGTATATTATATATTTATTTAATAAAAATGAAAATATTTAGTGGTTAGCACTGTCTGTGTGCAGTTTACATGTTCCCCCCATGTCTGTTTGGGGTTTCTCCTGTGCTAGGCTGGTGACCTGTACCTCACAAGGGTTCACCACAGAATTTATATTTAATTAAAAATATTAATAGTTTATAAAAAAAATAAAATATTTATAAAAAAAATATATGTATATGTATGGTAGGTAAAAAAAATAAAGATGAGTATAAACATAAGTAAATATAGGGCTCTCTGTCTCTCGATATATATATAGAGAGAGAAGCATGGGCCAAGGTGGAATTGAACCCAGACTGTCCAGATGGTATTCTAATTGTGAGGCAACAGTGCTAACCACTACACCACAGTGCTGCCTAAACATTATCAAAATATATTTTTACTTTATAAAAATATAAATTCATATTTATATTCCTATATTTTGTAAATATTTTATATATTTTATAAAATATTTATATTTTATGAAGAAAATTAATATAGTATTAATTAAAAATATAAATATTTTATAAAATAAATAAAATATTTATAAAAAATACATGTATGTATGTATGTATGGTATGTATGGCATGGTATTTTTTGTTTCTTTTTCCATCCATCCATCCATTTGCTTCCGCTTATCCTGTTTAGGGTTGCGGGGGGGCTGGAGCCTATCCCAGCAGACATAGGGCGCAAGGCAGGGTACACCCTGTACAGGACGCCAGCCTGTCGCAGGGCTAACACAGAGAGACAGACAACCACACTCACATTCATACCTATGGGCAATTTCGTGTAGCCAATTAACCTAACCCCAGTAATTGCATGTCTTTGGACTGTGAGAGGAAACCGGAGTACCCGGGGAAAACCCACGCAGACACGGGGAGAACATGCAAACTCCACACAGTGAGAGAGAGGGCCAAGGTGGAATTGAACCCAGGCCTTCCAGATGGTATTCTAACTGTGAGGCAGTTAGACTTTAATTCGCCATAAGCTGCATGTGACTGTGTTTAAGTTTAGCTCTTTCTGCACATTGAGCAAAATTAAGTTGAAATGCTATCATTTATCTAGAAAAATAAACAATGCTAATGCTAATCTAGGATACTTGATGATTAAAATTGTGGGTTGGGGAGCACGAATCTGCCAAGCTAAGCTGGCTGGCTGCTGACTGTAGCTGGATTAATATGAAACTATTTGGTCTTCCTAAAATGTTAGTCTGTTTCATGCAAAAGCACGCATCCCTCATACATTTGTACATTTGGAAGTCATTTCCAGTAGCTGATAGTTATACCAGTATTCATAAATACTATTACATGTGTATAGGTGATATAGTATTGCACTGCATATGGTATATATCATAAAGGCACATCTTTCAGGGAGTAATAGGCTGATAGAGAGATTTAAGTCTCATTTGTCTTGAATGTCTTAAAAATTTGCACCAGCTCATTTGCTAATCTGAGAGTTAAAGCTCTTTGCCTCAGACCTGACAAGCTTTCCTGACCAATAACAACGTGAATCTTAATATGACTATCCTCTACTAAATTAAGCCTTTTTCTTCTTGGCAACTGCAAGAAACTGGAGGGCCTCCTCTCTACTTTGGTTTTATGATGCTTAAAGGGATTATTTTGGTTTAATAGATGTCTTCATTAATATCCATCACAATAGAATGACCTTCCCTGAAAGCTCTTTGTTCACTGTACCATGGGATAGTAAACACAATAAAATTTAAGTGTGTCCTTCTATCAGAAGCTGCAATTGAATATGGATGCTTTCCCCTGGATAATATTTGTTGATTCTAAGGGCTAAAAGTACCATGAAAATGGGGGTTGTGGTCGGGGTGTTTAAAAGGCTGCCTTTGGAGGGCGAGGCCCTGGTAATGTAGCTCATGCTGACAAGACTGATAGCAAAACCATAACTGAACTGTACACATCTGAAAATCATTGTCCCTTGTATACGAATACATATATTGCTCTATACTTAATGTGAATTTGCTAAAAATCCACTGCAGACAAGCAGTGAAACCAATAATAAAGCTCTTAAAGCCATTAATCTTCTGTATTAATCCAACAATACACAAACACACAAATATGCACATTAGAAACCAGTGCTCAGATAAACAAGACATGACAAATAATTGTGTGAATATACTGGAAAATTATATGGTTTAATTTTTATTTATTAATATGGATTGGTAATTTCAGAAATCTGTTTTCATATGGCAATAATTTTTATACTACTTTCTATTTTTTGTGTCATTTAACTTGAAATTTGCACGAACAAACAAGATATTATTTACTACATTATCCATTTGATAAGTACTTTTCACATTTTCTGAGCTCTTACGTGTGCACGTTTATGACTCTAATATGGTTAAATCTTGGGCAAGCAATGGATTGTTTTGTATTTTACCCTAAGGAGAAGGCCTGTGCATTTTCCCTCTAGTGCCACCAAAGTCCGTCTGACATGTAACTCAAGCCAAATGAGGCAGACTGATTACTGGAGGCTTTAACAGTTTCAGCACAGTGAGCGATAAACGCTCGAAGGGGAGTGAAAAGGGTGCAAGCAAAGCCTGCACTAGTTCCTACTTAACTTCATCAGACTGACAGCGTGAATTATGAGAGTTGTGTGTGTGGTCAGTGCAGAAATGGTAACGCGGTACTATCGTAATAGAAACCATCAGCCTGTCAACACAACTGGACTTACTGGTGAGTGATACAGCAAAATAATGGCGCGTGAAACGACACATGCTAGCACACTGGTTCTCACTGGTTTTATGCCACTGTGGACTTACCTCAGTGGCGGTGCTGCAAGTGTGAAAATATTGTGATGGATTAGTGTAGCTTGTGCTTAAAAATGATTTGCTTTTGTTGGAATTGATGTGCTGTATTGGTTGGAAAAAAGATCTTTCTACAGATTATAACCTAGCATAACACAACATGTAAAACTATCTAATATAAATAGAACAAAATGAAAAATTGAAGTAAATCTACAGTGATGTGTGACTATATACACAATGATACACGGGTATATGCATTATTTTTGCACTGTGTGAATAGCTGTTTTAGGTTATGCACTGTATATGCAGCGACTATTAGTATATTATTGCAACTCCACAGGATTTTTTTGAGGTAGAATTGTGACTTGTAAAGAATAATTTTATACTGTATACATACTAAATATAGTCAGTTCCATAAGTATTAGACAAATACAAAGTCTTTGTAGTTTTGCCACCATAGCGAATATTAACTCAAGCAAACTTAAGCTTTGATTCAAGAGGTTTAACAGAAGTATTGCATTAAGTGTTTAGGAATTACATTTTTATACACAGTTACCCATGTTCAAGGCTCAAAAGGAATTGGACAGTTGACTGACCATGGCCAGATGACGCCATTGTTATTTGATGACTAATTAAGCTGATAAAACATCTGGAGTCTATTTTAAGTGTTGAACTTTGGTGGCTTTCCACTGGAACTCTCAATATGAGGTCCAAAGAGATATCAGTGCAAGTGAGGGAGGTTATCAATAGGATGAATACCCCAAATACACCTATTATAGAGATATAAGAACAACTTCACAGCAGCTAACTAAGTCAAGGACACTGTGGGGGAGGTGGGTGTATCACTGCCAATGTCTACAATCAAGAGGCAACTCCATGAAGGTCTCTGAAGTTTGACAACAAGGTTACACTCAAGGATTGGAAGGATTGGAAGAGAAAAGTATGGCGAATGAGAGAAACAGCTCGTACTACATTAACTGTGAAACATGGTGGAGGAAACTTTCCACTCAGGTTCAGCCAAATGCTGCGGAAGTGATTGGACAGCTGTGGCCAGTGCAAATGGATAATGAGCCAAAGTATGTTATAAAATCAACCGGAGCTGAAATGGGATATTCTTCAGTGGCCAAGCCAGTCACCAGTTCTCAGCCTAAGAGAGGATGCTGTTCAGTTATTAGATACAAAACTGAATGCAGAGAGACGCACAGACCAGCAGCGACTGAAGGTGGCTGCAGTGAAGACCTATGAGAGCATCTCAAGGGGAGCATTTGTTGATGTCCATGAATTTTAGACTTCAGTCACTAACTGCAAAGTTTTTTTTTTTTCAAATACCAAAAATAGTCTTTATATTTAAAATTATGTTAGTTTGTCTTATTACTTTCAAGCATCTGAAGATGTCTGTATAAATAACTGTAGTTAATGGAAATCGTTAATGGTTAATACTTTTATTAAACCCCCTGAATTAAAGCTGAAGGTGTGCACTTCAGATTGTTTTTCTTAGAAAGCACCGTGGTGGTGAACGATGACAATACTACAAAATCTCTGTTATCATTTGCCTGGCTGCAAATATAATATAAATATGGTGACACAATCTTAAAGCTATTCACAGTCTAATATTAAACAGGAAAAAATAATAATATGAACTATGCAGCAGTAATGTATCTAATATATAGTAAAACACCATACTACAACTTATAATCTGTGTATATCACACTAGAAAAGACAAACCGGTTCCCTCACATTTGCGATCCAGTTAACATTGAATATAATATGATCTTTGTATTTACTCACTGCAGTCTAATCTGTTTCTTCTTATTCAGATCACAAAGGGCATCAACAGGTTCTGAGACAGCGCCCAGGATCAGTTTCTGAGTGAGCCGTGGTTCAAAGTGAAAACACATTGCCTGGCTAACTGCTGCTAACCTCCAGTGAGTCGTTAGCAAGGAATGCTCGATGTGTGAAGAGAACCATGTGTGCAGATGTGACATGCGGTGGTGAAAGGGGATAAGCCATGTTGTGTTTTGGTGACCACTTGAATTTGGGCTTCGTCTTTAGTAGAAGAAAAAAAATCTGTTCTCAATGAACAACTCAAGACATCGACTCTGAAGAGACCCCCTACTCATGAGAGTTCATGTGTATGCATGTTTAATAGCTTCAGGTAAACCATCAGCTGCTGGTCACACAGCTCATTCTGTGGAAAGAATGAATGAAAAAAAGAGGAAAAAAAAGGAAATTTGTCCAGCAAACTAAGGAATAGGTTGATCAGTGGTCCATATAGTAACAGCCGCGAGTCTGTGTTACCTATATTTTCTATTTCTGACCATTTGATAAACAAAAATATATATTACCCCTGAGTAAATGAAATCCTATTGAACAAAACTCATTCAAAAATAATTTTGTTAAAATGCTGGAGATTTTTCTTTGTGTTTTTATACCTCAGAATGTTTCTATGCAGGAAAATTGCTGCAGTGTAAAACAGATTCATCAAAAAGACATGCTTATAACTGACTTAAAGAAAGCTGTAAACATGGAGCAAACAAAAGAAGAAACAGCAACTATAAAGTACTAATAATTTAATTATAAGTGTGGGAACATACAGTAAGAAGGTGATGATTTCCATGCAATGTATCTCCCTGCTGTGCTGCTAACTTGGCTAATTTACAACATGTTACGGTCCGTTTTATGGCTGGTCTCAGAAAAGCGTGCTTATTTACTCTACAAATCACTTGTGGAATAAATTGAGAATGTGGAAACAGGGCTCCCTAAGGATCACCCAGAAATGTGAGGCTGTGAAACCTTTGCAATGAAAATAAAATAAAAGCATGACAAATAATACTCTCTGAAGAGCCATCTGTCACATCTCAGTGGAAGTAAAATAAAAGGGGGAAAACAAATCAAACGATAAAATATAGTAATTCCCTTTCAAGCAAAAACTTTATTTTCTTTTCACTGAGATGGAGATCAGATTAAATCTCTCTGTTTAGTAAAGAGACAATTAGCAGCTTGTAGATTAGCAGATGAAAATAGCTAGCCTCTGTTCAAAGGTAATAAAATTTGCCTCCCAGTACATCCAGCGCTTATTATTAAATCCAATTTTCCAGTGATTATGTTTATTTTTAACTACATATCCAATAATGTGAAAATACAAACAAACCAAAAAAACAATTAAAGCTGAAGTCTGAAGCACCATTATCGCTTGGGAAACAGATTTATGAACATATGTATGCTAATGTATAATTGTTTTGCAGTCATGTGACTGCTAACCACGTGACATTAACTTGTATGCCATTTTAGTCATGTGACAGTGTAGGGTCGAGTGAATAGGGCCCCAGTGACACAGGCCTGAAGACCACCTGGCAACCACTAGTCGAAAGGGAAAAATGTGTCCCCCAAACAGCTGCAAATGGTTGCTAGGAGGTTGTGTCAGTCGCTGTGAAGCTGATTGCTAAAGGTCCACTCACACAGGCCTAGAAACTGGTCAGTGACCATCGGTCACTCAGGAAAAAGATTTATTCCCCAACTGAATGATGGAAATTTCCTTCTGATCGCTTTGGTTGCAAGCAGATAGCTGAGGTCATGTGTACTTTGTATGGAAGATGCTGACTTCACAGTGAATATTGCTAATAACTACGCTGCTACCTCTGTTACTATACTGCCTATCAGTTTGTGTTACATCTGCGTGTTAATACAGTAGTTACACCATAAGGCCCGGAGAATACATGACCCATGTCATGGATTTTGCAGAGTTGTACTGAACTGCCTTAAATACTTGACCCCAATCTTGTAGCCTCTCTGCTTTGTGTGCCTCTTACATCCACTGAGATGAGGTCAAGGGTCAGAAGCATCTTCATCTTTATGACCAAGCGAAGAACATCTCAGAGTAATTCAGAAGACGTGCATGATGATAAACGATGGACTGTAGCAGCTCTGCAGATTCCTCCAGATGAGTGCACACGTGTTCTCTTTAGCCACGGCCGACTGTAACGGGAGATCAAACGCAAGGTGCGGCCTTTGAAAGTAACAAAACGCTTGCACTGGGTGGAGCAGTAGAAGAGAGGTGACTGATCTCCACTGAGGTCAAAGGTTGGTGTCTGACAAGGAAATGGAGGTGGAGTGGGGTTTGGGGCTTTCTTTCTTAGATACAAATAGGCGTGAAATTGAGGGTCTGTTTCAGTTTGTGTAATGTTTTGTAAATAATACATGAAAGGACGAACAAGGTGGGTTTGAAATGCAATATTCCTAACAGCTCAGACGCTTTCAGACCGTCTTCTCTGCTCTGATTCTACCAAAATATTTACTCTTATGAGGAAGATGAACCAAAGTGCACTGTGACAAAATGAGTTAACTATACCTAATGTTTACTTAAATGCTCAAATCTAATCGTACTGTAAGTCTATCCTGTATGAGACAGCATTTCTTAGGGATCTCACTCAGTGTTCTACTGTGTTTACACTTGACTGTTCAGAGGGGACCGCGTAACCCGTTGCTTTTACAAGCTGTCCATCTATAAAAATGAAGTGCTGTGGTTTCCCACTCTGTTCTATTATTCTGCTCTTCTTCTTCCTCCTCTCCCACCTGCCCTGTGTTTGCTGGAACAGAGAGTCGGGCCCTGCCAGCAACGCACACAATTAAGTGAAGAGTGATGAAATTATGCCTCTGGTATGAGCAAATGGAAGGATGAGGGGATGGAGAGGCAAAGTGGGAAGGAGGGAGAGTCCATTCTGTTTTCCACTGGGAACAAGGGAAATTCTATTAGGCCTTTAATAGAGCCATTTTTCACCTCCTTCCACGTCAATCTATTATACAATCCCTCCTCCAGTCCTTTCCTTTCGGCTCCTTCCTCTCTATGGAGAATGCGGCATCATTTGGTGTCTCCTTTGTTTAGAGTTCCCTAAAAACCCCTACTCTTCTCTCTGAACTCTACCCCCGCTTATCAATCTCACTGAAAGGGCCATCGTTGAACATTAATATCGCGTTGTTTAAAAATTCATTGAAAAGAGATCAAGTGCGCTCACATCCCATTAACTTTTTCTGAGGTCAAACTGAATCTTGTTGACTGAGAAGCTATAAAATGTCTGCGGCCTCGAAGCAGGTGACAGATCATAAAAGTGGGAACGTGCTTTGGCTTTAATTGTACGCAGTCATTCCAGTTTCGGTAATCATAAAGCTAAGCAGGAAGCGACAAAGTAGCGAGCACTAACAAAATCCAAAGCCTTTCAGAAACCCATAAACGGGGAGGCATTCCTTCCAGCGGCTTTGTGGTGAACTGAAAAGGATTTATTTGTTTGTCACGTAGATTGATGGAAACGCTGTTAAAACATTACCGGTTTAATCCCGTTTCACGTGCCTCTTCTCTGTTGACCAGGTGCCACATTCAGCTGGGCCATTAGAAGACATTTTAGGCAGAAAACTGTTTTGGAAAGAGGAAATCTGTCTATTCGTCGCAGCAGCAACAAACGTCAGAGTTCATTGTTCAGAAAGCTGACTTGCCCGATCGCACATTCGTGTGAATATTTGGTACGTTTCCTCCCTTTGATTCCTTTGTTAGCGCTTTCTGACAAGTGAGTCACTGAGCCAACAGAGTCTTTATGTCATAACAGAAAAACGATCCACGGCGCTGTAACAATCGCACCGAGACAGCCGAGATACCTCCAAAAGCCTGAGCTGCACCTACAGGTACAGATGCCCTGCTTGACTGACACTGATACTCTACACTAGCTGCAGAATGGCTTTGCACATATTTTATCACTGTTTAAAATCAGATCATATCATGGAGATACTGTAAGTACCAAGTACTGTAGGCGTCTCTTTAAAAATTGTTTAGATTGGTTAATATTGCAGTGTGTTTTCTCTCTGTTGCACTACATTGCTATGTGTGGGTCTTTTTAGGCATTTTAGGCAGTACTGCAATTAAGACTTTGTTGTCATTCCTTGCATGTACATGTGCCACAGGTCATGCACCATGGAAGCTTTTTGCAAAGGGGCAGGTTTGGCCAGTAAATATTTCAGTAGTTTTCTAGTAGTTTTGCTGTTTTGCCGTCACTAGGGAAGGAAACTCGAGAAGGAAGCACATCTCTCCGAGACATCTCTGTCATTAGTTGTATGCCGTACACCTGTGAGGGTGTCTCTAAAAGCACATCAAAAGGTTGAAATTTAACAGTTTTAAATGTTTAGTGCAACCTGCAGTGTATGACCAAATAATAAACTCTGGCACCAGTTTTGCTACATGTAGACTGAGTACAGAAAGTCCAGCCCTCTGCTGCTGAAACTCTAGATTTACTTTTTCATCCCTGAATTCTGATGGAGTCAGACGAAGATAAAGACGTGGTGAGAATTTTATGCAGGCTGTCACAGTTTTTGTGCTGTAATGATGAAAGATGGCAAACATAAAAGAAACGGCCACAGATTTAGTTGGCACAGAGTGAGCGGGTCAACGTTAGCCATGCAGCACCCACAGATAGCTCGGTGCGTATTTCTGACACTCACAATCTGAGACCTAAATCTACCTAACCAATGAGAATGTAGCATGAAATGATGCAAACAAGCAACCAAAAACAGACAGAATAGATGACTGTATAATTGTAACAAAGAAGAAAACCTTGTTGAGTTGTGGCAATGGACGTTTTGTTTGTAAGATGTCTTTTTCTGCTGCTTTTATTATGGGGGCAAGGACAGTTTTAACAATTTTAACAGAGCCAGACCAGCTGTGTCCCCTACCTTTCTTGCAGATGCACAACAGTTGCATCTGCAAGAAAGAAAATGAATGCAAAAAATTAACACACATTGTACCTTCTTGGCCAAAACCTGCTAAGTGACTGGATATGAACGAGCAGGATACTGGAACTAGGTCTGTGGGTTCTGCTCCATGAAATCTGATTAGTCCTCAGAATAGCCAGCGACAAACAGTGATGTTCTGCACCTCATACAATACGCAGGCTTCAGTTTCAGTCCAAGCCACCCATCTCTGTGGTGAATGCAGGTATAGAGTGATGGTCATGATGTCACATTGATATGGTTTCTAAATAAAGGAGTGATGTAATATTGCACTGTGGATGTGGAGCCGATTATTGTACTCCAAAAGGTAATGCAGATCTCTGGTATAACATGCGCCTTTCTCACAGTTATCTAGACATCCCAGAAAGAGAAACAGCCTGTGGGTTTTGGTACTCCATCCCTGTGTTTATATCCAATGAAGATATTGATACCTTGCTTAGAGAAAGCTTAATAGTACCCAGTGAATCAAGAAAACCATCGTGCAAGAAACAACAAAAATAAAAAAAATAGTAGAAAAACAAGAGGAAAAGACTCCTGATTAGACACCTATTCAAATTATGTAAAATCTATCATTTGTACTGTAGCGGATGCATCTCAAATCCTTCAAAATATTAATATTTCAAATAAGGAAAGATAGTTCTCATTATAATCTAAAATACTGAGGAATCTCAGAAATCTAGGTTTCTTAGATTCTTCAGGTATGTTCGTGGTCTGAGATGACAGACGGGGTCCCATTCGGTCAACAACAGCTTAGCACTGACCTGAGGCAGAATATGTTGCAGCTTGTCTGTGTGTGATGTTTGCAGGCTGCATCGAGAAACTTGTGAATTGTGAGTGAAGCCTGAGGTCAAACTGTAAACACCTTTATGACATTTTATAAGCTTAGTTAAGCACATACACAGAAAGGCAAATGCACAGGTGAGAATGATTGAAAGACCAAAACAAGAAGGCTCTTTGAAGGCCCTAATGAATCGCCCGGGATTTCTTGGGTAGCCGCTGTTTGAAAGGCTTCTATCTCAATTTAACTCAGATTGCTGATGGCTCCAATCAATTGGCCAATAGCAGAGCACTGCGAAAAATGTTGGTTCGGCCCGTCTGTTGCTCCACAATTGGGGCTGAACTGGACTCTGCTGAGCAGGTGGCTGCTTCGGAATAGCGCCTTCAGTCACAGACTGATACCGCCTCGGTGCAGGGCTGAATGCAGCTGGAAGTCCTTAATCAAGCGCATTTGATCAGCAGCACCTGATGGCTACTTACCATTTTAATCGCTGTGGAAACGGTGTGGCCGTGCTTAGTTACGCAGGACTGCACAGAGTCCTGTGCAAAACTTTCTTTTTTGCATGACTGCATGATGGGCTTAAGCTGCAGGAAAAATTTAGGCCATTCTCCACTGTGCATTTTTTTTTAGCAGTCCCAGACAGAAGTTACTCATCTTGAAATCTTGTTGATCAAATATTGTGTTAGTAGTTCCAGAGCTGTGTATTTGGACATTTATATCATCATCAAAATGATAATAAAGCTAATACAAAGATTAAATTAAACAATTCTCTACTTAACACATTAGCCACGAGTCTTTGAGAGGACTGTGATGGAGGAAGCAGTCCTGTACATCTCAGTTAACATATACGTTTGAACAATAGCTAACTTTTTGAGCACTCTATATAAATATAGTTATTATATCTACCATCACCAACAATGTAGAGTATGTCTGTCCATCCCAAATGATATCTAAATTATGTTTTTAAAGACTTAAATTAATGTTAAGACATCCTCTCATCCACACCATTGTTTGATCATCAGGATGCTGACACACATGTGCACAGATGACTGTGACAGAAACTGAGCTGTGGCCTCTTCAGCTGAGTTTAACCAAGAGGGTCATCGCGTCTGTCTGGCACACAAAACACAGCAGATACTTTGGCTTTCAGCCCCGCTCCTCTCAATCCCATTTTACTCTTGCCATTCCGGATTTCTACGGCGGCATCAGTCGAGTGTCAAGTTCATCTGTGGTATCAGCTGTCTGGAATTGGAGTCAGATGAAAGTGGGATGGTGAAAAGAGTGAGATCCACACCCCATCACCGAACCATACAAAGAAGCTAAGGAGCAAACCCCTCTCTCCCGGGAGTTGTAATGGGAGCGGTCGTTTACCCCTGTGTGCCGCAGTCATTTGGGCCAGCCCAGTGGCACTACAGGAACGGACAGTATGCAGTGACGAATGAGGTCTTGCATAGTCTGGGAACAAAGGTAGCCAGTCCCTAACCCCAACAGCAGCACCAGTTTCTTTCCCTAGTGAGCTATAGTGTCACATATATGACTGTCAGTGACCTCAAAGCTCTCTGAACCTTCTGTATTGTCTTATCATAATATATGTATATAGACTCATTAATTGTGCCACACCTTAAAAGACCTGCATTCACTCCGTCTTTGTCCATGTCAGACTGTTGTTCTTATCTAGTCCACCATGAAGAACTACCCCCCTCCCACCCCCCGAAACCTAGAGCAAATCGAGTTTGGACCGATCCGCTGCCCAATTTATCTCAAATCCTCGCTGATGCAGATCTAATTTCAGCCTCTTAGTACCACAAACAGGAAGAAGCAGCAAGTCGATAAACAGCCCATGGTCACTGTTTGGAGGGAGTGAAGTGTGTTGGAGTGGGGCGAGGCGGAGGAAAGCAAACATGGTGACACAGTGGAAAAGGAAAGCAGGAGAGTTGTCATTATCCTTCATCAAGTCCATCACTCACTCCATAAGCCTCTGGCCTCCTAATTCCTGCAGTAAACTTAATTATGGGAGTATGTAGGCAAAGCATAAAAGCATTTTAAATACACTGAAAATGCTCAGAAAAATTGTATATAATCTGCTCAAATTACTTCAAAACTAGAAATGGCATTTTAATTTTTAACTCCACACATGCATTCTTGTTTGTGCGCAATAACATTTTCAGCCTTATAAATAGAAGTTAAATGACCTGTGATATATTACTAGCTATTACTATCAGATATATTTCAATATTTTAAATCTAAATAGAGAATTTTTTTAACTTGCATTGTCTTGAAAAATATGAAATGTTTTGATGTCTAAGAACTACTTGATTTAGGGTGGGAGACTGATTAAGGTAAAGTTTAAATATTTACATATATGGACATTGATGCATTTACATAGATGGAGAATGTATTTATATATGAAGGAAGTACACATATGTCAATATTTTGAAATAAAAACTGATATATTCCAGCTTATTTACACTGCTCAGAACGTGCTCTGTATGACGTGTTTGTGCTGATGTGTCCTGTTTTTTTTTTCCGGAACATCCACACACATTTTGGCTGATGAGCAATTAATCAAGTGCCTTTAATTAGTAGAACCCGGCTGCTACTTTGCCTCTTAATTCCTGTGGAAGCAGGTGGGGTTTCTCACCTGTACTGCAATCAGTCACACAATGCAACCTAGATGTGTTGCCTTTGTTACACTTTAGTCATTACAGTAACTGGAGCAGATTGGCCATAAGAGAGCAGTGATAATTACATTATGGACCACAGGCCAGGAAATAAGTTTAAATTGGCCAGCAAAGAAACATTTAACAGCGAGAAAACACAAACTCGCACACCAACTTGGCGTAAAAATCCATTTCAGTTCTTTTAAACCAAAAGATATTCAAGTTTGTTCTTTTGATCTTTTGTTGTTAACTCAGTATTCAATAAATCTAGTTTAGTTCTTCAGTTCTAATAGATCTATTTTGTTTCTTCAGTTTTAATATCTACTTCTACTGAGGATCCACGTTAAGACTCAATAATCCCAATGTTTATGTTTACCCAACAAAATAATTCACATCTGCAATGATACCATTCACAGCATTAACACACACGGTCATTCAATATTAAAAAAAAATGTTCAAAATGTACAAAACTCTAAAATAATTCAGCAGAAAGCTGAATAGACTTTTAGAACAAACTAAGTCTCATTTTTTCCTCTTGTTGTTCCTTCAGTTGTCCTGATTGGCTGCTGCCAGTCACATGGGCCACACACGCACACAAATAATAAATGTTTAACAGGTTTTCATCTAATATACACTGTGCAGTATGTTAACCTGGGTTACATCTTCACTTTGGGGGAGCTATCAGACAAATAAGCTATTCAAACAGCTTTTATCCACTAATGATAAAATCCCAGCAGTCAGATGCAATCCTGCACAACTGCTGCCTGAGTACTGAGCATTACTGGGATATAAAATGTTGAGCCGCGCCACAGAGTGTAAGCTGGGAAAATAAGGATGGAAATTTTGCACTAAAATATATGATTTACTGCCAGCGGTGAGACAAAAAGGCAATGTCCTATACAAAACATGTTTAAATCTTTAGAAAGACACAAATCTGTGCAGGTTTAAATAGTAAAGGAAGCAGTCACGAGTTGACAGAAAAACCAGATGGCAAGTGGAAGCCCTCTGGTAAACCCCTGATCTAATATTTCAAATGAAAGGCTGGTGGAAACAGCATGTCAAAGACAGAATATTTCATAATTAAAGCATTTTCTATCTAGTGGATTTTTGTGACGTCAGTGGAGCAACATGACCTAATGCAATGTAATTACACAGTGGGAAAGAAAGGCCCATAAACAGTGACTGGATTTTTGGTTTTCTCATATTTGAGTTAGAATTAGCCATGATATTGTTAATAAAGAAGTATGTTGGGAAATACTATAAAAATATCATTACACACTTCTGACTTGTAATTTTCAGGACAGTAAAGGTGTCATAGTAAATCCACAGATAACACAGCGTGGAAAAAGTCACGGTACATATATTTTCCTTTACAAAGTGCTGATTTTTCACACACGGTTTGCTTTGTCAATTTTCAGGACTTCAGTCCCAGGACTCTCCAACCTTCTCAGGCGTATAGAATTTACCGGGGAAACCTATTTACCCGGGGCAGGAACAGCTGGATATTTCTTCTTCAGAAAAGGTCTTAACAAAACAAAAGGCTTGTAAACATCAAAAAGATTATAAATTCCTCTCATTTCTGAGCACGCAGGAGCATGCACAGGGGTTCTAAATTAAATATTTGTGTTGAATTATCCAAAAACCATTATCAAATAAAACCAAAAAAATCAAACAAAGCGACAAAATTAAGATGCTGTACTTGTTGCAAGCATTTTGGAAACTGCAAATGGGGCAAAGAGCACAAACGGGCTCAAGTTCAGATGTAATTATGTTGTGAGCTGCAGTGCATAAGTGGTCAGTGCTGGTGGCATGAAGAAAGGTAGATGGGGAATAGGGGAAGGTCAAACATCAGATGGGACCCTACCCGACCCCTCCAACACACCACACAGGGGACTTTATAAGGGAATCCAATTTAGCCCACTGAGCCCACTGCATCTTGTAAAAGTCAACAAGCTGTCACTCATATTTTCCTTCTTCTCTCATCCACCAGAGTCTCCTTTCCTCTCACCGTCTTCCTCGTGCCTCCTTCAGGAAACTCCCCCATCAAAGTGCTTCTAACAACAATTCAGGTTGAAGCTGGTTTAAATCCATAAATAAATGAACGCTACTGTTTCAGCATAACCTAACAGCTTACTTGATTCTTTTTTTTCCTCTTTAAGCTATCTAGTGTGAAGGTGCTCTCTACATCAAGGAGAGCATAATAAAGTGATTGTGTGACAGTTTGAAAATTAAAGATAAGATATGACGCAGCATGTGGATGTTGTTAAGTTTGACATCTGTAGGTGGGACTGAATCTGTTCCAAAACTGCTTTTACTTAATTCACTTTGGTAAAGGATAGATTACATAAAGAAGAGGAAAGATAAATGGACTGAAAAAGAAGATATGAGAGCGACCAGGAAGCAATTAAAGACATTCGAGCATATTAGTACGATACATTTTGGGGGCCTGAGATTTTCAGATTTAGTCGCTGTCGGCCATTCTGTGCAGTATTCTTGGTCCTGCTTGCATCACTTCAGCCGCACTCAGAGCCTTCTCTTTCTAATTTTGCTTCAATCCCAACTTTGAATGCTTTTAAGTTATATTTCAAACTGTATCCCTTCTCACCGAACCTGCCTCGTAATCCCACGTGAAACTTAGTCACATGGTCTCCTGAAAAGCCAAGAGCATTATAT
>JAVDPK010000781.1:70377-80736 GCA_034780415.1 Cichlasoma orientale | reverse complement strand
TAGGTGCAAGTGCCCTGAAAGTGAAACACTGTGTTGTCAAAGGTGTAGTAATGGGGGTCACCACTTATGGTGCAGGTGCGTCTCTGCACTGTCTGGCATGAGAACTGGAAGGAAGTTGGCTGGCAGATCTGTGAGAAGGAGCATGGCTCGTTGCGGCACTGCAGGCCTGCTGAGGTACAGGTGCACTTCTGTGCACAGGTCCTGTCACTCCAGAATGAATAACCCAGCTGCACAGGGTCACCTTTGTAGAAAATACAAAAAGGACAAATTAAAGGTGTTTACTTCAAATTGGAAATACTCATTTTTCATTTTTAGGTTTTCTGTTATTTTCACAGAGCAAAAAAGAAGGAATGGAGAGGAGGATTGTCAGTAACTCTTTTGTTAGAGCTTTCATAGAACTTTGATAATGCAGTTATCACATTCTAGTTCTGGTCTTACCATTGAAAGTACAGCCTCTTGATCCATAGTCCGTCCGGAAGGCCCAGCGACCGGGCACATGGACATTGCTGCTGAGGTGGAAATTTGAGAAGCTGCCTGTTGCATTGCTTGAAAATGATCCAGGGATGGAAAAATGGTGAGTAGAATTGATTGTGTCATATCCAGCCTGAAAATTAGATTTTGCACTGTTAAAAATAATTGCATGATTATTTTGGATTTGTACATTTATATGAATGCATTTCACTTCAAGTAACACATGGCCACAAAAAAAAGATATTTTCGAGTACACTGCTTATATTTTTCATGGTTCCAACCTGTATGTTATGAGTTGTGAAGGCTATATCCCCGTAGTTCATCAACACAAATGTGTACCGGCCACCAGATATCAAGACTGCCTGGAATGTTGTTTGCTGAAAAAAGAAGACTTCTTGTTCTTAAAGCATATATAATTATGGGTTCCCATCATTCATATATACATCATATTGATTGCCTAATTCAGAAGGAGCTGACTTACTGTTCCAGTCGTTGGATAATAGGCCACCTGGTACCATGTTGCAACAAAGACCCAGTTAGCATTAAAATTCAGCCCTGGAAAGTATTGATTAATGTCCCGTGTAGCTTGCTGGAGAATACTGCCGCTGGTGTATTGGTTGTAGTAGATTTCACCATTTCCTCTGTCATCCAAATCTGTCCAGAATGGAGCAATGATATCTCTGACTCCATACATTGGAAATTGTTGGGGTACATAGCTAAACCACGGCGCATCAAAGGTCAGGTGTCCATTGCTGTTTACCTGGGGGAAAAGGGGGAAAAAAAGACTCTTGTAAACAAAAATGAGTAGGTACCAAATGCAGGCAGGTATGCACAGTCGCTGGTGATAAACACTTGTTATTAAACCTACAGTATCTATAATTGTAATATAGTATAAATATACAGAAAGAGTGAAGTATACTCTGAAAACTGCACCCACTGAAGTAAAAGGGGAAGTAAATTTCACCATCAGATGGTGATTGCAAAGCTCCATTCAGAGGATAGCAAGCCTGGACTCATCAGCATAGACACTACAGTTCACTGACACAACAAAGCTCCCTTGCACATAAATATATCTTTCATTATTCTTTGTTCCGAGTGCTGTG
This sequence comes from Cichlasoma orientale, assembly GCA_034780415.1. Taxonomy (NCBI): domain Eukaryota; kingdom Metazoa; phylum Chordata; class Actinopteri; order Cichliformes; family Cichlidae; genus Cichlasoma; species Cichlasoma orientale. The sequence continues at coordinate 79,162 of JAVDPK010000781.1, read as the reverse complement.
TGTTTCCTGGACTTTGACCATTTTCATGACAATGTCCCCACAAACACCTCCTAAACAACACACCAATGGGGTAAAATGACACATTTGTAGCCTTTACTCAGCTATAAAACCTTATAACACAACTGTATCAACTTAATCTCATGACAATAACATGTAATTTATATCCACAAATTTTTCATATATTCTGATGTCATCATATTGCCAAGCAACAACACCTAAAACCCCTTCAAAAAGCATTGCATCATTTTAATTTCACAATAACATCTAACGTATATCCACAAACATGTAATTCTGCACGATATACTATGACATAATCATGCTGCCTAGCATGCAACTAACAACAGATTAAAAGCACCAACCAAAAAAAAAATGAGTATGTACTAGTTTATAAAATTTTGGAAGAACATTAACACCTCGCCAGCTGAAGAAAGCCAAGTAGCATCTCTATTTCCTGAGGGTCTTCAGGAGGATCAATCTGAGGAGGGAGCTACTGGCTGCATTCTCCCACTGCTCCACTGAGAGTATGCTGATTTAATACATTTCTGTGTGGTTCAACAGCTGCACCACGGCACACAAGAAGGCTTAACAGAGGGTAATTAACAATGCCCAGAAAATCATCGGCCACCCTCTCCCCTCCCTGAAGGACCTCCACAGTATCCTTTGTCTCAGGAGGGCACGCAGCATGCTGAGAGACAGCACACACCCAGGACATCCTTTCAATGTCCTCACGGACGATGCCGTAACAAGATTAACGCGGAAGCGCATGTCCTAATATCAAAAACTTGTGTGAGCTCTCGCTAAAGTACATCTCTTTTTTTTTTAAATTTTCCTCATGTTTTTTTCTCCCATGTCCCTTGCGGAGTTCCGTAGTATGTCCCACCACACAGAAGCATTCTATTATTTTTATTCATTTATTTATTTTTCTATTGGATGGAAATGATAAGGAGGTACCTTCAGACAAAACAGTGTCAGTAAAGAGCTGTGAGTAGTTTTCAGTTTTTGTGTGGGTGGGGCCTAAATGCACTCTGTCTCTTATCACTACTTATTGCTTTAATATCTAACATCCTTAAGTAAAGTAGAAGTTGAACATAAATGATTGCTTTCATAACATAATGCGTTTTTCCTTTTTCTGTTACGCACGTTTACAGCTGAGTTCTCACGTCTACATTTTGTAACAGTCTTTAAAAAAAAGGTTGTTTTAGTTTCCCAAAATAATTTTTACTCACATAAATCTGATTATATGACTGTCCAAAAAACAGAAAGGGATGCTGCAGGGCAATAAGCGGAGAGCTTCCATCGTCTAAGTGAGCGAAAGTTGTTCCAGAAATTGGGTAGAGAGTACCTTGAATGAAAAAAGAGGATTTGTCTGATTATGTTACAGTTTAACCATATTGATCACTGTAGGCTATTGATTCCTTTGTTATTAAATATAACCCCAATTCCCAAAAAGTTGGGACACAGTCTCAAATCTAAATAAAAGCTAAATGTAATGATATATATATAAAAAATAAAAAAAAATTGCAGCCAACACTTTGATGCAAAAGGAAAGAATTTGCTTTACTGTGAAACAATGTGTGGAAAGCACCCAATCAGAGGATTAGCGTGTTCTGTTTTATGGAAAAGAGCCTCAGTGGTACCAAGAGTTGCTGTTGAGTACCGTAACAGTTCTTTAAAACAATTGCACTTTTTATATGCCTGTAAAATTATGTGTTTTAAAACATAATATAGTTTATAATAAATAAACACAAATAAATATTGAGTTTAAAGCTATTCATTGCACTCAGTAACTTAAGTTTTAACTCACTAGATGCCACAAGAGCTATGACAACAAACAGATAAATGAATACATACACGCATGCATACATACATAAATAAATATTGTTTAAAGCTACTCATTGCAATCAATAAGGAAATAGTGAATACAGCAATTTGTCATTTTTATCCATTGATAATGGGTAATTGGGTATCATTTTGAAGCATCAGAATAGCTCTGAGACACTAACTTTTTATATGATTGCACAGACATATTCAAGAGAATGTGCAGAAATTACAGAGAGATCAAATCAAAGTTTTAACTTACTTGTTCTCTGAGGACTCGCATGACCTGTGACAATAAACACATACAGAAATCTGAGAATCGTCTCATCATTAAACAACAGTTAATGAACAATTATTAGATTGAGTTTTCATCTATACTTACCTATGATCACCAAAAGCAGCAAAGGTAATAGGGTTTGACCTGCCATTGCTCAAAAGTCAAACCTGCTGAATAAATATAAACAAATTAAAATAAATGAAAAAAAATATTAAAAGTGTTTTATATATATATATATATATATATATATATAAATATAAACACACACAATTTGTCAAATAATTTTTAGAGCAGAAAATGCTCACACTGTCATGCTAACAATGTTGGAATCACTGTTCAACATCACTAAAATCCAAACATTAGGTTGTTAAACTTAAAATTAAATAGACTGAATAAACACTCCCAGAGAAGTCTGATTATAAATTCAATTGAAACAAAAATAATTAATTACCTTCTCACATGTGCTCATGTTCATCTCGTGTGAAGCTGCAGGACTCCCTGCATGAGCGCTTTTATGCTGTCAGCATTGACACATTTCCAGTAAATGTCCTGTTTTGTTTCCTCATAACAATGAAACAGAATTTTGTGCATTCAGAGTATGAAAGTCACCTGACTTATTGTGCTGATTAATCATAAAATAATTAGAACATCCTCAGAGAACCTGAGCTTGGAGGAAAAAGATCACACGCAAGGCAAGAAGAATGGGGATATATATATATATTTTTAAATTTATTTTGATGGAAAAGTACAAATTAAATTGTATTGCCGTCAAATTTATACTATTTCTTATCAATAAACCTAACCAGTGGATTTATAACAAAGTTTGGTAAAAAAAAAAAAAAAAAAAAAGATTTATTAATATCAGTATCATGTTTCACGTCCTTCCACAGATGCTCAATAGGATTTAGAACAGGGCTCATAGAAAGCCACTTCAGAATAGTGTTTTGTTCTGAGCCATTCCTGGGTGTTTTTAGCTGTGTTTTGGGTCATTATCCTGTTGGAGGACCTCGATAGTCTTGAGATTTCATTGTAACCTGCACAGATTCAAGACACCCTGTGCCATATGCAGCAAAGCAGCCCCAGAACATAACCAAACCTTCTCCATGTTTCACAGTAGGTATAGTGTTCTTTTCCTTGTATGCTTCATTTTTTTTCGTCTGTGAACACAGAGCTGATGTGTCTTGCCAAAAAGTTCCAGTTTTGTGTCATCTGTCCAGACAGGACTCACTGGAATTTTGAAACTTAAACTGTGGTTTACTGTTGCCTGAGAAAATTGGATCCCTGACCTCCAGCAGGCCCTGAGGACCCACACCCTGCCTTGCCCCACGGAACTGCAAGCCAACCACCAGGAACCCTGACCTACAGAGAACCACTGGGAACCTTGACTTCCTGACTCATTGTCATCAGACAGGACATCTGTTTTCAAAATTAGGAAGCATAAAATTTGAACTGGTCATAGCCTAAATGCTTGATCATGTTGCTTACACCCACAGAATGTTTGTGCTTCCATTTCCTATAAGTAATAGTAGATAATACAGCAAAAAAAAGATTATGTTCATAACTATGCATCCCTGCACATCTCCATCCATAAGCAATCGTTCAAACAAAAATGGCGTAACTGTGCAACGTTGTACATAAAGATAGTGTAAAAGGAAAGTAAAATGAGAAGTAACAGAAACTCTAACAAAATACGTGCCCTGGCATAAAGAGACAAGGAACACCTGCGTGGGCAGTTGTCTCACCCCAGCGGGTCACAGTACATGACTGCCCCTCCCTGAACCTGGTTCTGCCGGAGGTTTCTTCCTGTTAAAAGGGATTTTTTTCATTCCCATTGTCACAAAGTGCTTGCTCATAGGGGACCATTTTGATTATTGGGTTTTCTCTGTAATTATTGTATGGTCTTAACCTTACAACACAAAACACCTTGAGGTGTTTTATATTTATTTCTCTTTGGCCAGCCAAGAGACAGAATTGCTCAGCGTGTCCTGGGTCTGCCCCGGGGCTTCCTTCCAATAACACATGCCCAGGAGGCACCCTACTCAAATGCCCGAACCACCTCATCTGGCTCCTTTCAATGTGGAGGAGCAGCGGCTCAACTGTGAGCCCCTCCTGAATGACCACACTCCTCACCCTATCTCTAAAGGAGATGCCAGCCACCCTTTGGAGGAAGCTTATTTCTACCACTCATATCCCGATCTTGTTCTTTCAGTCACTACCCAAAGGACATTGTACAAAAACAGCAGTTATATAAACTGTTCTTTTATTTCTAAACAAGTAAAATGTATTATCCCATAATTTAAAAAAAAAAAACATTGAAGGAAAAACTTAACTGGACATAAAATGTTTGGTTCCCAGCTGAATTTCCTTTGGGAACTTTTGATCTAAGAAAAACTACAAAGTGTCAGTGAATTATTTCAATAATAATGTTTTGTGTAGTCCAGTACCAGTTGTACAAATGTAAGGGGTCTTTATGTGATATTATATTGTTATATGTTCTGGAACCATTACAAGGCACATGTAAAAGAAGCAATGTTCATGTTAATATAAATCTGAATGATAAATAATTAATAAAACAAGTGCTTTAGCTGAAAAGTACAGGTATGACTCCATCTCCATCTTAGAATTAAACTTGGCATTGTAAATAATTAGCTAAAATTAAACACTGAAGATTCAATTAAGAAATTTTGCCTCATCACTGTAAGGTCGGCTTTATTTGGCAAGCATAAAAAATTAACATGACTATAAGCTATAAATATTTGTTTTTAGAGGTTATGGGAAAGCCCTTTCCAGTGTCTTTATGGAATGATCCAATTATTTCATACACAATTTTACACATAATACATTCCTTACATTGTTTAATCTCCATAAAGATAGTGTAAAAGGAAAGTAAAATGAGAAGTAACAGAAACTCTAACAAAATACGTGCCCTGGCATAAAGAGACAAGGAACACCTGCGTGGGCAGTTGTCTTCGGATTTCCAGTCAAAACCTTAAACCAGTGGAAAAAAATTAATGAGTTCAGTGAAGTTACAAAAAATCAAAAGGTCAACAGGAGTGCTTTTGTGCATCTGTGCAATGGCACTAAAATTAGAACCATCCTGTCTCAGTGTGATGTTGATAAGCTAATTCATGCATTTATTACTTCTAGGTTGGACTATTGTAATTCATTATTATCAGGCTGTCCTAAAAGCTCCTGGAAAAGCCTTCAGCTGATCTGCATAGGCGCTGGGGGGTTTCCCATGATGCATGAGTGTTTCTTTTTCATTCACCTCTTTTCACTCTGTTATACACCACTCTGCATTTAATCATTAGTTCTACTCTGAGCCCCTCCCGAATGACCACACTCCTCACCCTATCTCTAAAGGAGATGCCAGCCACCCTTTGGAGGAAGCTTATTTCTACCACTCGTATCCCGATCTTGTTTTTTCAGTCAATACCCAAAGGACATTGTACAAAAACAGCAGTTACATAAACTCTTCTTTTATTTCTAAACAGGTAAAATGTATTATCCCATAATTTTAAAAAAAAAACATTGAAGAGAAAAACTTAACTGCCTATAAAATGTTTGGTTCCCAACTGAATTTCCTTTGGGAACTTTTGATCTAAGAAAAACTACAAAGTGTCAGTGAATTATTTCAATAATAATGTTTTGTGTAGTCCAGTACCAGTTGTACAAATGTAAGGGGTCTTTATGTGATATTATATTGTTATATGTTCTGGAACCATTACAAGGCACATGTAAAAGAAGCAATGTTCATGTTAATATAAATCTGAATGATAATTAATTAATAAAACAAGTGCTTTAGCTGAAAAGTACAGGTATGACTCCACGTCCATCTTAGAATTAAACTTGGCGTTGTAAATAAGTTGCTAAAATTAAACACTGAAGATTCAATTAAGAAATTTTGCTTCATCACTGTAAGGTCGGCCTTTAATTGGCAAGCATAAAAAATTAACATGACTATAATCTATAAATACTTGTTTTTAGAGGTTATGGGAAAGCCCTTATAATACATTCCTTACATTGTTTAATCTCCATAAAGATAGTGTAAAAGGAAAGTAAAATGAGAAGTAACAGAAACTCTAACAAAATACGTGCCCTGGCATAAAGAGACAAGGAACACCTGCGTGGGCAGTTGTCTTCGGATTTCCAGTCAAAACCTTAAACCAGTGGAAAAAAATTAATGAGTTCAGTGAAGTTACAAAAAATCAAAAGGTCAACAGGAGTGCTTTTGTGCATCTGTGCAATGGCACTAAAATTAGAACCATCCTGTCTCAGTGTGATGTTGATAAGCTAATTCATGCATTTATTACTTCTAGGTTGGACTATTGTAATTCATTATTATCAGGCTGTCCTAAAAGCTCCTGGAAAAGCCTTCAGCTGATCTGCATAGGCTGCTGGGGGGGGTCCCATGATGCACTGAGTGTTTCTTTTTCATTCACCTCTTTTCACTCTGTTGTACACCACTCTGCATTTAATCATTAGTTATTATTAATCTCTAGCTTTTGTCTCTCTTTTGTCCTGTCTCCCTCCCCTCACCCCAGCTGGTCACAGCACATGACTGCCCCTCCCTGAACCTGGTTCTGCCGGAGGTTTCTTCCTGTCAAAAGGGATTTTTTTCATTCGCATTGTCACAAAGTGCTTGCTCACAGGTGTTGGATTGAAATCAATAATGTTTTATGGCCACGTGAACTTTAGCCTCAATACCCTCCGTGCAAACTTGTGTTGTTTAGATAATCACTACAGCACTGGAACGTCTTGTTTTTGATTGTCCGCCCGTGAAAGAAGACGAGGTCATCTGAACACCCAGTTGTATTCCCTGTATTCAACGTATTGTTTTGTATAATATTGATAAGCTTCAACCAACTTGAACAAAAAACATGTAGTCAGTCTCTATGCTCTGTTCTGTTCATGACCTAAACTGATACTGATAAACTTTGAATATATGAAATCCACACTGCAGTAGAGAGTATGCACTCCATACATGTCATGCAAAACCTTGCTGGCCTGTACGAAGTCTCACACCGGTTTAAACCTGTAAAACTGTTTGAATAATGGCTAATTAAATTGAAAAGACTCTTGTTTGTCATTCCTTGTGTTAGAATCTGTGTATGGATTCTTCCCAGGATGTTTTATGGAAAAGACCAGACAAGATTCGTATGTTTAAAGCATTAACAATCAAACTTTATTATCTGTTAAAATTAAAATACAGACATTCTATCTATCTATCTAATCTAAAGCCATTACAAAACAGCTGTAAATAGAAGCATAAAAGAGTTTGAGAAAAGAAAAGTGTTAAAGAGTTAATAATAAGTAAAAAAGGGAAAACAGATAGCGACGGTGAAAGCCCGAGGTCCGAATGATCAACGGACCAATATTAATGTCCTTTCCAGTGGACTTTCAGTTTAAAAGCGCCTTAATTTTCCTAAAATGTAAAACAGAACATTTGTTTTTTACATTTACCCTGTTTAGAAGTAGAGCGGCGTAAACTGAACGTGTCAGAATTTATGGCTCCTCAAAAGGATAGAGTAAACACTTGTGGTCTTCGGGGTTCTCTCTATAAGAACCTTCATTTTAGGGAGTTATAAAAGCAACTAAAGTCCTTTAAAAGCCTCTATAGGGAAGCTGGGTTTAGAGGACCCTCGATTTATTGTGAAAACATAAAGCAAGCTAATTGCCTCCTGTTTTTAAAATAAAACGTAAAAGCAAACCCCCTCAGAACAGGGAAGTCGGGTTTAGAGTTCCCTCAGCTCCTTGTGTAACATAAGCTGTTTCACAATGAACTGTAAAATGCCCCTGTGAAGAAGAATAAAGAAAGAAGAATGAAGAAATAATGAAGAATATAAGAGATAAAAAGATAAAAGAGCTTTTGTAATAAAAATAAAAATTCAAAAAAGAGAGAGAAAATATCAATGCTGGTACCTTAATATTGTTTTGTGATTGCAGTTTTGGACTGACTGGACTGACTGACTATCTGACGGAACGACTGACAACAACTGACATCTTCAAAATAATCGCTAATCTAAAACTATTGCGTTAAAATGTCAAAGTACAGATACTAAACTGGAAGCAAACTTAAAGGAGAGACGTCTCCATTTAAAATGAGTTAAAAGTGCTGCTTAGGCTTAATAAAAAGCAACATAGCCAATTAATTCTGAAATCCAATCAGACGACAATAAGTTTATGATAATAAGCAAAATTGATAAATGTTTGTTACTGTGTGATTTGAAGCTTGTGTCTAAGGAAACCATGGCTGTGTGTGCTGATTAGGGCCTGCTGCTGTGCGTGCATGAGTGTAGAACAGCAGTAAAGAAGTAGGAAACGGTACTGGAAGCAAAAAATATTTTTTGAAAGGAATTTTCATTTGCAAAAAGTGTGACGTCATACTTTGCCCCTAGGAACTAAAATTGAATGCGGTTATAAGTTTTTATTGTAGAAAATGGAGCTTAGAAGAACAAGGCACTTTTGGAAGGAATCATATCAGTTGTTTGCGTTACTTTGAGCCTTAGGAATGTGTGTGTGTGTGTCTGAGAGAGAGAGGAGGGAGAGAATGGAAGGTTGGTTTGTCTCTATGCATTTTTCAACTTGAATCTGTGTGTGAATGAGGGCGACGGGCCCTGTAAGTTTGTATTTTTTGTAATTAAATTGGGCAGAGATGGTTGTTGATAAAGGGTCAGAAGGTCAAAAGTT
>JAVDPK010000781.1:38044-63219 GCA_034780415.1 Cichlasoma orientale | reverse complement strand
GCCCCAAAACATAACCAAGCCTCCTCCATGTTTCACAGTAGGTAGAGTGTTCTTTTCCTTGTATGTTTCATTTTTTCATCTGTGAGCATAGAGCTGATGTGACTTGCCAAAAATCTCCAGTTTTGTCTCATCAGCCCTGACAGGACTCACTGGAATTCTGAGACTAAAACTGTGGTTTACTAAAAAAAAAAAAAAAAAACAGTGCTTAAATTAATAGCATCTCTTAAAAGAAAATATGACCTTGTTACATCAAATACAGCGAGAGACAAAGGAGTGGCACAGCCACATGATTTCTTATGTTGAACCACAATTAAAGAGCAATGTCTGATTTTCATTTGTTAATTTTTAGGACATTCAGTACAAAACCTAGAGTATGTTACAGCCTCACGTAATGCACCCAACCTTATTAATGTCTACACGAAAATGTTACAGTATAATTGCCCTCATAGCACTTGAAGAACAGGCTGAGCAAGGCACCAATTTATTGAACAACTTCAGATCAGTCAAAGGACGAAGCTTCAGTGCAGACTGCCCTCACCCTCTTTTTAGAAGCTTAGTCACACACACACACAGTATATTCCTACTCAACAGTGGACCATGACTGACGAACATCCTTTCTGGCAAAGTTTACTTGCCATTACGTTACCATATTGTTATCAAATCTTACCAGTTAGTAACCCTTTATGGCATGAATTTTTTTTTATCTTAGGAGAAAAAAATATATATTTCACTTTGGTTTTTTGGAGCTTGGGGGTACCTGATAATATGTCAATCATAAAATACCCCCCTCCCCCACAACACTACCAGATTTTGGTTTGTTGCCACAACATGCTATGAGGGTACTAAAATGCCAAAGTTTTCTAAATGATATGATAGGTGGGATAAGGAACAAGCAAACAAACAATAAATTGATTAGAAGAAGTTCTATTCTAACAACAAACAACAATTTTAATAAGTTTTTTATAGCAAACATCAGAGTACATTAGTACCTATTCAGCGCGGGTCGACTCGACTCGGCACGGTCTTGTTTTGTTTCCATTGCAATTGAGTACGACCTCAATGTGAGTGGAGTCGATATAGTAACCCAGGCAGTAGTCTCTTGAAGTAATTTGTATGCAACTCAAAACACAACACAACAATTGATGAGACAGAGGCAAGCTAACATAGCTAAGACCAGTTTACTATTACTACCTGGTACCAGGTACTAATGGAAATGCCTACAAACGGCGCCAAGTCGAGTCGAGCCACGCTGAGTAGGTACTGATGGAAACGCATCCCCCATGCAGGACCCCAACCGGGACTAGAGGCGAGCCTGCAGGCTGAGGGAGCCAACTGCAGTGAAGGCGCTGTCACGGGGGCCGAATTCCAAAGCCCATCTTTCCAGACTCAAAAATGAGTTCCGTGATAGTATGATAACCATTTTTGTATAATAATTATGCTTATGTTACATGTATCTGTATTGCCCATTTAAGTTGACTGTGTACGTGGGGGAATTTTTCTATAACCTTATCACCTTTGTACAGGATTTATCTGACCTTCTGCTGGCAGTGTGTGCAAGCCAACCATGGCCCCAAAAAGGACTGTTCCACCCCCAGACAAAAGCTATAAAAAAAAAACTACCTACCTCACATTCATTGGTCACAGACTTATCATCAGACTAAAGTGGGGGTGTGAGAGCCAAAATATGGGTTTGTTGCCTGAGGGCAACGCCATGCCGTGTGCTTTCAAACCTGGTTGTTGTTTACAGCTGATTGCAGGAGTCTTTCCTCTGAGTGCCTGACTGCAACACCGTACTGCAGCAGAATCACTGTAGGCATCAACAAGACAGAGTTATGTGCATTTAAGCATTTGTCCAGAACAACTTCATTGTTTGACTTTATTTTAAATAATATGTCTTTAAAATTGTAAAAGAAAAAAAATTCAGCAGGGTATTTTTTCTTAACACAGTCAGTCGTCATGCTGAAAATATTTTAAGTACCCTGAGAGTTCTGAGAATGAAACTGGTTTACTCAAACGGCTTAGTGTGATAAATTAAATGAGCTTACGGTGCTTAAATAAATAAACATCTCTTAAAAGAAAATGTGACCCAGTTACATCAAACAGTGTGACAGACTAAGGAGTGGCGCAGCAATGTGACTTCCTTGTGGTATAGTTCTTGTTTCCCATCATATGCCCATTATTTTTGCACACTTCCTGCACTGGCATAGGATGTCCTGCCAAGTTTTTAATGCAGCTGTTATGTAGACAAACCAGTAAAAACTTTAAAGGCAAAAAAAAATCATAGTGTCATCTTTATCACACATAATCCAATAAAGATTTTAATGATAATGAGTTCTTTACTCGCAACTCAGACGTCACGTTACAAAATTTGATCTTTAGCTTCTGAGATAAAAGACTGATCAAGAAGAGTTGGGACATCGTTCAAAAACTCTTCTTTTATTTCTAAACAAGTAAAATGTATTATCCCATAATAAAAAAAAAAAAAGCATTGAAGGTAAAACTTAACTGGATTAAAAATGTGATCTAAGTAAAACTACAAAGTGTCAGTGAATTATTTCAATAAGAATGTTTTGTGTAGTCCAGTACCAGTTGTACAGATGTAAGTGGTCTTTATGTGATGTTATATTGTTATATGTACAGGAACCATTACAAGGCATGTAAAGGAAGCAATGTTAATAGAAATCTGAATGATAATTAATTAATAAACAAGTGCTTTAGCTGAAAAGTATAGGTATGACTCCACGTCCATGTAAGAATTAAACTTGGCATTGTAAATGAGTTGCTAAAATTAAAAACTGAGGATTCAATTAATAAATTTAGCTTTATCACTGTAAGGTCTGCCTTTATTTGGCAAGCATAAACAATTAACATGACTACCAGCTATAAATATATAAATACAGGTTATGGGAAAGCCCTTTCCAGTGTCTTTGTGGAATGATCCAATAATTTCATACACAATTACACATAATACATTGTTTTCATTGTTTAATCTCCATAAAGATAGTGTAAAAGGAAAGTATAATGAGACGTGACAGAAGCTCTAACAAAACACGTGCCCTGGCATAAAGAGACAAGGCAAACCTGTGTGGGCAGTTGTCTTCAGATTTCCCGTCAAAACCTTAAGCAGGTGGGAAAAAACCAAATAATTTCAATAAAGTTACAGAAAATCAAAAGGTCAACATAAAGGAATTCAAAATCTCCTGCAATATACACTATTACTTAAATCTTCTGATGAAATGCAGTCTTTGCATTAAAAACACACATAGGCAGGTTATAATCATGGTAAAAAGAATGAATGAATTTTAACATACAAATTAACATATCAGGCTCAACAGATACAAAAAGATACAAGTCAGCCCAATTCAAGCCATCAGTTTGAAGCAATAGCTTATTACTAATCCTAATCCCAAACACAGATGTGACAAAACAAAATCAAAACAAACAACAACAAAAAAAAACATGATACTTATATTTAGTCTGGTGTAATTGTCTTCAAGGAATTAAAATAGTTGATAAAAAGCTGCCATATCTGAAAAAACTTGTCAGCATTCACTCTGAGCCTAAACTTGATTTTTTTTATAGTTTTAAAAAAGACATGACATCCTTCAGCCAGACGTCTGTACACTGTCTTAAACTGAATAAGGGAAAGTCTTGATGAAGTACGAATCTGGTCAAATACTTTGTCCCAATAATCTTCCCCAAATTTAAAACCCAATTCCTGCTCCCATTTAGAAGCAATGTTTTTTATTGAGTAATTGCCCAAAGCGGTAATAAGAGTATGTATTTGTGATATAAGAGTCTCATTATGGGGTTTCAACTCAAAAAGATCCTCCCACGAGTGCTTGGGGGGTAACTTTGGGAACTCTGGGAACATAGAAGATGCACAGTGTCTAATTTGAAAATAATGGAATAATGGAATAAGAGGACAAATCCCTAAAGCTAAGAAACATGTTATCTCTAAAAAAAAAAAAATCATAAAAGCATTTGATACATATACAAAATGAAGAGTCCAAAAAGGAAGGAGAAAAAGATGATTATTACAGATTGGGGGCAGAGCAGAAGTGGGGATAGGACCGAAATGACGTCTGAATTGATACCATATTTTTAGGGAGCCAATTAGAACCGTGTTGTCTGTGTATTTTAAAAGAGAAACAGGAAGAGATCTTTCAGCCAATAAATGTACTTCTGAATATTGGCTGCCCAATAATAAAACCTTAAGTTGGGTAAGGAGAGACCCCCACAAAGCTCACTCTGTTGTAGTAAGGTCATACTAACCCTGGGTGTCTTGTTGGACATATCCTTAAGATTTCTCAGTGTTATCCTGGTCCTTTTTGACCAGGATATGTCCTTCAATGCACATATTAAACCAATATGCAGGACTGCTTTTTTGCGTCTGTTAAATGGTTTTAAAATTAGAAACATCCTGTCTCAGTGTGATGCTGATAAGCTAATTTATGCATTTATTACTTCTAGGTTGGAGTACTGTAATTCATTATTATCAGGCTGTCCAGCCACCCTTCGAAAGGAAGCTTATTTCCACCACCTGTATCCTCGATCTTGTTCTTTCAGTCACTACCCAAAGCTTGTGACCATAGGTGAGGGTAGGGACGTAGATTGACCAGTAAATCAACAGCTTCGCTTTCACACTCAGCTCCCTCCCACAGCCCTAATCCATCTGTCAATCTCCCACTCCCTTTTCCCATCACTCGTGAACAAGACCACAAGATACTTAAACTCTTCCACTTGGGGCAGCAACTCATCCCCAGTCGGAGTGATTGATTGTTGTTCTTCTTTCTTCTTCTGGGTCATCTGAATTGGTTTTTGTTTGGCCCCTCACCCAGGACCAATTTGCCTTGGGAGACCCTACCAGGGGGCAAAAGCCCCCAGACACCTGGGGATCACTGGGAAACACAAACCCCTCCGCCACAATAAGGTGGCAATCCACGGAGGACTTCCTCCTCTCACCTATTACATGAGTGTAAAGAGTCACTGATTCTCCACCATCTTCATCTTCATTTCTTGAGCCTGAGCAGAGAACTGAGAGTCCTCTTTTTATTTAGAAAACCATGTCAGATAAATGCTCATTTTGCAGAGAGGGAGCAGTCTGTGTCTTCTGAAGTGGAACACATCCTTCTGTTAACCATCGTGCTGTTGGGACAAATGTTCCTTGAGAAGTTAATTGATAACTGGAAGAGACTGGGCCCAAAAGCAGAACATGAAAATTGTAATAAATATTTATTAAAATGCTAACTTTATGAGTCTGAACGTCTAGCGTGCAGATTTGGTGAAACAGTAGCCGATCTAATCTGTGCTGTACGGCGGCCCAGAGGTGTCGGGGTCATCGGTTCAAACACAAAAGCCACAACACAAACACAAAAGCCGCGACTCTGGTGATTGCGCTGATAAACATCACACCTTTGTGTTGGTTTGCGAATTTCTTTAGGAACACACACGCCCACACAAATACCACAGTCTGTTTTGTCAGTGACTGATAGAAATGTAAAACAAACAAACACACACCCGTACCCACTTTTATATTTTCACTTTCATTTACTGAGAAAGGCTTCGCGTATTAATCCATTTCTTTATAAAAATAAATAAATAAATAAATAAAGGTAAACGATGGAAGTGAGACTTAATTTAAGTTTTATTCACCAAAGTGGTGAGTATAGATCAATTACTTGAAAACTGAAAACAGGACAAACTCAACTTCCTATTTTCTTAGGACCCTCCTCGTCAAGTGGTCCTGCAGCACTATTCCTTCTACAGCATAAGCTGAGTTTTTCCTGGCTAAGAATGAGCAGTCTGGGCGATTACAACACAAGCGAGCATGACTGGAGCGTCATAAACTGTATGTGAAAATATGGACGTATCGTGCATGATGTTACCCATTTATTACACAACTGGACATTTTAAAGTCTCAACATTTGGGCGAAGAACTTCTAAGTACTCACAAACTCCCACAATCCACAATGAGTGGATTTTTTTTTTTTTTTTTGCCAAATAGTTTAATACTCAAACTCTTTCAACGATTTCTCATTATTGAACTATATTTACAAAAACTAAACTTAAATGTGTGGGTTTGTCTACTGCTGCTGCACATTTCAGCCAATTTCTACACATTCTATGGGGGGGGGCGGGGGGAATGGCTTCCCTGGTGTGACTCTGGTTAATGTTTTTGCTGCCACCATGTTGGATTTTTGGACCCTGAAGTGCCCAAATTCGGGCGAGAAAGCAGCGTGGAAACTTAAGTAAGTCGATTAGCAAACTGCAAACCTCAGATATATCAGCTACTAGAATTTAACTTGCCATTAAATATTCATTAAAATTCTTCATGAGGCACGAACACCACAAACAAGGTGGGGCGGCCAACAAATATTGGACTCAAGTCAACTTGAATTGGCAGAAGTGAGGCCCAGCGAACAGCTCTCAGTGTCTGCATGTGAATCAAAGCAGCCGCTCCCTTAGTGTCGAGCCTTAGAAGTATGCGAATGCATGATTTATTAAGAAAGCATAAGCATAGAGCCCCAGCTCATTGTGTCTCGCTATAAATGTGCCAAAACTGGCTTCTCAAACTCACAACTGGTGACACCTGAATGTTGCCATCTGGTGGCATCTGGGGGCCACAGCAGGGAAGTGCCCACTGATGCGGACGTGACTTTGTTTTGGAGCTGTAGTAATAAATGGAGGCTAATGCATCAAAACAGGTACTCCGTCTGACAGGTAGAATTATAAGTCAGAAACGGAGCAGATGGCGGTTCACTTGCTGTTCACAGCTTGAGGCTGAGAATTCAAGGCTTTTTGACAAGCGGCAGATGGCTTTCAGTATAAGCTAAATACATTAATAATATAATAATTAGTAAAGCAAGCAGTAAAAATGAGAAAGTGGATGAGTTCCAGACAAAACCAACAGTATTTAAATACTCTGAGTAACGTTTACATATCCATGAACCCTAGACATGGACCTGCTCGGATAAATTAACTGGATGGTAACCCTATATTTAACTCATGGACTGCCCAGAAATTCATCAGTGCTTTTCTTTTTTCCTCAAAACTTTTAAAAAGTTCAGGCCCCACGCCCATTTTTTTTTTTTCCAGTTTTGTATTTCTCCACCTGCAGCGTCTCCCTGTATCCATAATCTTTAAATGTAACTTGAAGGTCATGAAAATTTTTAGCTTTCCAGTGTTTAGATTTAGTGCATTTTGCTGCACAAAGAAATATAAAACTTGATGGTTATTAATGCTGCCCTACAGTAAAGCATCACCCCTGCACTTTACCTCTCGGCCACAAGATGCCAGTATCACATTACCTTGGATTAGGTTAGTTCATCAAAACAATTAGGAAAAATACATTTTATTCAAGTGCTGATACATATATTTTTTTTCCATTACTGATGCAAGAAGCTTGTCGGTTACAGAAAGAAGTGGAGGGGACGCGGGCGGGCAGATCCAACGTGATGCTCCAGACGCTGCATATTCTCAAACAGAAGGGTATGTGTTTATGTGTGTGTGAAAGGGGGAGCGGGTGAGGAAGGAGCGACGAGAGAGAGCAAAACTGGGTGTCAAAATCTTGAGCTCTGTGAAAGCCTCCCAGTCTGTGTGCTGTGAGTGGAAGCAGCAGCACACACAAGGTTTCCTGCTGGGAAAGAGTTTAAGGAAAGGATCTTTTGGATTTCCAAAAGTCCACTTTGCCTGAATGAAACACAGTGGATGGCTCCTGATACTGATGCACTATGGAGATGTTTGCCTTTGTTTGGGTACTTTTGAAAGGAACCTTTTGTCTGGTGAGTGAAACGAATGGTAGCATTAAACACATTATTGTGTTTAATGAGTTATGCTGCATTTAAGAGCATTTTGCAAGTATTTATAAGTACTGTATATTTTAGATTTAATACACTACCCTAATGATGACTTTCTTTGCAGTTTTAAGTGCCTTAATACAACCTGATGCCTGACGTTTAACATTATGTGTAGTTACTGATATTAAAAATGCTTCTCAAAGACTGAAATGTAAAGTTCTTCAAGATAAGACAGTATTTGTATTTAATTGAAGTAGTTTTGACTAATTATTTCTGCAGTATTTGGTTTTTATCAGCTTGTAATACATGTTTCCCCCATGGTTACCATTCTAGTTGGTTCTCGGACTACGCCAGACACACAGCAACTTTACCTTCAGCAAGAGAGCACCACCTCATCTCCACAGAGCCCATGAAGCTTCTTCACAGCAGAACAACTCGGTGCTTCGGTCCAGTGTGACTCAGCACACCAAGTCACCCCTTAACCCCTTCATCCCTCTTTCAAAGCAGGGAATTTGGGAAATACTTGGAGGAAACTCACGGCCGCACTCCAGCCCATCATTAAAGATAAAGCTTCAGCCCATCATGAAAGTTCACGGAACGTCTAAATGGTCGGGGACGTTCATTTGGGGGGACTTTTATTCAAATATCAAGACAGTCAAACTGAATTTGCTGATAATGGGGAAGATTGTGGATCATGGCAATGGCTCGCTCGGTGTCTACTTCCGCCACAACTCCACAGGTGTTGGCAACGTGTCCGTCAGCCTGGTGCCGCCGATGAAAGAGGTGGAGTTCGACTTGGAGCGCCAAAGCGTGGTCCACCCCAAAGACTCGAAGACGTTCAACTGCAGAGTGGACTCTGAGAAAACTGAACGCAACAAAAAGGTGATGCTGTGCAACTACGACCCATCAAAGACGTGCGATCAAGAGCACACCCAGAGCCACGTCACCTGGATGTGCTCCAAACCTTTCCAGGTCATCTGCATCTACGTGTCCTTCTACAGCACAGACTACAGGCTGGTTCAGAAGGTCTGTCCGGACTACAGCTTGCAGAGTCCAGCCTACCTGCCCGCAGGTTAAAGGACACTGGAAGGTGAATGTGTTAGCAAAGCCACATAGAGAAACACCTGGATGGATAATTTTGGAGGTTCCTGAAGAAATTTGGCAATTTTGGAAGTAGTAGTTTGGCATATTGCTTGGCAACATTTTTTAAGCGCAAAAAATGTGCCTGCTGTAGGCTTCAAGAGTTGTATTAGATCATGTAAAAAATAAAAAAATTAAGGGTGCAACTAAAGGCGAGTATTTACCTGGCAATTCCATTAAATGTATGGTTTTATGAAATGACAGTGTTATGAAAATACTACTTACTTCACAAAAGACAAAAGCAGAAAATCATTAAAAATAAGAACCTAAACTAGGAAATGCTCTAATCGAAACCCTCCATTTTTCTTTGCTTAAAGTAGACAATAGTAAGTTATTTGTTCATAAGGGCTAAAATATAGTCACCCTCTTATGTTCTTGTAGGTTGAAGCGGTCAGATTATAAATATTCACACAGTTGCAAATCAAATATTTTCCCTTCACTCCACCATCATTTTCTAGAATAAAGAGTTTCTGTCCTGCAATGATATAAATTTATGTGTTCTTACCCTGTATTCACAGGATAGATGTCGTGCATTTCTAACACTTACTTTGCATTTACCTTGTGTTCATCATATGGCATAATTGCCTTCATGTTTTTCTTAAAATCTGCACTGTATTTTACTCAGTAAAATAAAAACAGCCTTTTAAAACGAATGCAGCAAAGGAACTAATGATCTTTGGGGGAAACTGCTGAGCTGAGGCAGCACGGAGTGACCTGTAAAACCACCTGGGGCCACTTTACAAGAAAGCTCACAGCCTGATTTCTTGGTAGAAAGCTGAAGAAAAATGTTTATTCATATTTCTTGATATGAACTCACCCACTCAGAAGACCTCCTGTAGGCTATAAACGACGAAGCATACAGGTTTAACCCTAAGAGGTTATTTGTGTTATATATATAGTCCATTATGCGGCATATATTCTAATTCATCTTGCTTCGCTTTGTTAAGAAAGCATGCCTATTGTTGCCTACATGTTCGGGTCTTGGCTGCTTTTATATTTTAATCAGTGGCTGGTTAAACAGGCATGTCAGACTGTCTTTGAATAAACCTAAATATAGTAACCTTGTTAAACTATCTGCAGTTGAAACCTATTGGCTCAGAGTGAAGCCAAGGTGCGAGTGTGAGAGTGCAGGGGTATGGGTCAGGTAATGGTTCAGGAGGCACAATTAAACATCTGTTCCTGAGCCGCTGTCGGCTGCAGACTCGGTCACTGCGCTCAGCATGGTGGCAACTAACCTTTTCTGCTGGGTGAGCGGATGTTTAACGACCCAGACGCAGGCTGCTAACTTGATTATGTAGGTGACGGAGGTTAAAGACTCCCCTCACCATCCGCTGCACAGTCATCCTGCTGTTTCCAACTGCCAGAGCAGTTAGAAGCAGCAGGGAGAGGGCTCCTGTTAACAGCTGCAAGTACAGTCACCATCCTATGCAACATATGGTGCATAGGATGGTGGGAGGTCTCCGAGCAATCTACACCATCCACTAGCTAAAAACATGTTACAGATATATGCAGACATTGGATCTCAGCTTCTCTACAGGTCAGCAGCAGGAAGCATTCAAAGGGAAATACAAATACTATTATAGTTGTGTGTATAGTGGAGTAATATGTATATTTCTTCAGAAATGTAGAAAATAAAATGGAAATACTAATGTCAGTCCCGAAGTTTGAAGATGGACACACCCACCATGACATCACCCAAGCGCTTGCTATCTTGGCATTTTGAAATCAGATAACCTGAATAATCCTCCTTTCTGACAATTAGTGGACTAAATGTTCTTGTGCAACCACAGGTGCCCCCTGTGGGTCATTAAAAACAACGTGGGTTTAAGGCGCTTCCTGCTAGCTTCAATTTACAAACCTCAAAGTTAGAGTCGTGGTCAAGAAAGTGCACCCTCTGTCAATTCTAAGGTTTTATATAGCATCAGGAGTGGGGAAAAAAAGACCATATATACACCATACTATTATTTAACAAAACTAAGCCAAAATGAGGAAGCAATGTGCAGAAAAACTGAGCATGACCCAGTTTAGGCCATGTTTTAGCTGGCAGACAGATGGCCTCATATTTGACTCTAGAATACTTTGTTATACAGACGAGTTCACGGTCAAGTCAATGACTGCAAGGTGTTCAGGTGCTGTAGCTGCAAAACAAGCCCAAATCATCACGCCTCCACCACCGTGCTTAACAGCTGGCACGAGGCCAACAGCTGGAACATGCTGAGGCCTGTAAAGTCTGAGATGCAGCTCTTGGAGGGAGCTCACACCTGCTGACGATCAATTAATCAAGTTCATTTGATTAGCAGCACGTGGCTGCTACCTAACCTCTTAATTCCTATGGAAGCAGTACGGGTGTGCTTAGTTTCCCACACAGTTTCCATATTTTTGCTTAGTTATTGTTAAATAATAAAAGTGTAAGATGCCATGTGTTGAATATTTCTGAAAACTGTTACAAAACTGAATAAATTCTCTTTTCCTTAAGATTTTCCTCAAACACAAAACACAATTTATATATAAAAAACAAATAAAATACTCAGACGAAGCTTGCACTGCATTCAATACAAAATAGTTGTGGTTTATTCTTTTGGGAACAAAAAAATGGCAACAACTAAGTGTCACTTCTCATATTCAGCGATATCTACAGGAAAGAAACAACAATGGTTCTTTCTATCAATTACCATTTTTCACCATTTTAAAATGATAACTTCAAAATGCATTTCGTATGGTTTTACCTTGGTGTGCATGTTTTTCACATTATGTCTATTCTGAACATTAAAACGTGTTCATTTCAATTTCATTTCCCTTCAGTCTTCATGCCTGCAAAGAATTTCTGCACTGAAAATGCTCTTGTTTAAACACAGCTTCAAAAGCACTGGTGTCTGTACAAATTCCTATGAAAAAAAGAAAAGAAAAAAAAATAGAAATTACATTTTTGAGGGGAGAAAAAAAACAAAACAAAAAAACAAATATGAAACCTGTCATAAAAATATCATCAACATGCCTGACTGGACTCTAATGTAACCATTTATTAACCTCCCTTTGTCATCTCCTAGTACGTTTGTTAACACCTTGGACATCATTTTCTCTCAAGGGCTACAAAGAGATCCATACACAAAACAATTTCCCCAAGAATGACATCCAGTTGTGCGTTGCCATTTTCTGTATCCTCTTAAAATTGTTTTCCTCCACTATTCAAAAAATGAAAACGGACGCAGATGAAGTCTGAAGAGTTCTACATGGGAGTTCATGTGTTGTTGTTTTTTTTTGTCACTCGCTGATAAATCTTCTTAAAGGGTATTTGTTCTTGGTGGTCCAGCTGGGTCTTTAGTCCAAGAAGCTTGCGTCAATGTGTGCTTGCCTACAGTATTTCTACTTTACTGCTGGTAAGGGTTGACAAGGGGTGACCTGTGAATTTAGTGCAATGTTTTCCCCACTTTCTTTGGGAAAATTTAATGATTTTATCCCATATCTGCTTCTTTTTTTTTTCTTTTTTTTTTTGACTAGCCCTTGGTTGTCTTTCTTGGGGGTCTTCTAGTTTGAAAGGTCCATTTTTATCTTCTTTAGTCCCTCACAGGCCCATGTGTCCTTTAATTTTGGGCTTCTCTCACAGCTCTACTCCAAACATTAAGAACAGAGCAAAAAGAAGCCACATGATAAAATAGACACTTAAAAGACCCTATCTGCAATAGTCCTTCAAGCCTCCAAATTTCCAAAACAGTTGGCTCTTGTTGGGTTCATGTGTCCAGTTCCTTCCTCCTGAACGGATTCCAAAGTAGGAACTACCAAGGATTTAGGTTTCATTCACGGAAAAGAGCACAACGTCAGACCTCACTAAACCAGAGCCAGGGAGAAAGGAGAGGGTGCTGTGGGTTTATATTTTTTTGTAAACAACAAACATCCACTTAACAATCCCACTTATCCCTCTCGTCCATCTCTTCCTCCTCCTCCCTCCTTCCATCTTTAGAAGAGACTAAATACAGCAGGTTCTGGATGGGGCAGAAGGGGGAGATTTGGGGAGAGGCTGTAGGTAGTGTAGTAGGTAACAGCAAGGGGGAAGGTTGTCCCTGTGTGTTTGGGGGGAGGGGGGGTCTGTGTGTTTTTGTGAGTGTATGCATGTGCAAAGGTGTGAGTCTGTATGAGCGTGTGTGTGTGCGTGCCTTGCTGTGAGGCTGTTAGGACTGTTTGAGACGCTTGCGTGGGGGTCCAAGGAAAGGGCATTGGGCAGATGCCAGGGAGCGGTATGCTTCGGCCACCAGGTGTGGATGAGATGCTACCATGGACTTCCAACCTGCTGTCTCCATCACCTCTGCAGCATGACTGGTGGATGAAAGGAGAAAAAAATATAATATATTAGCTCAGGAAAACTTGATTTGTAAAAAATACACATGACAAATGTAACGGCTGCCAATCTGGAACGCATATCAAGAGTGCATGACACCATTAGATGGGTGTTAGAGCTCTGCTAGGGCCCGCTTGGGTCCAAGTGACGTAAACTTCCCCATCAGATGGTGAGAGTGTGGCCCTGAGTGGGCCTCTGTGTGCCTGCCAGTGTTTTGTGATTGTGCAGAATACGTGGAAACTTTACAAAAATTCTATATCACCAGAAGTCTTTTGGAAACCAGACAACATCCTCCATACTGGCCCTTAAATGAATCATGTTTAAGGCACTCCACATTGGCTTTACTTTTCACACCTGGGAGCTACACCCATGTATAATACACACACACACACACACACACACACGTCTATAGCACTGACTGATTGGGAGCTAGCATTTTTCTTCCATCACTGCCCTCTGATAGAAAGCACACCACTGGAATTTTTTTTTTTTTTTTTTTAATTGTTATCCACCTGCTCCTTGTTTTTTGTTGACAATATGTACGTGGGGAGAAAGGGGCAAAAACAAAAGTGTCACTTTTTTCTTTTTTTTTTAATCATGTATTGAGTTTAGAGAGTAAAAAAAAAAAAAAACAACTTTTGGCCACATCGCCCAGCCCTACATAAAATAAATGTGAGCTGAACATCAGTACAGACACGTGTTAATATCACACTTTGAATCAACAGAGGAGGTGACAGAAGATCTAGCGAGGAGTCAGGTTGCCCCGATCCCTCTGAAAGCCATGAGAGGGTTTAATAACATCAGGCAGACCCCTCCACGAGGGCACATGTGAAATTAAATCATCGACTGTGGAGAGATGAGGCAAGAGGGACAGACTGAGTACAGGTACGACCCGTAATGATGCCGACATAAAGAAGAACAACGAGAACCAAAGTGACACGACGGAGACAAAATGTACAGTGGATGTGAAGGATCTGTGAGTGTGGGGGAAAAAAAAAAAGGTGTTGGAAACCCAATTAATGTGAAGACGAGCTCTTTTTTTTTTTTCCTTCAACTCACTAGTTAATGAAGTCGACGGCCTGCGTTTTGAGCTGGTCGGCGCTGTGCAGGTCAGCAAGGATGAGGATCTCAGCAGCGTTTTCCACAGATAGGCTAGTGCACAGCGCGTCCTCACACATGACCTTCAGTCTCTCCAGCGCGTACTGTAAGAGAGTGGGCACAAGAAGATTGGTATGTTCCTCTTCTTCATCAGTATTCGTCTGCTGTTAGAGTTAACCATTTAAACAGAAACAGAAACCTCAGTCTGGCCTTATTGTCAGTGGGGTCCCATCTCTGAAGGACAAATATATCCTGTTTTAAAGCTATAAATACGAGAGTAGGACATAAACATTTTTGACCTCAGAGAGAAACTGTGTCTCAAAGCCAGCCTCCTCATTTGGAGTCATGGAGGAGTGAGGTCAGTGTGAAATCATCCGACTGTTTCTTGAAATCCCAAAGTCTTACTGGGATCAAGTTTACTGGGTAAACTTGTAGCATGCCAGGAATTAAAGCAACTCATCTTTACCTCAAGAGATTTCTGAAAGCTCACCATGGAAAACAGATTAAAAGCAAATTACAATAAATAGAACTACAAGCTCCACATATGGTTTTGTGACCACTAGATTATCAGGATGAGGAGGAAAAACAAGTGATGAAAGGCTTCAGGTTGCAATGCTGAATGCACTTTTTCTGAGGGTCACAACCCCCCCCCCCCCCCAAATGATTTTTTTTTCTTAACAGAATTCGATCCAAGCCCTCTGTGGGCTCAATTGAAAAGGTCTCTCATACACGTGCTCTGTGGGCTCAAATTCCTCCATTGTCCACTAATTGCATTGGTTGACAGTTCAATCCCCACATGCCAAGGTGTCCTTGGGAAAGACACTGAACCCCAGGTTACTCCCAATGGCAGGCAAATCAAGAATTAAACCCCCACAAAAATGACTCTTTTGAATTGAATTTTTATCTATTCAGTCAAATAACATTTATAAAGACCAGAAGAGTTGTATTGATAATTTTATTTTAATCGCATTCATGTGCACAGGAAGCCAACAGGAACGCACTGGCACGTCAACTCTGTGGGCTCGAGGTGCAGATGCCCCAAAATGCAGAAGAATGCTGAATTACAGCCGCACATCCATTCGATTGAATGTGACCGTTTTACACTCAGGCATCAGGTTCTCCGTAACACATCCACATACTATTCAACTGTTCGTTACCTTATCAGCTGCTGCAAGCAAGTCGTCAGCCATTTTGTCCAGGTTTGGAGCCTTGTCTGTGTAAATGAAGCACATCATCTCTTTGAAAACCTCAGGCTCTACATCGTTGATCTCCACGCGATTCTGACAAGACAGGAGAAATGGAGATTGAAGTATTTAACTACGACATTAGCTTTAACCGCACTTTAACCGCACACATTTGTGTCACACCATAAAAATTTTAATATTATTTAATAGTGCTGAACTGCAGAAATCAGTGACAACGAGTAAACTGCGTTCATTACTGAGTAAAACATTTGAAATCTTCACTTAAATCTAAACATGAAATCTAAAATAGCCTTGTTTTAAAAACCAAAGGAAAAAAAAAAAAAAAACAACCTGGCCCCAAGCACTCCTGCAATTTCATTTCTTACAGTCACATGTGCAAAAATGAAAAAAGCAATTCTCTGCTTCTGCAGCTTTGTCAGTGAAGGATGAATCCTGACCCCCAAGTACGGCAGGACAATTGCATTTCAGGTGCGCTATCATTCAGTTTTACCAAACAGCTCTGTGCTGCAGCCATTTGACAGCACGCAATCTTTCACTCTTTTTAAGCCCGCAACACAGCAGTGAAAATCTGAGCAGTTGGGCCACTGAGGAACAAAACAAATTTATTTCTGAGAATTTAAAAAAAAAAGCTTCAGGGCTTACCTTCTTGCTCTCTTCCATCTCGTGCTCAAACATGGCACTGAATACGGGAGAACGCGCTAGGAAACAGGAAGAGAGTAACAGTGGGATCACCCTACAGTCACAGTGCTAACTAATAATTACTTGACCAAATTAAATATTATCAAACATGAGAAAAAGACGCAGTACAAAGAGCCATGTCTGAGTCATGCTTGTACCTGCTAAGATGGCTTTATGTGCTTGAAACTCCTGGCCAGCCACACACAGGGAGCAGTCTGTGAAGCGGGAGTTCTCCCACAGCCCCCCCAGCTCGTCTGCTAGCCGGCAGTCGGGTACCTTCACCATGTTCATGGTGTTCTGACCAGATATGTTGACAGAGTCCTGCACCACGCTCACCTGGAGGAGAGAAATTCAATGAACCAAAAATGCACAGTAAGAAGAAAAACAAACACACACACACACACACACACACACACACACACACAGCCAAATGCAGCGCGTACCTCACAGAAGAGCGTGAGCTTGTCGTCAGGTAGAAGGCCGTTGGCCTCATCTAGGAGGAAATCTCTCCGGATGAACTTTTTAAACCCCCAGTCCTTCCCCTGGACAAAACGATACGCCCTCTGGCTTTCTGCACACAGGCAGGACACAGAAGTCACAATGAGGAGAGTCTAACAAGAAACTATTTTACTAAAACAACGCAGAAAAATTATTTTTAAAAGAACCACCAGAAAAAAATACATTCTTCACTGATTCTGTAATATTCTGTGCTCACCCATGGCTTTGGTCTCCTCTCCCTTGGCGTTGAGGATGGAGAACTTGAACTTGGCACGCACCTCAGCCTTTGGACAGCTGACCAGCAGCAGGTAGAGGGACAGGTAATCTTTACTCTCTTCATCCAGGCCCTTGGGATTCACCCGCAAACACCTGATGGGGATGGAGGATGAAACAATTCAGACTTTTAATAAAGCTGGCGGAGATAAAAATGTATTAACCCATTATGTGTGTAAATTGCTCCTAACTAGACTATTATGCTGCGTGAGATGTAATTAATTAAGACTAAATCATACATTTTCTCATTATGGTTGGGATGCATGTATGCCTTTATTATAAATCTAAAATGCTAAATTGCCACAGATATGGTGAGAAAGTTTTTAAGATAGTTTCCTTATTTGTGCATCATCCTATTAGGCAAAAATGCACTTTTTAAGTAGCTTTGTAGGATCTAAGTGGGAATCCACAGCAACAGATTTCTGGGGGAGGGCTCTAACCAAAATTATATTTGAGTAGTTTGCTTGGTTGTTTGTAAACAGCTTAAAAGATCGGCCATCAGACAGATTATTACGTGCGTTTCAGTCGGACTGGGATAATCCAAATGTTTCTCATGATGCAACAAAGCAGCAGCCATGCTAACGCACCATTTCAGCTTATCATTGGCCCCAGAAGAGAAGGTGGAGCTCTTGATGACCTCCCCCATCTCCTCACGACAGAAGCTGAAGTTGTTGATGGTCCACATGTAAGAGAACTTCACCACTTTGATCTGTTAAAAGGAAGAATACATTCAGCAAAGCTTAGACTGATTTAATCTGGAGGTTAAAAACAGACAACGAGCCTGAAACGGTGTCATTTCACCTGTGTGTAGCACCAGCTCTCGGCCACAGGCCCACTGGACATTTCCGCAGGGGGAGGGGGACTCGGGACTCTTGACATTGCCAGCGTGACAGAAGAGTTTTGGGGAAAAGAGGGTGAGGAAGAGGAATCTGTCACTTCCACTCGTCAGTGTTCAGCACAGACGTCCATCGGTGCATGCCAGATAGAAACTCTGTGCCCCCTACAGACAGAGAATGTGAATGTGATAAATTAGTCTGGCTGGTGGAAAGGAGGGGAAGAAAAAAAAAAAATCATATCTACTTTTAAGTTTCACTCACACAGAGAAACCATACAGAAAAACATTTTTAAACTAATATTGCAGTCTGTAGAGACTAGTGCATGAATTCATGAGTTATGGATAAAAATGTGAGGTTGCATGGACCTCGAGATTCTGACCAATTCATCACCGAGTCTAAGTAAACGTTTGCAAGAGAGGAAAAAGTGACCTTGACCTCTGAGCGCCAAAGTATTATCAGTTCTTCCAAGTGAAGATTTGAGCCAAATTCGAACATATTCCCTGGAATCGTTCAAGCAATACTTTACTCACAAGGATAGGACACTGGCACTGGATCTTTCATTAATCTAGGTAAGAGTGAATATCACTTCACTCATGTGGTCCCCACTGCACGATACTGAGGTTTGTTGGCTTGGAGTTAGATGAATTGTCCCTGACCCAATGGAGGACAACAAGAGATCGATGGCCCATGCCTGTTCTAAGATCAATAGCTGCTGCAACTGCAATTAAGTCTCAAAAATGAACTGTAAATAAACAAGCTGTCTCCTAGGACCGTGCTGGGAGTTAGACCCGCTCGCTACATCCAAGCTCCCAAATTAACTTCAAACCACCCAGAAAGGCCATGCAGATCACACACACACACACACACACACACACACACACACACACACACACACAAACTCTAATAAACTTAATTCCTTGAGTGTATATACACAAACAAAGTCACAGCACTAAAACAACTGATAAGTGAAGTGTTTATTATTCCTTATCTTGTTATAATCCATTATTTTAATGAGAAGCCCTTGAGTGTGTGATATTCACACACACCCAAAGCTGCCCAGGAACGGCTTGAGGAAGTTAGGAAGATAAAGAGTCACATGTTGCCAAATGCAGCGGTCTGATTGGTCAGATCTGTTTATTCGCTTGCAAAAAATCGAATTTGATCAAAAAAAATACCGCAAATCCGTCCTGTGAAATGACGCGGTCGGTGTGAACGGCTGCATTAAGAATAGGGGAGTGAAAAGTATTTTTTAATGCACGAAACAGTCACAAA
Source organism: Cichlasoma orientale (assembly GCA_034780415.1). Taxonomy (NCBI): domain Eukaryota; kingdom Metazoa; phylum Chordata; class Actinopteri; order Cichliformes; family Cichlidae; genus Cichlasoma; species Cichlasoma orientale. Next base: position 44,087 of record JAVDPK010000781.1, on the reverse strand, counting down.
TTTTACACATCCAGTGTGTAAAGGCCTTAATTCAAATAAAGCGTCCCATTACCATATTCACTAAAGCATGAGTATGTCAGTCCACAACTGAAAAGAGCAAAAACAACAAGCGCAATATTTACCATATTTAAGGAACGTTTTATACAATCATGATGAGGTCACTTTTTTGTGGGTGTATATAGCCCTTTTAGATATTTAAACCTGATACTTTTTCTTCTTTTTTTTTACAGTTTAGTGGGAAGCATACAGTTCCCTAGATCTAAAACAGAACCGCATAATAATTTCAGTTGCATAAACCTTTTTCATCCTTCTGCAAGATTAGCAACTGAACAACATGCAGTATTTCGCCCCTTCAGTCCAATATAACACTAGTCCGTTTCTTTTCAAGCTCTCTGTTAATCTGCAGCTATCTCCCCACTATTTCTATTTCAATAGTCCTTAAACCGTTCATCCACCTCTACCTTTCACTCACACAGAGCCTTTAATGTCTTTAAATTCAATCTGAGCCTAAACGAATGGGACTGCTGGGAGAGCTTTCTGTTTCTAATAATTACAATGAATGCAGGTGATACACTAACAGTGAAGCAAAAGTAAAATATGAACAGATAAATACTGGATTCAGGCCTACCTTTAGAGTTTGATTTGTAGTGGTCTCCTCGCTTTTACACCTTGTTGAACCAGCTGAGTGGATTAAAACAGCAGCACACTTAAACCTCTAAATCAAAAACAGATTAAGAACATTTCAAAAGTAAAGAAATGCACGTATCTAATACAGAACTAAAGAATGCAGTATCAATGATACAAAACACGCTAATAAAACACCGACAATTTATTAACCAACAATGCTAACAAAGTATCTTATTAACACTGAGTCTATACTCACTGGACAGATTATTAGGTACACCTCTTCAACTGCTGGTTAACATAAATATCTATATCAGGCAATCACAATGCATTTAGCCATGCAGACATGGTCAAGACGACCTGCTGAAGTTCAAAGTGTGCATCAGAATGTGAAAGAAAAGGGGGGGGGGGGTATTTTAAGTGACTTTGAATGTGGCATGGCTGATGATACCAGACAGGCTGGTCTGAGTATTTCAGAAACTGCTGATCCACCGGGATTTTCCGCCATACAACCATCTCCACAGAGAATGGTGCGATAAAGAGAAAATATCCAGTGAGCAGCAGTTCTCTTGGCGAAAATACCTAGTTGATCCCAGAGGTCAGAGGAGAATGACCAGACTGTTTCAAGCTGACAGGAAGGAAACAGTCAGTCCAAAAAAACCCACTTGTTATACCCACTGTAAGCAGAAGAGCTCCTCTGAATGCACAACACGTCAGACCCCAGGAGAAGTATACACCAGCTGCCACTCGTGTCAGCTAAAAACAGTAAAATGAAGCTACAATTCACATAGACTCACCAAACATTGGACTGAAAGATTGGAAAAATGTTGCCTGGTGTGATGAGTCTCAATTTCTGCTGTGACATTTGAATGGTAGGGTCAGAGTTTGGCGTAAACAGCATGGATCCACAGTTCAGGATAGTGCTGGTGGTGTAATGGCATGGGGAATATTTTCTTGGCACGTTTTGGGCCCATTAGTACCTGCTGAGCATCTTTTAAACTCCCTAGCCTATTGTTGCAGACCATGTCCATCCCTTTATGACCACAGTGTACTCATCTTCTGATGGCTGCTTCCAGCAGGATAACATACCGTGTCACAAAGCTCAAATCATCTCAAACTGTCTTCTTCAGCATGACGATGAGCTCACTGTACTCAAATGGCCTCCACAGTCACCAGATCTCAATCCAGAGCATTCTGGGATATGGAAGATTCTCATCATGAACGTGCAGCCGACAAATGCGATGCCATCATGTCAATATAGACCAAAATCTGAGCAATGTTTCCAGCGCCTTGTTAATCTAAGCTGCAAAGAATTAAGGCAAAAGGGGGTCGAACCGGTAACAGAAAGGTGTAACTAATGAAGAAGCCAGTGAGTATACGTGTCCCTGTCCTGGTTTAAGTCCAGGTATTTAACCTCGTGGGATCTAAATCAAAAGATTATATGTGCTAAGTTATACACAGCTCCACTTAGAATTTTGAGCCTATTGAATACAAAACAATTCAAAGCAACAGCTAGACTTTTACAGTGGCAACTGGCAAGATGGAGACACAAGCAGATAGAGGGAGAAAGTACAGGGAAAGAAAATTAAACTTAAAGTGATAGAGAGGCCAAATGGAAAGCCAGGCAGCGAATGAAAGATGGAACACCATCCGTGGAACCATTCACCAAGATAAATTGCCACGAAAACAGGTTGGATAGAGAAAAGAAAAATCAAACAGAGGTATGAGAGAGCAATCAAATATAGATTTGTGGACTGAAGTGAAGACGCACACTGTATTGAAACTTTAAGCTCTGCACATTTCATGCGCTCCAGGTCCTCTTAATCAAGGCACACAGATTTAAGGTGGTCCGTTTATAGCAGTTGAACTCATTGACAGCTTACGAGCTCTATGCTTTTAAAGTAATAAGCAATAAGCTGCAACTGTATCTCAAAAAAGTTGGGATGACGTTTAAAAATGTTATAAGTTTGTTGCTGGTGTCAAATTCAAAATGAGTATATATTTTTTTACACTATAAAATTCTGTCCGTTTCAATTTGAGATGTTGTTTTTAGTCCTTAAGGACCAAAGCAGCTCTATAAGGATTTCGTGGTAGTATTAAAAAGCACTTCCTGTTGATACTAAAGGCATCTCTCATGCTTCTTTGTCAGTTTCTTTTGCATGTAAGCTCAGGGACAAGTGCGACATGTTAAAACGCCTACTGGAGGAATGCAGTTTCCCCTCAGCCTGCAGCTTATCATTCACATCTCTTTGTCCCCAGTATTTTGTTGTGCTTGACTGCAGAGCCCACACATGGAGCTAACTAAATTATGAGCCTGCTGGTTGGTTGGTACAGGTTCATAAATTAAAACTGTTCATAAATTTCATGTAAAAGGTCAGAAAATGTTATCTTATGAAGAACCATCCATCCAGTCTATCACAGCTGTCATTGGGAAAGGGTGCACCCCGGACAGGGTGCCACAGGGCCAACACGCAGAGACAGATAACCATTCACACTCACATTCACACCTTTGATCAATTTAGAATAAACTGAACAATCTAACGTGCATGTCTTTGGACTGTGGGAGGAACCTGGAGTAAGTGGCGAGAACCGACACAGGGATGGGGCAAACACACAAACTCCACACAGGAAGGCTACAGCCAGCCGACAGGTTCAAACAGGAGCTCTCTTGCTGTGCTAACCACTGCATCATCCTACCACCAATTTATGAAGATAACATGAGGAAATAAGGAAATGTAAAATCTATTAATTTGCTTAGTGTTTTTTCCTCCTAAAAATAAAAAACAATTTGAAGATTAAGATCAATAAGAAGAACACTCTTAAAGCAACACCTACTGCTCTCACCACAGCAATGTTTTTTAGTCCAGTCATTTTAGCAAAAGCTAGGGCAAGGTTTTTAAAATAATAACAGCTGCAATCGAAATGCAGCAGAGTGCAAAAATACATTCAAAGTCTGGGAGATGGTACAGGAACTAAAAATCTATTAACCTGGCAATTGTCAAGCCTTTTCAATTCTCAAGCACAATCATGTAGAGACAAAAATGGCCAAACTTAACAGCACTGCTGACACCATCCAATGCGAGAACTGTGGCCACAAGAAAAAAACATCCAGTAACTAAACAACAAAGAAATAGGAAACAGGAAATCTGTGAGCCTGGCCAAAACTTATATACAGTATAAAGTGGAAGTGAGTACAGCTCAGTGCAATACCACTTAAATGTCACGAGTCAAAATTTTGTTACCTCTGAATAATTTTCTCTGCGTTGACAAATATATATTTGTCATTTAGAAAGACTAATGCAAAGTAAATCACAGAGAAGTGTATTTTAAACCTCTACGCACGGTGTCCAAGAAAGTGCTCCTCTAGCACACAACTGCAAGATTACTTTGCTAACATAAAACCAATTCTGCTAAATATTGGGTGGACAGATGAGACTGCGGTGGATTTGTTCAGCTCAGATGGGTGTGCGCCTGACCAGGATTACCACTGCCAATGCAAAGTAACAACAGTGAGGTCTGGAGGTGGAGGTAAACGCTGTACATTGACTGTACTCCTGCAGTATGCTGGACATTTTGGATTTGTACGTGAAAATAAACTAAATGCGTGAATGCATAGCTGTGGAGATGTGGTTTATATACTGTGGCAGTTATGACTGCAGTGTTTTTATCCTGACATTTTACTCACCTGACTTTAAAAAAAAAAAAAAAAAAAAAGTAGAAATCAATCTCAGCTCTAAATTAAAGACTTGGGGTATGGAGGCATTTCAGACAGCAATTTCCAATGGGGGATGAAAAAATTGCAACCCTTGTTGAAGTGTCAGTGAACACAATGTCTGTTTCCAAAGCTTTGGTCTTTGAGGACTGCAGTATGCCACAGACAAACCTTAAAACTATAATTGGTACAGGGACCGGGGATCGATTGCAGAGCGCGTGTTCGGCCTCTGCGGGAGCGATTTCATATTCTGCCCTTGGTCATGGTGCTCCTCCTTTCCTAAAAACTCAATCTCTCAGAGGTATGAACTATTGATTTTGCTACAGCGATCAGCTTGCCTCACTCTCATCCTCAACTTTGCGCAGACCCACAATTACACTGAAGGGGATTTGACAGGGTGAAAAAGCATTAGCAGCCAGGCTCTGCCTCCTGTTCGTACTTCCCGAGTAAAATCCCCGCTCACTTCACCACGCACGTGAGGTTAAAGGGAGGACGGACCTCAATGCATATCTAATGGCTCCGGTCACCTGGTTCATACAGTTACACTTGCTGTCTTGACCTCCAAAAAAAAAAAAAAAAAAAAAACATTATATGGAGGAATATACGAGTAGCACTGAACCTACACCATTACTGCTTTTAATTTGCTTAATTTAGTATCAAGTGCATCTCTTTAGTGTGATTGCTATGCTCTACAGAGACATTTTCAATAACTACCTTTGCTTGTTGTCGACTATGACTATTATGTAAATAAGTTGAGTTGAGTTGAATTATGTAAAAAAGAAAAATTAAGTGTGCATTTAGTGGCATAAACCCAATTCATTACTAGACATATCTGGTCAACATAAAACAGTCAGTGGGTGAAATCTCCTAAATGAAAATCCTCTAAATATTATTTAAAACACCCTTTTGAATATAGGGATTCAAATCGATCGCTGAGTCCTCCTTTAAAAATCTCTACTGTTAGTCCATCTAAGGGTGAAGCAAAGACTTGTGACAGCTTTTAATGACAGAAGATCACCATCCCATGCGTTAAGTTGAAAACCTCAGATTCCAGCTGTAGTAGTCACTCTGCAAAGGACACTTTTTTTTTAAACAAAATTGCAAGGAAAGCTCACAGGCAGTGGATTTTTCTTGTGGGTCATCTCTCTAAAGGTGAACTCAGCTCAACTGAGTTATGTATAGAAGGGGGGAAAAAAAAGGTGAGCTCAGGGAAAAAACAGATTAAAAGCCACTTCAAGTCTGCTGCATGGCAGGTTTTTGATTTGGCAAAAGAAACGCATTGCTGGGATGTCTGCAACTGCTGCAAGACAGCCCTGCCCTGCAAACACTACTCAATGCCACCAAAATGAAAATAAAACAACACTTGCAAGTCTATCTCCATTTATTTTTATTTCTGATTACATTATGGTTTAAGAAGTCTTGTCTACAAGCGTTTTCCCCATCAATGTTTCTCAAGATTAAAGATTATAGAGCTCCTTCACAAAGACGCAGTAAAAAATAAATAAATACGACTAACATCATAAATGAAGCATTTCTGGCAGGAACATTGAGCTATCACGTGTGAGGTATGCTGTGTGAGAGATGTGCAAAACCCTCCTTTAGATTTGAGAAAGACATAATAACTTGACTGTTTTAAAGGAGACGTATCATGCTTTTAAATCCTTCCTTTTCATCTATAAATCATTCACTTGTGGTCTACATAAAGTA